>JAHNEJ010003596.1:0-170905 GCA_022559845.1 Amorphophallus konjac
CATAGGGCGTTTTCAAAGAAAGGACGACCATAGACGAGGGCGTCAATTCCTGGTATTATCCGTTAATTTCTGAAATTATCTATTTTCAAAATAAAAAGCATTTTCTGAGTAACGTCCTTCCTCAGGGCGTGTTTTAATAAACGCCGTTACCTCAGGCGTGTTCCCTTGATTTCTAAACAAAGAAAGTTTTATTTCCAAAATTAAATCCAGGAAGAAATGGCCTTTCTTAGGTCGTGTTTCAAGAAACACCTTTGTGAAGGTCGTCAATTCTTAAATCGACGCCCTGTCTTAAGTCGTGTTTCACTTCAGAGTCCTTCCTTTTTCCATCTTTCCCTCACAGTTCCCTGCCATCCATGGGACTCTTGCTCGATCTTGATCCTTCCTTGGATGCCTCATTACCCGTTCTTATCTTACCTTGTTTGATCACATCCGATTGAGGCTATAAATTGAGGCCTTGATCGATCGTGTAAAAGGTTAATGACTGAGAATGACTCAGAAGGTTAAACACTCCAAGCATCCAAAAGGTTAAGTGTTCAGAAGGTCGCGAGCAGAGCCTTCTTCATCCTTTGCTGCTTCCCCTCTGCGTCCTTCATCCGGCTTCATCCATCTACTTCCATCATATTCATCCAGTTTCCCCTTTACTGTCGCCAGGGACAGCAGGGTTTCTCAGCTTTTCATCTGTTTGTTTTACTTCATTCATACCACTCCATTCATCATATCCATTCATCCTTAGTATTTATTCACACTTTGTTGCATTTTTATCGTCATACTCCCCCTCCCTTAAGTCTTATTAAGGGGTTTAAAAACAACCAAAAAATAAGGTGCGCATGTGCCTTTCTTTCTTTCATTATTACACGTCTATTTGGATAGATACTACTTCATTTGGGCTGATCCCTCTCTTCTTGTTTGTTTTTTTTTTATTGTCCATTTTGCAAGGTAATCAACCAAGAAAACCCACTTCATCGGCCGGCCGATTGAAGTTGGAGGAGGAAATCCACATCCATCCCGCATCCCAATTTCCACCAGGTACACGCGATCTCCTTTTCTTCTTATTGAGGTAATCCCTCTGGCGATCACAACTCCTCTTTAAGCACCTCGTGCTATTTTTATTGCATTTTATGCATTTTTATTTTTTTTTCATTCCTAAGTGAGGATTTTAATCCGATCTACAGTGTCCACCTCATAGCGCCCACTGCAATAATATTCTTCAAGGGTGAATCCCAACCCTGGATGCTGAGAAACACGTCTCATTTCTTTGTCCAGACTTGCGAGGTACCACATCTTCTAGAATGCTTCTTTGTCTTTGTACAACTGGTTGGAGGGGATGTGCTGCTTCTGGAACATCCTGGCCATCCGACTCGTTGTGAATGCCAGACCCTGAACGAGAGCTAGGGGATTCTCTATGCCTATGGGCAGACGACAATCAATGTCTTCCCGGGTAGGGTGCTCTTCAGCGGTATAGAAAAAACTGCTGGGACAATCTATCTGCGTCACTTCCCAAGCTTTGAAAGGCTCGATAGTTGCATTATCGAGGCCAATGATTGGCTTGGTGAGGCCTTCTGGGACCCTTATATGGTCGTGCTACTAATCGACCTTGACTTCATTGGCTTCAAGGTATATAGCGGGAGGTGTTAGCCTGCCCACGTCTCCAGTGACGGTAATATGAGAAACCGCCTTGGGCTTGACATATCTGCGCGGCGGTGGTGGAAACCATTTGTCGCCAGATGTGCTTTTTGGTGTCCTCGCAGGGGTCTTGGCTTCAGGGGTCCCTTGGGACCGTTCTGCATAGAGGTGAGCGTCTGCCAGGTGACACTCGGATACTTCGAATGGGTGGAGATAATAAGCAAATATCCTCTCCTCCTTCCCTTCGAGGCTGTATTGGATGCACTAGTTGAGCGTGGATGGCACCACCATATTTTCATGCAGCCAGGGGCGCCCAAGCAGCGCCTTGTACAAGGTGCGGGAGTCAATGATATGAAACTACACCTTCGTAGTAAAGTCTGCCAGAGTGAGTGTGAATTCTACTACTCCCAGCGATGCTTCGCACTTTTGGTTGAAGCCGGCGATACGCATCTCTCCGGCTTTATCGAGGCGTACATTAAAGTGGTGCCACTGGTATATTCTGTATGGAAGAATGTTGACAACTACGCCTGGGTCGACCAGGATCCTGTTTAGCTCCTGTCCATTAAAGTGCCCCCTCATATAGAGCGGCCTATTGTGGCTGATAGTAGGGAGCAACATGTCTTCGTGAGTGAAGGTCATGTTGGCCTCTGGCAGTGCTTCAGCCAAGCAGGCTTCATATTGAGCAGACGTCAGCAAAGCAGTGATAATCGCATGTCGGGCCTCTTCACTAAGAGAGAGAATTTTCCAAACAGTGAATCTTGCCGAAAACTTTTTCAATAATTTGACTACACGGCTTCCTGCTCGGACATTTGACAACTTCATCTCATCTGCCCACCTGGTCTTGGAGGAGTCTTGGATTGCGGTCCTTGACGGCCCTGCCTCATTGGGTTCAGATTCTACATTCTTCTGCTTGGTGCAATCTTCTGGTTGCCCTTCACCGGCTATCGCCGGGTAAGCTTCGTCTGCATCTGAAGCTTCGGAAGACTGCTGGGGCTGTGGGTAGGTATCCCCGGTTGCAAGATCGGCATCCTGACATGGATGCTTTCCCTTAGACATCTTCAGAAATTCCAGGAAGGAAGGGGTAGTAGCACTGCCCCCATTCTGGTTATAAAGGCCCGACAGAGGAGGGATATGGACCCCTTTGACCTCCGGGGGAGGTATCTTGTAGGGTTGCTCTCCCCTGAATTTAATATTATGATTAGCGGGTGACTGACGCCCCCATTTCCGACCTGACCGGGTTGCATGTGCTACAGAGGCTGCTTCGGCCTGGCTTGCCCCTACGGCGGGTGTAAAGCATATTTCTTCCTCATCCTCTTCACCAGGCAAGTTAAAGAGAGCCGGGAGAGTATTGCAGGACACAATCTGCTTTTTGTTGACCTTGGCGGTCTTTCTTTTCTTCCTTTGTTTCTTTTTCTTCTTTTCTTCAGGTGGTGCCTGCTCCCAGAACATGCTGCCATCTTTATCAGATGCTGCGTCAGCTTGCTGCTCCTGCTTGAGCCAAAGCTGCTCCAGTTCTTGCCACGGGACATGATCCCATACCAGTAGGGGTTCTAATTCGGGCTATACATATTCATCTAGCACATTAATGTATTCTTGCAGCCACCGGGCTTCTGGACTGATCTCTTTTACCATTGGCAGCGGAGTCTATCTCCTCCGATTGTGTGTAGGTATCCTGATGACTGCAGGTGGGTTGGTCCACACAGGTGCTGCCGTCGGAGGGATAGGTCGTGGTGTGATGCCACGAATCTGTGCCCCCACTTTTGGGCGATGAGCTGTCTTCTTTTTATTCTTCGCAGGGACTTGTAGCCATCCCTGTTGTTCTTCCATGGGCGTCAGGAAACAGAGTTCATAAGTGCACCGAGTGCTGGCTTCAGAGATCTCCTCAGGCAGTGCCTGGTATACAAAGACCATATTGGCTTCGGCCCTCCTCAGAGGAGCCTCATGAGGTTGTGGAGGGTCGACCCTGTATTCTCCCAGGTCAATTTCATCTTTCTTTACCATGCCTTCAATAATATCTTTGAAGACGTAGCAGTCTTCAATTGGGTGCCCCAACATCTGGTGATAGGGGCAGAATCTTGGACTGTCCTTTCTCTTTAGGTCTTCCGGCCTCTTTGGCTCAGGTAAGGTGACCTTATCATATTGGGTTACCCAATCAAACAGAATTCTGGTCTTATCCTTTGAAAAAGAATAGGCCTTCTTCATTTTATCCCTTAGTGAGGGACCTTCTTTGCCATCTCTGACTTTAACAGGCTGTGGGGCATTCGCCTTCTTGCCTTTATCCTTCTGTTTTTCAAATGCTTTAATGTCAAGGGCATTTGCTTCTTTAAGCGCTTGGCACCGTTCTACTGCCTTGCCTTTTTGTGTAGCGGCAGCAGTTGATGCAGGGGCAGGTCTGGCCAGGAAAGCTTCGACCTCGGCCACAATGTTGTTCAATCGGTCGAGCGACCGGATCTCTATTCCTATCATCTTCTCTAGGACCTCTCTGCTGAGATTTTGTTTGTATATTTGTATAGCATCCTCCTGATGTGGGGGCCGCTTACATCTCATCCCAAGGTTCCTCCACCTCTTGATATAATCAAGGGTTGTTTCATCTGCCCTCTATCTTGTTGAATAGAGTTCGGCCACTATGACCTCCCTCTCTGTAACATAGAATCTTTTTCTGAACTTCCTCTGCACGTCCGACCAGTCCCTGATCGACCCGGCCGGGAGAGGCTGGAGTACCATTCAAAAGTGAGCCCCGTCAGCGAGGACCCAAAAAAATTCAGTAGATACGACTCATCGGTGGCCAGATCACCCATGACGGTCATGTAGTAGGCGACATGTTCCTTCGGGGATCCCTTCCCATTGAACTTGTCGAATTTTGGCAGCTTGCTAACCCCAAGAGGGAGCCGCTTGGCAGCATATTGTGGCGGGTATGGAACCCTATATGCATCAAATGTGACGTAGTCACTTTTAGTTCTTTCAGCGAGCTTTAGCTCGATCATTCTCTCTACCATCATTTTGCTCATGACGGTTGGATCAACCGGTTTTGGATAGAAGTGTGCCGACTGCAGGTAGGGGGTGACCAAGGTGGTCGCCTGCGGAGGAGGACGCAGCAATGGAGGTGTCTGGTGCACCTGTGGTAGCACCGGCGGCATCAGCGGCTGTGGTGGGCGCTGCTGAGTTGTTGCCAAGCTTGGTTCTGCCGACTAGGGTGCGGCATAATGTGGAGAGGGGTTGACGGCTCCCCGCGACGATTCACCCATCTTGGGCTGCTTAGAGGCTGAAGACTGCTCTGTCTTCTCCATCAGTTGCTTCTTCAGCAGCTCTATCTCCTGGCGGTACCTTTGAAGTATCATTAGTACTATCGGGTCCATAGCTGCAGTGCTGGGGATAGCTTCTGTTGTCTCCCCGGATGCACTCTCAGGCAGGATGTCGAGTAGAACATCTTCTTCTTCTTCCGCTGTCACCACATTGGCGGTCAGGACAGCAGGTTCATTACATTGTTGGGCATGGGCTTGCTTTTCTCTAGCCGCTGCCAACAGTTCTCTTGCAACTTCTACCCTCTGAGTGTTCGGCCCTGGCCTACCGGCCAATTAAGCCAGCTCATGAGGATCTTCCGAGAGCCTTCCATATGGGCCGGATATGCCAGCCATGTTACAGGTGAAGATCTGCGTTCTTCTCCTTTGTTTATGAACCTTCCTTCTTACATGCTCCGGGAAGGTTAATCTTTCAAATACAGAGATTCTCTTTCTTTCTTTCCGCCAAGGGGCGGTCTCATCGACTTCAGCATCGAGGCCATCTTCATAACCATTGTCGTCGACTGACGACGTCATCCTTCTTTCTTCTTCTTCTTCAACTGCCGTTGGCGGGCAGTAGCCTTCTTCATCCACGGCTGCTTGTAGTAGCTGTTGTTGGCCTAGAGAGAGGTTGCCTAGACCCCTGAAGTAATTCCTGACCATGCTGGTCATTTCTTCTTGTCTCAGTCCCTAATGTAGGACTGGGGATAATTGTCGACCTCCCACGGGAGGGATATAAGCAAGCCGGGCTCGTCCGGCACGTTGCTAGAATCTTCTTCCCACTGAAGGGATGTTGGCTTGTCGGGCACAGGCCCTGAAACTTTCACGCTGTGGAGGGTCCACAATCGCCTCTTCCTTCCTTGGGGCTAGGCCCCTCTCCTTCTTCATTCTCACTCCATCACATGCAGGGTGGTGACGGGTTGGTGTGACTTGGTAGGCGGGCTGGGTCTTTTTAGGGACCCAAACCTGCTTGAATTTCTTCGGCCTAGGGGCCAGCTTCTCACGGCCGTGGTGGCCAGCTTCTTCTTTCTCAGCTCTCCTTCCAGAGAGGGCTTGGTAGGAGTTGTGGACAGGTACGGCGGGGTCAACCCGATCCGAGACCGCCTGGGCGTCGCGTCCATCTAGGAAGACGTGAAGTCCACCGATTAGCATGGACTTGCCGGATATAGAGAGACATCCGGTGACAGGAGCGGTGTTCTGCCGGAAGTCTCGGTGCTGGCGTCCTCCGGCATTCTTGGCAGGAATGGGGCGGGCCCCATGGGTGACGTGGTGCACCAGGCAGCTGTTGACACCTAAAATATATCAAAAGAGACTGAATCAGACTCAAGGCTCTGAAGGCCAACCAGTGGTGCGGCTCCCGCACTGTCCCTGGAAGTTCTGAGAATCAGAATAGAAGATACCCACTACTCCTAACACTTTGCTCAGCTAAAGCCATCCCTGGCTAGGCCGCTGTCCAGTACTGCTATCATTCAGATAGTCAGGCTAATAAAACTATACCAACATTCAGGCAATCATCTGCCTGCTGAAGAGGATGCTCAGACAATTCTGATTCTCCAGAAATGGGATTCACAGTGCCTCACATGTTCGTGAACGCAAGGTGTTAAACAAGCCCCAGGAAGAATAAATATATATACCAAGAAGCCCACCACACCATCTGAAGGAGCCCATTAGATGGATTCGGCGCCGGATGACAGAAAATGGGCCAAGCCCAATGTGAACTAAGACGCGCCGAGGGCTGCCCACGCCGGGAAGCTAGATGCTGGAGCACCGGGGAGCTCACGCCGATAGGATGAGGGCCATCCCTCTATAAGAAGGCTGCCCTTCGAAAAAAAAAAAGAGGAGACAGAGGGAGGGGGAGAAAAAAAAATAAGAGTCGTAGCCACCAAAGGAAAAGGGAGTTCGAGAGCCCTCTAAAAAGCTGAGGAGAAGAGAGGTCCGCAGAGATTCGAAGGGAGAGTCAAGGTGGGATCAGTTCCAAGATGCCCTGAGGGGCTACAGCTTCCCTTTCCCCTGTCTCTTATTTTGAATATCCACTTCTCCTCTTGTGTTTGTTTTCGAGCATCCTTGCTCCAGTAGCATCGAATGCTAATGTAGCCCTGCTATCAGGAATAGAGTCTATGTATGATTTTCTCATTTAGATTTTCTTCTGGACTAAACGCATGTATGCTGATTGGATGAATGGTTAATAAAAGAGGGCTGAAGCTTCCTTTCCCTTTTCTTTCTGTCTCTGCATCCGAGGTTCACTATGTACTATAGATACTGAGAACTAGGCATGTTTTACCGTTTGGTCTTCCAAATCTATTGAAGGGTTTTCTACTATGTTTCCTTTCAACTTCGTACCCACGTCGAGAGCCTGAGACAGTCTATCTCATGGCTTCTCGTCTGTAAAATGAAGAGGGATGAATCCGAACCAGAACAGTGAGTTTCCGTGCATGATTCCACTCCCAGTGAGGCCCCAGAAGGAAGGTCATCTCCTCCCTGAATCACCCTCTCTATGATCGTCCGGACTGGTCGTTGAATCGTTGAACAAACCCCCCTTTTCAAAATACCCAAAGCTCTGAAGCCTTTACTTCAAAAACCCCTAAAACCCTCATTTCGGAAGCCCTCCCGACGTGAACCCCTCTCGGCGCGAGTCTCACGCCGAGGGTTGCCCGCGCCGGTTGGACTCCTCTCGTCGCACCGAGACCTACTTTTCTACGTTGCTGCACCGAGACCTCCACACCCCTGGTGCTGAGGCCAGTCATGCCAATAGGCTCGTGCCGATACCCTCAACACTTCTGAGCCATGCCATCTTAGGTCACGATACCGTGTCCTTCCAAGGAGAAATACTATCCTTCCCTCTATCCTCATGGGAGCTACATCAAAGGGGCCAATCCCCCCCTATATTCTGTCACCCCATCGGGTCATGGAGGTCTGCCACTGTATGTTCTCCATTGACTATGCAGGGGATATCAATAAATCTCACAATAGGTGGACAAAGTCCCATAAGATTCAGATCCTCCTGGATCTCGGCCTACGCCCGACTCTTCTTCTGGTTTCCACTCCGACATTTCGTGAGTGGATGACCTATAATACCCTTTTGGCACACTCCAAACTAAGGGGAGGTGCTTCCAAAATTCATCCACGAGTTTTACTCTATCGGATAGTACAATGCTTCCACTGAAAATATGAATTTGACACCCAACTGTGTGGCAGAGAGTGGAGCTATACCATCTCATGACATCTTGGCCACCATCGGGGGATATAAACATTACAATCACACGATCTCCTTAGGCCTCATGCGGATGAATCTACCCTCACCTTCCACCTCACCCAAGTATTACCATAAACCAGCTCATGAAACCCCTATTGAACACAGAGGACCCTTTGAATCCATTAAAGCCCTCATAATATCTCAAAAACCAATTAAAAAAAATAGCTCTCGGCGCCACAGTCCCGGCGCAGCCTCTTCCCGGCGCCACTTTCGTGCCGGGTGAAGTGCGCGCCGGCATGAAGGGCGCGTCGGGAGCTTGCCGCGCCGTTTTCCCTTCATTTATGGTCACCCCGGTTAGCCTTCACGCCGGAACCTCTACCGTGCCGAAACACTTGCCACGCCGTTTACCTCCGTTATCGACCACCCGTCATATACCCAACTTCCAGAAGCCCTGCTGAGTCCACCGTCAGCCTGGATTTAGGACCTTGACCCCCCCCACAGGCCATTATACCAGTCCCCATCACATCACGAGGGTTTCATGGCTCTTCATCCACGTCTAAACGGAGCTATATTGACGGGGTCTTACCCCGATATTCTACGCCATTAACCGTCGGTTTTTCTTCCAACCCTGCCGACCCTGGGAGTCTTGCCATTGCAAGCCCTCCAGTGGTCCCTAAAGGGGAACATCAACAAACACCATGGCAATGGACACTGTCCCGTCATACTCAAATCCTTTTTGGATTAGGGCTACGCCCGCCTCTCTTTTGGCTTCCATCCCGGCATTCCGTGAATGGATGACCTATATTCCCCTTTGGCTTAGTCCAAAATAAGGGGATATGCTGCCGGATTCACGCCATAACACCGTTATCATGTCCCGCATAGCACGGTTTTCTACGCATGTCTCGCATCCCGTTAGCGGAGTTAGCATAATAGTCTTATCTCGTTTTGCCCCCGAGGCATCCTTTCTTGGCAACTAATCAAGGGTTGTCCTTCTTTGGAAGGACGTAATTAACGTCATAGCCTTTATGGTATGACGGACTCCGGGTCCTGACACGAATATCACAATCGACTGACTGAGTCAGATCGAGCGCACAATAAATTGTCACTCCTGTGACTGGCACGCCTAATAAACCCAACAAAACAAAGGATAAAAAAAACCATCCCCACAAGTCTGGCACGCCTGATGGGACTTGAGTCTCCCTTCATCTCTTTGCCAAGAGAGGATACCTTCGGGGGCTTCCCCCAAGAATACTGATTGTTTGTCTGTTTGTCTCAGGCGAACGATGACGTCATCCGGACTCACTGGTGTTGGCTTCGGCCCCGCAATCGTCGCCGACCACGTGAAACACGGGTACCTGGCGGTGCCCACGGTTTTCGATACTTCCCACCAGCTGTAGGCTTCCCCAACTTCTTGGGGTTGGCCTTCGTCGACATGTTACAGACGGAGTCCCTAAGACCGTCGAAGAGAAGGTTGCTGAAAAGGTCGAGGCCCCGGAGGCTCGACACTGTGATAACTCGTCCGCGAGTCCATTCCAAGTTGCCAGCTGCATGGTGCATCACATTGCTCACGGGGCCCGCCCCGTCCCTGCCAAGAACTTCGGGAGGCGCCGACACCGGAACCCCCGAAGGAAGGTTGATGCTGCTATGACCGGACGTCTCTCCGCATCCGGCAAGTCTATGCTGGTCGGTGGCCTCCGCGTCTTTCTGGATGGGCGTAAGGCTCGAGTGAGCCCGGACCGGGTGATCCCTACAGTGCCAGTCCACAACTCCTATCAGGCTCTTGCTGGAAGAGGAGCCGAAGAAGAAGAAGCCGGCCGCCATGACCAGGGAAGGTTGGCTCCCAAGCCAAGAAGATTCAAACAGGTTTGGGTCCCCAAAAAGATCCAGCCTGTCCAGCAAGAAGCTCCGGTGCAGTACCACCCCAGGTTCACCAGAGTAGAAGAGAGCAAGAAGTGGGACCTTATCCCAAGGAAGGAAAAGACAATCGTGGATCCGCCACGCCGAGAAAGCTTTAGGGCCTGCGCCCGACAAGCCAACATCCCCGTTGTGGGAAGAAGATTACAGCAGACTACCGAGAGGACTCGGTTTGCTTACATTCCTCCGATGGGAGGTCGACAACTGTCCCCGACCCTGCACCCGGGTCGAGGGCAAGAAGAAATGACCAATATGGTCAGAAGTTATTTTAGGGGGTTAGGCAGCCCCTCTTTGGGCCAACAACGGCTGTTGCAGGCAGTCGCAGCTGAAGAAGACTGCTGTCCATTAATGGTAGTGGGAGAAGAAGAAGATAGGAGGATGACGTCATCGGTTGATGACAATGGATATGAAGACGGCTCTGATGTTCAAGCCGATGAAACTGCTCCCCGCCAAGGGGAAAAGGAAAGGATCTCTGTGTTTGAAAGGCTTACCTTCCCGGGGAATGTCAAGAGGAGGGTTCGCAGACAGAGACGCAGGATGCAGATTTTCACATGCAATATGGCCGGGATAGATGGCCATTATGGAAAATTGCCCGAGGAGCCTCAAGAGTTGGCCTGGCTAGCCGGAAGACCGGGGCCGAGCACTCGAAGAGTGGAAGCCGCAAAAGAGAAGCTAGCGGCGACCGAAGGAAAGCAAGCCCTGCCTCGCCTCCAACAGCATGACAAGGCCGTTATTCTCACAGCAAATGTGATAACGGCAGATGAAGAAGAAGATGTCTTGCTTGACATCCTACCTGAGGGTGCATCTGGCGAGACGACAGAGGCCATCCCCAGCACAGCAGCTATGGACCCGGCCGTACTGATGATGCTCCAGAGGTACCGCCAGGAGATAGAACAGCTGAAGAAGCAATTGACGAAAAGGACAGAGCAGTCCTCTGCCTCCAAGCAGCCTGATGTGCAGGCCGAATCATCAAGGGGAGCCGTCAGCAAGAACGACTTCCCACCACTCTATACCCCGCCTCTGCAGGTGGAGCCAAACTTGGCGACAACTCAACAGCGCCCATCACATCACTGGCTCCACCAGTGCTGCCACAGGTGCACCAGACACCTCCACTGCTGCGTCCTCCTCCACAGGCGACCACCCTGGTCACCCCCTACTTGTAGCCGGCGCATTTCTACCCGGAACCGGTCGACCCAACCACCATGAGCAAGATGATGGTAGAAAGGATGATCGAGATGAAGCTCGCTGAAAGAGCTGAAGGTGACTATGTTATATTCGATGCATATAGGGTGCCATATCCACCGCATCATGCTGCTAAGTGGCTCCCTCCCGGGATCAGCAAGCCGCCGAAGTTCGACAAGTTCAACGGGAAGGGATCCCCGAAGGAACATGTTGCCTACTACATGACCGTCATGGGTGACTTAGCCACCGACGAGTCATATTTATTGAAGTTCTTCGGGTCCTCACTCACAGGGCTCGCATTTGAATGGTACTCCAGCCTCCCGGCCGGGTCGATCAGCGACTGGTCGGACATGCAGAGGAAGTTCAGAGAAAGATTCCACGTCACAGAGAGGGAGGTCACAGTGGCTGAACTCTATTCAACAAGACAGAGGGCAGATGAGACCGCTCTCGACTACATCAAGAGGTGGAGGAACCTCGGGATGAGATGCAAGCGGCCCCCGCACCAGGAGGACGCTGTACAGATCTGCAAACAGAACCTCAGGAGAGAGGTGCTGGAGAAGATGATTGGCATGGAAATCCGGTCGTTCGACCGTCTGAACAATATTGTGGCCGAAGTGGAGGCTTTCTTAGCGAAACCAGCTCCCACATCAAATATTCCTACTGCACAAAAGGGCAAGGCAGCAGAACGGCGCCAGGCACCGAAAGAAGCAAACGCTCTTGATATCAAGGCATTTGAACAGTAAAAAGATAAAGGCAAGAAGACAGTTGCTCCTCAGCCTGCCAAGACCGGAGATGGCGAAGAAGGCCCATCCCTCCGGGATAAAATGAAGAAGCCCTACTCTTTCCCAAAGGAGAAGACCAGGATCTTGTTTGACTGGGTTACCCAGTATGATAAGGTCACCCTGCCTGAGCCAAGGAGGCCGGAGGACCTGAAGAGAAGAGATAGCCCAAGATTTTGCCCTTACCACCAGATGCTGGGGCATCTAATTGAAGACTGTTATGTTTTCAAGGATATTATCGAAGGCATGGTAAAAAAGAAAGAAATAGAATTGGGGGAGTACAAGGTCGACCCTCCACAACCACATGCGGCGCCCGTAAGAAGAGCCGCCGTCAACATGGTCTCTCTGTATCAAGCCTTGCCTGAGAGACCGCAGAAGCCAGTACTCAGCATACATATGAAGCCTGCTTTCTGACCCCAATAAAAGAACAGGAGGGTGGCAGCAAGTCCCTGCAAGAGCCAAGAAAAAGGGCCTGCCTCGCCCGGCACCGGGGGCACATATTCGTGGCATCACACCACGACCCCCTCGCCAGTAGCAACACCTGTGTGGACCAATCCGCCAGCAGTTATCCGGATACCTACCCGCAATCGGAGAGGCAGACTCCGTTGCCGGTAGTCAAGAAGATCAGTCCAGAAGCTCAGCGGCTACAGGACTACATAAATGGACTGGATGAGTATGTACAGCCCAAGCTAGAACCTTTGCTGGTACGGGATCATCTCCCGTGGCAGGAGCTGGAACAGCTTTCACTAAAACAGGAAGAGGAAGCTGACAAAGCATCAAACAGGGATGGCAGCCTGTTCTGGGGGCAAGCGCCAGCCAAAGAAAAGAAAAGAAGACAAAGAAGGAAGGGAAGGGCCGGCAAGGCTACAACGGGAGTGATCCTTTCTTGCAACACCCTCTCTGCTCTGTTCAATTTGCCTGGTGAGGAGGATGAAGAAGAGATTTACTTCACACCCACCGCTGAGGAAAGCCAGGCCGAAGCCGCAACTGCCGCACATGCGACCCGGTCGGGCCGAAGGTGGGGGCGTCAGCCGCCCGCCAACCATAACATTATCTTCAGAGGGGAGCAACCCTACAAGATACCCCCTCCGGAGGTCAGGGGAGTTCAAATCCCTCCTCCGTCAGGCTTATACAACCAAAGTGGGGGCGGCACTCCCGCTCCTTCATTTCTGGAGTTCATAAAGATGTCAAAAGGGAAGCAGCCATGCTGGGAGGTTGAACCGGTAACCGGGGGCAGTCGCCCACAACTCCAGCAATCTCCCGAATTGTCAGAAGAGGTAGAAACTCGCCCGGCAGCAGCCAGTGAGGAGCAGCCAGGAGGTAACCCCGGGCAAAAGGGTGCAGCCTCCGAGTCTGATGAGGCAGGTCCATCGGGGGCCCCAGTCCAAGGATCTTCCAAGCCCAGGTGGGTGGATGAAATGAAGCTATCCAATGTCCGAGCTGGAAGTCGGGTGGTCAAGCTATTGAAGAAGCTCCCAGCGAGATTCACTGTCTGGGAAATCCTCTCTCTCAGTGAAGAGACTCGACAAGCGATCATTACTGCTCTCCAGACGCCTGCCCAATATGAAGCTTGCCTAGCTGAGGCACTGCCGGAGGCCAACATGACCTTCACCCAGGAGGACATGTTGCTCCCCACCACCAGTCACAACAGGCCTCTATATATGAGGGGACATCTAAATGGCCGGGATCTGAACAGAATCCTGGTGGACCCCGGGGCAGCTGTCAACATCCTGCCCTACAGGATATATGAGAGGCACTACTTCAACGTGCACCTACAAAAGGTCGGGGATATGCCCATTGCCGGCTTCAATCAGAAATGTGAAGTGTCGCTAGGAGTAGCAGAGTTCACTCTCACCCTAGCGGACTTTGTCACGAAGGTGCAATTTCATGTCATTGATTCCCGCACCTCATACAAGGCGCTGCTTGGCCGCCCTTGGCTACATGAGAATATGGTGGTACCTTCCACACTTCACCAATGCATCAAATACAGCACGGATGGGAGAGAGGAAAGAGTATTTGCTGATCTCCACCCATTCGAAGTATTCGAATGCCACTTGGCAGACGCCCCTCTATATGCAGAATTATCGCAGAAGGCCCCTGCGGCCAAGGCCTCTTCTAGCACAACAAAAGGCACTTCCAAAGCAGAATGGTTCCCTCCGCCGCCGCGTGGATACATCAATCCCAAGGTGGTTTCACACATCACTGTCACCGGGGATGTAGGCCGGATAGCGCCTCCCGCCATCTACCCCGAAACTAATAAGTCAGGGTTGACCAGCAGCATGACCACATTGGGATCCCCGAAGGTCTTACCAAGCCAATTCTCAGCCTCGACAATGCTACTGTCGAGCCTTTCAAAGCATGGGAGGTGACACAGATAGATGGTCCTAGCAGCCTGTTCTACACAGCTGAAGAGCACCCTACACAGGAAGACACTGATTGTCATCTGCCTGAAGATATAGAAAACCCCTCAATGCCTATACAGGGGCTGACATTTATGACAAATCAAATGGCCAAGATGTTCCAGAAGCAGCACATCCCTCCGGCCAGCCTCGCAAGAGGAAAGAAGCATTCCAGAAGCTATGGTACCCTCCGAGCCTGGACAAAGAAATGAGGCGTGTCTCTCAGCACCCGGGATTGGGCTTCACCCTCGAAGAATACTACTATAGCGGGCGCTATGAAGTGGATACCATCTCTACTTTCTACCCAATGGAGGATAACCCACTGGGGGCAACTATTGATGAGCACCTGACAGAAGTTGAGTGCATTCAGCCAGCCCAGCTAAGAAGCCCAGAATCCGAGGCTGTGTTCCCCTGCCGGTGCTGGGAACAAGTCTATCCGGAAGATGCAGCTCTTGAAGCCAAATTTGACACAGCTAGCAGTAGTGAAGCTGAAGAGGTTGAAGAAGCAGAGCTGCCTCCCTCCAGTGGCCCTCCTCTATTCATGATGTCGGCACTTCTCGAACCAGTCAGGGAAGCTCCCCCGAGCCTGATCAAAGACAGATGCTGCTAGAAGAGAAATGGTTGCCTTCACTGAGGGCATGGTGGCTCAAGGGACCGGGATCCCTTCACCCTTTGCCAAAGAGCTGCAAGGCTACTCTGACTTAATGACATATAATTGCCAGCCCTTGGTGACTGCAATCCCCTCAGCAGGGAGCGAGGCAATCAACTCACCCCTTGAAGTTGCTAGTAAGGTAAACTGGTTGGCAGAACAGTGCATGCAGCCATTATCAGCCGGACAAGAGATTTCTGGTAGAACTCAAATAAGTCAAGACGAAGGGATCGAGGTCCTCGACCTCGAAGTTGATATACCAGACTTTGTCGACCTCTAGCCTGCACCCCCTGAGATAGAAGACGGAGGTCAAGCAACAGTCGATGAACTGATAGAAGTCAACTTGGGAGACGAGGATGACCCCAGGCCAACCTTCCTCAGCGCCCAACTGTCTGCCGAAGAACAGAGGATGTACATCTAGCTACTACAAGAATATCGGGACTGCTTTGCCTGGACCTACAGAGAGATGCCAGGACTAAGCCCCTCGGTCTCACAGCATGAGCTGACCATAAACCCTGGGGTAGAGCCGGTGAAATAGCCCCTTAGGCATATGAGGCCTCATCACTCAAATATGCAAAGAGTCGACAAGCTCATTGATGTGGGTTTTGTCGAGGAAAATCAATATACCACGTGGTTGGCTAACATCGTGCCCGTGAAGAAGAAGAACGGACAGATCCAGATATGTGTTGACTTCCGGGATCTGAATAAAGCCTGCCCTAAAGATGACTTCCCAGTGCCGATAACGGAGGTCATGATAGATGTAACAACTGGTCATGAGGCCCTATCATTCATGGATGGGTCATCTGGCTACAACCAGATATGGATCGCGGAGCATGACCGGATCCACACTGCCTTCCGGACACCCAAAGGCATTTATCACTATAAAAGAATGCCGTTCGGATTAAAGAACGCCGGCGCAACTTATCAGCGGGCGATGACTAGAATATTTGATGAGCTGCTTTACCATAAGGTCGAGTGCTACATAGATGACCTGGTAGTCAAGACCAGAAAGAAAGAAGACCATCTGCAAGACCTCCGAGTCATTTTCCAGAGGCTGAGGCAGTATGAATTAAAAATGAACCCTATGAAGTGTGTGTTCGGAGTCTCGAGCGGAAAGTTCTTGGGTTTCATTGTCAGGTATCGGGGAATTGAAATAGACTCCGCCAAGATCAAGGCGATTCAGGAGTTACTCTCGCCGAGGAATCTCTCTGAGCTAAGATCCCTTCAGGGCCGCCTTGCATACGTCCGGCGGTTTATATCCAACTTGTCAGGGCGATGCCACCCCTTTCACAAGCTGATGATGAAGGATGTTCCCTTCTACTGGGACGAAGAATGCCAGACAGCCTTCGATAAACTGAAGGATTACCTGAAAACCCCTCCAGTGCTGGGTGCGCCAGTAAAGGACAGCCGCTGATCCTCTACATAGCAGCCACACACAATTCCCTGGGGGCAATGCTAGCCCAGAATAATGAAGAAGGAAAAGAACAAGCCCTCTACTATCTCAGTCGAAGAATGGTCAGAACTGAGGAAAGGTACACCTACATCGAGAAGATTTGCCTGGCATTGGTCTTCGCGGTCAAGAAGCTGCGGCACTACATGCTGTCGCACGAAGTTAAGCTGATTTCTAGGGAGGATCCGCTTAGATACATCATGTCCCAACCGGCCCTCAAAGGCCGCCTGGGCAAATGGGCGGTGATTCTTATGGAGTATGACATCTCCTATGTACCGCAGAGGGCCGTCAAGGGCCAAGCTATTGTAGACTTCTTTGCTGAACATCCAGTACCCGAAGACTGCCATCTGGAACCAGAGCTTCCTGAAGATAAAACTTTAGAGGTCGGACAGGTGCGGCCCTCCCTATGGCAGCTATATTTTGATGGTGCCTCCAGAATTGACACCACAGCGACGGGATCGGCCAGAGTCCGCGCAGGAGCAGGCATAGTCTTGAAGTCTCCTGAAGGGGAAGTCATACACACATCCTGCTCAATAAACAAGCCTTGCACAAATAATGAAGCAGAATATGAAGCCCTCATAATCGGGCTACAGATTGCTCTGTCCATGGGGATTCAAATGCTAGAGGCATTCGGGGACTCCATGCTGGTTATAAAACAATTGGAAGGGGAGTTTGAGGTACGAAAGTAGGAGCTCGTCCCTTACTACCATCTGGCCCTGCGCCTAATGGCAAGGTTCTACTTCGTCAGCATCAAGCACGTCAACTGGGGACAGATTGCTCAAGCCGACGCCCTCACAAAGCTGGCAAGTTCCTTGGCGGTCCCGCCTGATACGAGCCTGAATATAACAGTCATCAACCGACGGCAGGTCCCCAGTATGACAGAAGCTTTAGCCGATGAACAAGCCAATGAAGTAGCAGTTGCTGAAGCAGTCCAGCAGCCCGACTGGCGGGAATACCTCCTGCATTGGTTCCAACACCAACAGCTTCCGAAGGTGAAAGAACAGAGAATGAGACTCCTGAGAGTCAAAGATTCTTATGAGATGAGGAATGGAACATTGTTCCGAATAATGGCAGATGCCCAAAAGAAGGTATTACTTCGATGCTTATCTCCAGGGGAAGCCAGGCAGGTAATGCAAGAAGTCCATGCCGGGTCAGCCGGGGCGCACCAGGCCGGTCCGAAAATGAAAATCGAAATAAAGAAATTGGGTTATTATTGGCCCACTATATTTGATGATTGCTGCAAGTTCGCCAAGGCTTGTCAGAAATGTCAAGAGCACGCCAATGTGTCAAGAAGACCTCCAGTGCCTCTACATCCTACCTTACCGAGCTGGCCGTTTGCCCAGTGGGGTACGGACGTAGTGGGGCCACTACCAGCATCTTCATCAGGGTGCAAATACATCTTAGCAGCTACAGATTACTTCTCCAGATGGGCTGAGGCAGTAGCACTAAAAGAAGTCACGGGAGAATTAGTTGCGAGATTCTTCCGGCAGAATGTAATATTTCGGTTCGGGATTCCCAGCCGAATCATCTCCGACAACGGCAGCCACTTCAGAAATCAGAAGGTTTATCGGCTAGCTGACAAATACAAGATTGATTGGAGAACATCATCTCCCTACTACCCTCAGGCCAACGGACTTGCAGAGGCCTTTAACAAGACGCTATGCACTCTGCTGGCAAAAATTGTCAAGACTAACAGAAGAGATTGGGAAGAAAGAATGTACGAGGCACTGTGGGCTTACCGTACGGTCTACAAGACCCCTACCGGCTGCTTACCCTACTCCCTCGTATATGGGTCAGAGGCCGTGGTGCCGATTGAGCTGGAGATCCCCTCATTGCGGGTCGCCATCCAGCATGGATTGGTGGGCAACGAGCAGGCCAACGTAGAAAGAAGACTAGAAGAGCTCGCCGAGCTTGAAGGAAAGCGTCTCCGGGCGCAACAGAATATTCAACTCTATCAAGCCCGCATGGCCCGTGCTTTTGATAAGCTGGTCAAAGGACGGGAGTTCAAAAGGGGTGACCTGGTGATGGTTAAAAGAAGAGAGGTGATGGCCTCCAACCCCAAGGGGAAGTTGATTGAAAATTGGGTCGGACCGTATGTCGTCCACCGAGCATATGAAGAGGGTGCGTATGTCCTTGCGGATCACAAAGGAGTCTTCCAATTTTCTCCCCTTAATGGGAAGCACCTAAAGCTGTATCACACGGTTCAACCGGCGTTCCCCGAATGATTTACCTCAAACTTGGTCCAGTGGCACTCTGCCCTGACCGAGCTACCTCAAACTTAGTCCAGTGGCACTCCGCCCTGATCAAGCTACCCTCAAACTTGGTCTAGTGGCACTCTGCCCTAACCGAGCTACCTTCACCCTTGGTCTAGTGGCACTCATCCCTGACCGAGCTACCTCAAACTTGGTCCAGTGGCACTCTGCCCTGACCAAGCTACCTCCACCCTTGGTCCAGTGGCACTCCGCCCTGACCGAGCTACCTCCACCCTTGGTTTAGTGGCACTCCACCCTGACCGAGCTACCTTCAAACTTGGTCTAGTGGCACTCCACCCTGACCGAGCCACCTCCATCCTTGGTCCAGTGGCACTCCGCCCTGACCGAGCTGCCTCCACCCTTGGTCTAGTGGCACTCTGCCTTGACCGAGCTACCTCCACCCTTGGTCCAATGGCACTCCGCCCTGACCGAACTACCTCAAACTTGGTCCAGTGGCACTCCGCCCTGACCGAGCTACCTCTACTCTTGTCTAGTGACACTCTGTCCTGATCGAGCTACCTCCACCCTTGGTCCAGTGCACTCCGCCCTGACCGAGCTACCTTCACCCTTGGTCAGTGGCACTCCGCCCTGACCGAGCTACTCCGTCCTTGGTCTAAAGGCACTCCGCCCTGACCGAGCCACCTCAAAATTGGTCTGGCGACACTCCGCCTGATCGAGCTACCCTTACCTCGTCTAGTGGCACACCATCCAATCGAGCTACGCTTACCTCGGTCTAGTGGCACTCTGCCCTGGCCAGACTCGCATAATACATACATCATTGCCATTACGGGCCTTACGCCGAGTCGGCACAAATCTATCCTTTGCGTTAGCATTACTTTCTTGCTAACAAATAAACCCTTGTGCGCACAAGACTCCATGTCCTAGCCGATCTTTATACATCATTGCCATTGCGGGCCCTACGCCCGAATCGGCATAAATCTATCCTTGGCGTTGGCATTATCTTCTTGCCAACGAATAAACCTCTTTTTCGGCGCGATACTTCATGTTCTAGCCAACCCTCTCAGCATCCTGCTGCTACATGAGTTCAAAAAAAAAAAGGGAGAAAGAAATAGAAATGGGGTTGAAAATAGAGATACCCCGCCAGCCTTGTTCCTAAACGGGGACGAGGGCAAAAATGGCTATAACCCGACTGTGGCGAAAACCCGAAAGGACGCTGCAGGCAAAATCGGGTACCCCGCCACGTGGAAACCCGAGAGGGCGCGTTGGCAAAAGCAAGAGGGGGCTGGCCTCGAAAAAAACCCGAAAAGGGCACTTAGGTCAGTAAAGTGGTAATCCAAAAGTTCTCTTAATCCTCTTCTCAATGAGATTCCCAAGGGATAACCATCAGAAGTCCCACCGGAGATCCCCTAACAGACCCGTGTTCGACCCTCATCATCATCGATGAGACAGGTCGACCTCTACCCTTAATGTGGACCTTTCGTCCCTGTTAATGAATACATCCTTTACTTCGGCATGTAACCCATGTCGACGAACAGACCCGTGTTCGACCCTCATCATCATCGGCGAGACAGGTCGACATCTACCCTTAACGCAAACCTTTCGTCCCTGTTAATGAATATATCCTTTGCCTCGGCATGTAACCCATGTCGATGAACAGACCCGTGTTCGACCCTCATCATCATCGGCGAGACAAGTCGACCTATACCCTTAACTTGGACCTTTCGTCCCTGTTAATGAATATACCCTCTTCTTCAGCATGTAACCAACATCGATGAACGAACCTAGGCTCGACCCCCTGTCATCATCAGTGAGGTAGGTCGACCTCTGTCCCTTGGCCTAGACCTTCTGTCCCGGTCAAGGACCATATAGCCTTTGCTTCAGCATTTAACCAATGTCGACGAACCAAACCAAGATCCGACCCTTGTCATCATCGACAAGGCCGGTCGGCATCCCAGCAAACAAGTTCTCCTGTATTTCGGATCCTTCGGGAATTAAAAAAAAAGAAGAGAAAGAAACATAAATGGGGTTAAAAATAGAGATACCCCGCCGGCCTTGTTCCTAAACTAGGACAAGGGCAAAAATGGCTATAACCCGGCTGTGGCAAAAACCCGAAACGGCGTTACAGGCAAAATCGGGCACCCCGTCACGTGAAAACCCGAAAGGGCACGTGGGCAAAAGCAAGAGGGGGCTGATTTCGGTGAAAACTCGAGAGGGCGCTTGAGTCAGTAATGTGATAAAAAAAGAAGAAAGAAAAGAAAAAAAAGGGATGAAATAAAAATGATGATGATGATGTAGTAACGAGGCTACCCTCGTTCATCATTCCACTTCCGTCTACCTTTTCGACCCTTGTCACCATCGGCAAGATCGGTCGCTACCCTTTCCGGTCCTTGTCACCATCGGTAAGATCGTCTACCTTTTCGACCCTTGTCACCATCGGCAAGATCGGTCGCTACCCTTTTCGGTCCTTGTCACCATCGGCAAGACCGTCTACCTTTTCGACCCTTGTCACCATCGGCAAGATCGGTCGCTACCCTTTCCGGTCCTTGTCACCATCGGCAAGACCATCTACCTTTTCGACCCTTGTCACCATCGGCAAGACCGGTCGCTACCCTTTCCGGTCCTTGTCACCATCGGCAAGACCGTCTACCCTTTCGACCCTTGTCACAATCGGCAAGATCAATCGCTACCCTTTCCGGTCCTTGTCACCATCGGCAAGACCGTCTACCCTTTCGACCCTTGTCACCATCAGCAAGATCGGTCGCTACCCTTTCCGGTCCTTGTCACCATCGGCAAGACCGTCTACCCTTTCGACCCTTGTCACCATCGGCAAGATCGGTCGCTACCCTTTCCGGTCCTTGTCACCATCGGCAAGACCGTCTACCCTTTCGACCCTTGTCACCATCGGCAAGATCGGTTGCTACCCTTTCCGGTTCTTGTCACCATCGGCAAGACCGTCTACCTTTTCGAACCTTGTCACCATCGGCAAGATCGGTCGCTACCCTTTTCGGTCCTTGTCACCATCGGCAAGACCGTCTACCTTTTCGAACCTTGTCACCATCGGCAAGATCGGTCGCTTCCCTTTTCGGCCCTTGTCACCATCGGCAAGACCAACTACCTTTTCGACCCTTGTCACCATCGACAAGGTCGGCCAGCATTCCCCCAAACCAGGGGTCAGTAATGGGATTACTATAAAGTATATGCTATGCCTCTGAGTGGCATTCCCATCAGTCGTCCCACCAATGATAAAGCCTACCCCGGGTGGACCTCTCATCGGCCAGCAGTCGTATTTCCGACGTTTCTTGTCGGCGAGAATTACATCCGCACCAATCCGGCAACCTCTGGAACCCCGTCACGCGGTGGAGCGAGGCCCCCATCCTTTCCTTGAAAGGGTGGACGCTCTCCTGCGGCACAGACACGGGTACACTTCCAAGCTGGTCGCCAAAGTTGCCACAAGATGTGATAGAATACAAGTGCAAAGGTGGACACCTAAAACAGTAAAGGAAACTTGTATTTCATTGCAAAAAGGAGGGGAATGAATACAAAAGGGGCCCTTCGGAGGGGGCGAATTACAAAGGCAGATCAGCTAAGGCCGTCTGAAAATATCTGCAAAGTCAATGAGCCCAACATGTGGAGCCACCCCCAGTTCACGCAGCTGCATTTCTTCCTCCTGAACACGAGTCACCTCAGTCTCTAGGGACGTGACTCGGCCCTCCAGTAAAGAAGTTTCCTCGATGCCTTGGACTTCTGCAGACTCCAGCCGTGGTATCTCAGCTTCTATGGTAGCCAATTCAGCCCGGAGTTCTTCCCGTCGGCTACGTAGAATATGTGCCCGAGCAGCAGAGGCTTCAACATGAGCTTTGCTCTTCTGAAGATCGGAGGTCAGAGACGTCAGCTCCGCCTGACAGTCAGCTTTCTGCAGCCTCAGGGCCGCTAGTCGGTCGTTCATCACCCTCCCAAGAAAGTCCCGGCGGTTTACAAATTTTAGCAGGAACAGCACCCGCTGGGTCCAGGTGTCCAGAGGACAGCCTAATGCTTGCAGCCCGATCGTCAGTCGCCCGGCCACTTCCTTCAACTGGGGTAAGATAGCGTCGGCTGGGACTCCACAACCTGGCGCAACATCTCTAAATACTGCCAGACAAATTCCTCCGATGAAGTAAAGCCCAGGGAGGCTGCCGGAGCCACCTCAAAGGTCACCTCCCTGTCTATGGGGGCCCATAAGCCAATATCTGGCTCGGAAGAAGAAGATGGAACGGCCGCCAGAGCCGAAGTAGCAGGTACCACGGCAGCATGCTCTTGCTCCGTCGGGCTCCTTGAAGAACTTCCCTCCGCAGATGCTGGAAGAGGCAGAGGTTCTAACTCTATTTCTGGCACGGATGGAGCTGCAGGGTCAGGCGCAATGGTCATTATGGCCGCCGGGACAAAGGCAGAACCCCTTGACGGGTCAGCTTCAGCTCTCAATTCTGTTTCCAGCACCAGGGCGAGACTCTCTCCCAGCGGGCTCGGCTCCATTGATGGTACTTCGACAGCTGCGTGTATTCTTACTGGCACAGGGCGAAGTATGGTAACTGCCCCTGAAGAAGACACGGTGGCCAGCGGTAGCATATCCAAAGCCTCCGACGAAACCACGATAGCACCAGAAGGCGATACCAGAGGGTGAATGGCGGCGTCAGGCTCCTGGAACAAGATTCCAGTAAGCACCAAGATGGCAGAAAAGAATGAAAAGATATGCGGCTCTGCAGAGGGGTGGGCAGAACTTACTATGGCCGCAGCATCCATCTCTTCAAGGCCTGTATGGAGATTCTAACTCTGCAGATGAAGCAACAAAAGGAGGGGTTATCTCCACCTCCATGTCTAGCCCGGCGAATTCCTCCTGCAACATTCCCTCAGATGATGTCACCGGCAACCTCGGAGGACTAAAGATCAAAGGACCGCTCAACGGTATGAGGGTGCCGCTGCCCCTTTGCTGGCTGCCGCAGGTGCTCGTTCGTCACCTTCTGAAGAATAATAGTCAATTTCTTCGTCAGAAGGGGTGGCAGAGCTACTGGAGGAAATATCTATGCTGATCTCGGGTTGGCCCGCCTCCTCTGTCGCCTGGCGGGACGCCGAGCGGGTGATTACACGCCGCAATGGGATAGCACCTTTCTTTAGCGCAGTCTTGTGTCCTTCAGGCTGTGAAGGAGCATCCACGGCAGGCGCCTCAACCACTGTGCTAACCACTCCTGCCATTACAACAAACATATACATAAGGCAGGGCAAAAAGATCAATAAGAAGAAAAGTCAGAAGGATGACAGTCACTTGGCTCACCCTCGGCCTCACTGGCAGGTGTAGGAGAAGGGAGTCTGACATCCTCCTCAGCAGCAGGGAGACTCTCCCCTGTGGCTTCAGCTGTTTTGGTCGCCCCTGCCGTGGCTATGATAGAAGACCCTATGTCTCCCATCTCCAGGACGACTTCCTCAGCACGTGGGGTGGTGCCGACCGCTCCTTGAGCTGAGGTCAAACAAAGAAGACGTCAAAAGAGTGAAGACGTCATGAAAAGAACACTCCTTTAGACGCGAGGGAAAGTGATGTCACCTTCAGCTGCTTGCTGAGTGGCCTCTTTCTGAGCGGCAAACTGCTCGAATGACGGCACTTCAGGCAGAGGAGTCTTAGCCGCATAAGTCGAAGGCTGCTTGGAAGAAGTTTTCCGAGCTTTCTTCGCTCGGCCTATTGCAACTTTCATCACGGAGGCCGCTCTCTTTTTACCAGGTGGCAGTGGAGTAGTGGTCGGCACCGGTGCAGGAGCCTCAAAATATTCCGGCTTCTGAGCCTGGGAAATGATTTTTCTATAAAGTCCCTGCTGCTTTATATCTGGACGGTCTGTCAAATGAAGCACATGCCGTTATAAAGGAACTGAGCAACAAACTACTCTACATATCAACTGAAGAGGACTTACCTGCCCGGCCGTTGTAAAAAGACGAGAGGGGCCAATACTGATAAGCCACCTCCTTGCTTCGGGATGCAGCCTCCCGAACGAGCCAGCAGACGTCGCCAATCTTCTTGCACTTCTCGACTAGGTCGGCCAAGTCCGCGTGACCATGAGAAGCTATGCAATGATATAAGCCAAGGTGGTCGAAGCCCCAGACGTCGGCATAATGAAAAGATACAAACAAAGGCTTGTCCAGAACACTTGCTACGGGACTGTCAAGGGTCAGTCCGTGGATATTCATCAAGACAAACAGCCAAGACGTATGTTGATAATATGTCAGGGTTCTATCTTCTCTATTAACAAACGCCCGGTACGGGCAAAAGCGGTCCACCTCGCACTTCCATGAAACTGCTTTGGAGAGCGGCTCCTCAATGGGGAATGGATACTGCTGAAGCTCCAAGCGGGAACCCCCAATCTGGCATAGATGCTCTAAATTCTGCGTGAAAGTATCCTCATCTATGTCAGCAAGCACATGCACCAGCTGTTCAGTTGCTTCCTCTTTTGCGGCTTTCCTGCCTGCTATATATGCCTCTACCTCCTTCGGATGTTGGGAGAACAGCCTCTTCAAATGGGCTTCTTCAATATCGAAAACTGGCCCAGGCTGCTGGCTCAGAAAGGTGCGCTCAGCTACATCCCAGCATGCCACCCTGGCATTGCGATAAAAGCCCGTTCGAGCATTCCACCACTTCACATACTCTGGAGTGACCCGGGGAACGCGGTTCGGCACCGGCACTCTGAAGACATTGGCGTCCCGGCGGTGAAAGTAGTCCCACCAGGAGCGACCCTCAGCCACAACAGTTGAGCCGTGCTTCGACCTGCTATCCAGAGGAAACAGGGCCACCGAAGGCGAGATGTGCTGATCATAGCCGAAATTTCGGCCAAACCTGAAGGGATAATAGGGTTCTAAATGAACCACGCCCCCTTTCTAAACACTAAGACACTGGGGCGAATTGATAAAGCCCAGTCAATGAGCTCAGGCTCCAAGATTGGCCGGGTCACGGTGTTGCCTGAAATGAAATGTGTGAAAGTCTCCACTGCCTCGAGCTTACATTCACGCTGACGATTCACCAATGGAGCGGAATGTGCGGCCAAATTCCAAAAATGGATGGTCCCCGCTGAATCCATCGGAACCCTTGTCAGCCGGCCTCGGATGGAGAACAGCTGATGAGACACTGGACCGGGTTCAGCACTAGCAAACTCCAGCATCCTGGGATACAATGTCGCTGTCTGCAGAGTCCTGGGAGCCAGCTCTGGGAACAAATTGCACACCCAGGCATTGAAGAAATGAAACGGCCCCACTGTTCTGAAAGAGCGTGGGATCCGATGCCTATGAATATCTCCAAGAGATTTGTAGATCAGGCAGAGTGCTGCTGGACATAGTGCAAGCCGCATGCCCCAAGCCATCTGACAAGCCGGGTATATTGCCTCTGGCCTAATGACTGTCTCATCTCCCTGTGGGAGGGCAAAAGTGCACAACCAAAAAGTGAGGTAAGCCGCATAATGTGTAAGGGGATCCGCCGCAGTGGGATTCGGTCCTCCGTGACTAATCCGTCGAAGGGAAGCGGGCAGCGCCGACTTGAACTTGGGTGGTCTGCTGGGCTTACCCGCAACAGGAGCTACATGGGGGAACTCACTGTACTTCAGAGGGCCACCGAAGAAATACTGAATCCAATGTCCCACTCGGACTCTCAATTTGCTACTTTTCTCTCGGGGCTGATACCCCTTCGAGGATCCCCTATTCAGCGCCAAGCAGAGGGAGCGGTACGCTTTCATCAAGTACCGGTATGAGTAGCTGAAGTAATATTCACCTTCACCGTCTGTCTCGTCCTTGATGAAGTCATGAAGACAGACCTCCTCATAGGGCTCTCCATTGATCGGCAGACCCGACAGTTGTGACAGGCTCCAGAGGTCCAGAGAAGTTTCGCCCTCCGCTGTATAGAAAGTATTGAACTGCGGGCAGAACACTTCGAACATGCCGCAGCACAACCCTTTCGAGATGGGGTACCTGAAACGGGATGCATACACACTGTGATACACCCCGGCCCTGACCAGCAACGGCGCATACTCCTTCAGAACATATTCTGTGAATTCCACCGCTCCTACGCGAAGAGATGGGCGTCGGTCACTTTCGTGTCAGCAAACCATCCAGCAGCCAACTGAAATTTGAACTGGACGGCTAAGCAGTTCAGGACGAATGGCTCATCTCTATAGCCCCACTTGATGGGCGCCAAGAATAAACCGTAGCCGGGTTTCTCTCTGTTGACCCGACCCGCAGTGGTGTCCCACCTAGCTGGTGTGAATTCTGGAGCCCGTGTCAGCATTTTCTGCTCCGCCTCCAGCTCTGTTACCCCCAAGATGGCATTCCACTTGCGCCGCTCTCCCGAAAGATAGAGGGTGTCTCCGCGATACACGGAGCCTTTCAAGCTGTCCCGGTCCACCAACATGGCCCGTTCCACCATCCGAGCCAGCATGACGTCTCTCTTCCCCGAGACACTGAAGGTGCAGATGAATGGTGCAAGATGACGGTCCTTCGGGAAGTCCGGGCGATACCCGTCATCGCGATTGAAGTTCAGTCCTCCCTCGACGGTTACAACGCGAGATGAGGATACTGTGTCTGTTTCGGAGTCGGAGGATTCATCGACTATGGCGATCCTCCCAAGACCCCGGTCAGTTGTCCGACGTTCCTCCAAGTCACAACAGGTCCAGACACCCTGCCCTAGGAAGAAGCGTCGACATCAGCGGCGCCGGAAGCAACACGGCTGGAAGAAGAGGCCATTTCAGCAGCTGCAGATAGAAATCAAAAGGAATAAGATGACATGAAGGGGAAAATAGAAAAGAAAATTTCAAGAAAATTTTGACAGCATCTCCCCTTGTCCGGGGTATGCCCAGAAGTCAAATAGGAGAACACCCACCAAGAGGGGATGACTCCGTAATAAAGAGGGACGTAGTCCCGAATGAGAAAACACACAGAGGGAGAGGCTCCCCACGCCGATCGCCGATGCAGTGGAAGAAGAGGAGGCCGAAGAGAGAGAGAGCTCGATGAAAAATGAGCTCTCTCCATCCTCTCGGCGCCTAAATAGGCCAAGACCAAAAGGCGCGCCGAGACGGCCCCCGTGCCGAGAGCAGAATGCGCCAAAATGCTCGCCGAGACGGCCCTCGCGCCGAAAGCAAAATGCGTCAAAAGGCGCGCCGAGACGGCCCCCACACCGAGAGCCTCTCCGCGCCGAGAGCGTCAAAGAAGTAAGCGCGCCGAGAGTCCCCGCGCCGAGACGATGGCCGCGCCGAGGTGACCCTGCCGAGATCGCTTGCGACGCCGGTTGACTCACCAGGGTGCTGCAATCATCAGATCAAGCCAAAGATGCTGGTGTTCGTCCAAGTATGCTTGCAAAACATCGGGATCACACAAGCAGAATGAAGACTCAGAGTCATGAGAAGGACCAATGAACAGGGGCAGACCTGAAGAAATTATAAAGTGCGGTGCGGTGTACACCCGCATGTCCCGTGTCACTCATTCTTCACTTACGCCACCTGCGGGTGGGGGGCATTTGTTGGCACCTAAAATATATCAAAAGAGACTGAATCAGACTCAAGGCTCTGAAGGCCAACCAGTGGTGCGGCTCCCGCACTGTCCCTGGAAGTTCTGAGAATCAGAATAGAAGAGACCCACTACTCCTAACACTTTGCTCGGCTAAAGCCATCCCTGGCTAGGCCGCTGTCCAGTACTGCTATCATTCAGATAGTCAGGCTGATAAAACTATACCAACATTCAGGCAATCATCTGCCTGCTGAAGAGGATGCTCAGACAATTCTGATTCTCCGGAAATGGGATTCACAGTGCCTCACATGTTCGTGAACGCAAGGTGTTAAACAAGCCCCAGGAAGAATAAATATATATACCAAGAAGCCCACCACGCCATCTGAAGGAGCCCATTAGATGGATTCGGCGCCGGATGACAGAAAATGGGCCAAGCCCAATGTGAACTAAGACGCGCCGAGGGCTGCCCACGCCGGGATGCTAGATGCTGGCGCGCCAGGGAGCTCACGCCGATAGGATGAGGGCCATCCCTCTATAAGAAGGTTGCCCTTCGAAATAAAACAAAAAAAAAAGAGGAGACAGAGGGAGGGGGAGAAAAAAAAAGAAGAGTCGTAGCCACCAAAGGAAAAGGGAGCTCGAGAGCCCTCTAAAAAGCTGAGGAGAAGAGAGGTCCGCAGAGATTCGAAGGGAGAGTCAAGGTGGGATCAGTTCCAAGATGCCCTGAGGGGCTACAGCTTCCCTTTCCCCTGTCTCTTATTTTGAATATCCACTTCTCCTCTTGTGTTTGTTTTCGAGCATCCTTGCTCCAGTAGCATCGAATGCTAATGTAGCCCTGCTATCAGGGATAGAGTCTATGTATGATTTTCTCATTTAGATTTTCTTCTGGACTAAACGCATGTATGCTGATTGGATGAATGGTTAATAAAAGAGGGCTGAAGCTTCCTTTCCCTTTTCTTTCTGTCTCTGCATCCGAGGTTCACTATGTACTATGGATACTGAGAACTAGGCATGTTTTACCGTTTGGTCTTCCAGATCTGTTGAAGGGTTTTCTACTGTGTTTCCTTTCAACTTCGTACCCACGTCGAGAGCCTGAGACAGTCTATCTCATGGCTTCTCGTCTGTAAAATGAAGAGGGATGAATCCGAACCAGAACAGTGAGTTTCTGTGCATGATTCCACTCCCAGTGAGGCCCCAGAAGGAAGGTCGTCTCCTCCCTGAATCACCCTCTCTATGATCGTCCGGACTGGTCGTTGAATCATTGAAGAAACCCCCCTTTTCAAAATACCCAAAGCTCTGAAGCCTTTACTTCAAAAACCCCTAAAACCCTCATTTCGGAAGCCCTCCCGGCGCGAACCCCTCTCGGCGCGAGTCTCGCGCCGAGGGTTGCCCGCGCCGGTTGGACTCCTCTCGTCGCGCCGAGACCTGCTTTTCTGCGTTGCTGCGCCGAGACCTCCACACCCCTGGTGCTGAGGCCAGTCATGCCGATAGGCTCGTGCCGATACCCTCAACACTTCTGAGCCATGCCATCTTGGGTCACGATACCCTGTCCTTCCAAGGAGAAATACTATCCTTCCCTCTATCCTCATGGGAGCTACATCAAAGGGGCCAATCCCCCCTATATTCTGTCACCCCATCGGGTCATGGAGGTCTGCCACTGTATGTTCTCCATTGACTATGCAGGGGATATCAACAAATCCCACAATAGGTGGACAAAGTCCCATAAGATTCAGATCCTCCTGGATCTCGGGCTACGCCCGGCTCTTCTTCTGGTTTCCACTCCGACATTTCGTGAGTGGATGACCTATAATACCCTTTTGGCACACTCCAAAATAAGGGGAGGTGCTGCCAAAATTCATCCACGAGTTTTACTCTATCGGATAGTATAATGCTTCCACTGAAAATATGAATTTGACCCCCAACTGTGTGGCAGAGAGCGGAGCTATACCATCTCATGACATCTTGGCCACCATCGGGGGATATAAACATTACAATCACACGATCTCCTTAGGCCTCATGCGGATGAATCTACCCTCACCTTCCACCTCACCCAAGTATTACCATAAACCAGCTCATGAAACCCCTATTGAACACAAAGGACCCTTTGAATCCATTAAAGCCCTCATAATATCTCAAAAACCAAAAAAAAAAATAGCTCTCGGCGCCACAGTCCCGGCGCAGCCTCTTCCCGGCGCCACTTTCGCGCCGGGTGAAGGGCGCGCCGGCATGAAGGGCGCGCCGGGAGCTTGCCGCGCCGTTTTCCCTTCATTTATGGTCGCGCCGGTTGGCCTTCGCGCCGGAACCTCTACCGCGCCGTTTACCTTCGTGCCGAAACACTTGCCACGCCGTTTACCTCCGTTATCGGCCACCCGTCATATACCCAACTTCCAGAATCCCTGCCGAGTCCACCGTCAGCCAGGATTTAGGACATTGAACCCCCCCAGGCCATTACACCAGTCCCCATTACACCACGAGGGTTTCATGGCTCTTCATCCACGTCTAAATGGAGCTATATTGACGGGGTTATACCCCGATATTCTACGCCACTAACCATCGGGTTTTTCTTCCAACCCTGCCGACCCTGGGAGTCTTGCCATTGCAAGCCCTCCAGTGGTCTCTAAAGGGGGACATTAACAAACACCATGGTAGCGGACACTGTCCCATCACACTCAAATCCTTTTTTGATTAAGGTTGCGCCCTCTTCTCTTTTGGCTTCCATCCCAGCATTCCGTGAATGGACGACCTACGTTCCCCTTTTGGCTTAGTCCAAAATAAGGGGGTATGTTGTCAGATTTACGCCTTAATACCGTTAGCACGTCCCGCATGGCACAATTTTCTACGCATGTCTCGCACCCCATTAGCGGAGTTAGCATAGTAGTCTTATCTCGTTTTGCCCCCGGGTGATGGGGGCATCTCTCACCCTTCATATTTACCGGTTGTTCACCAGCATGGTTCCATTATGTCCGTCACATTTTTCTGATTCAGTTCATGTAATTTTCATATTTTCTTTGAGTCATAATTATGTAATTTTCATTTTATTTGAGTCATGTCCCTAGGTCTTGCATTTATTTTCCTAAGTTTGAGTGTCATTAGATTGTTTAGTGTGTTATTGGGCCCAATTCATTGGGCTTGGCCCATGAGCCCCCCTACCCCTTCGGTTATTTGTTATTAAGTCTTTTATCAGGGTCTTATTGTAAAATGTGGGTTTCCTATATATAGGGCCCCATTTCCTTCATTTGAGGGGAATGAATCAATGAATGAAAAATGTGCCATTTTGTGAGTTCTATCTTCATTTTTATGGTGGAGTGAATCCATTAGTGAGGTGAGAAACCTTAGGGAGAGAATCCCACCCATCCCTCTCTTAATCTCTCTCTTTCACTCCCCTTTCTCTCTCCTCCACACCCAATTTCAAAAATTTTCTCTCTCCTCCCTTCCCAACCACCACTCTCCCACCTACCCCCATTAAAGGCCACTCCCCTTCCCCACACATCCCATTACTCCACCCCCTAGTCCCAAGGGAGCATCCCCAATCACTAAGCCACCCTCCAACCACCTCATCCCTTTCCCAAGCACCCTTCCCTCTCCCCCATGCAACCCTCCACTTCCCTAGACCATTTGAATTCAAAAATCCCCTTCCCTCCATAGCCCTAGGGCGCCCAAGACCCCTCCCCTTTGGTTAGGGTCGCCCCCCTCTCATCCTCTCCATCTTCCCTTGTTCACCTCCATCACCCCACCTTCTACCATCTAGAGTAAGAGGACCTACAGAAGACCTGAAGCTTGCAGCAGCGACCCCGACCTCTCCCGGACATTTCTGGAAGCCCAAGAGTAGTCTATAGAAGCGGCTGCCTGTCCTCTTCGCAACGGCGGTGGTCTTGTCCCCTTCCGAGCTCCGAGCTGACCGGGAGATCCGTTCTCCCAGAACTGCGCAGAGCTGCCCCTGCTGAGTACCCGAACCGGATTAGAAGCTCTGCCACGACGAACCTCGGAGGAATCCGCCCACAAGCTCTTCTACAAAGTTCTTCTTCTTCCTGTCTACTTTCAGAATCAAGAAGCGGAATTCCGTTCGGCATCCTGTGGCAGGAGTTATCATTTTTCTCCCTCAGCTCCATCGTCCTGCTACCCACAGTCTGCATCGACCAGTCATCAGTGTTCAGAGATCCTTGGTCTTCTCCGGCATCGGTTGGCTTCCCCGTCAGTTTTACTGCACAGAAGACTCATCCACGGTTCCAGCGACTCTGACGGTGCTTGATTCCGAGTCCGGGAGCTGTCAGGGCACCCTCTGAAACTTACTGCTAGAAATCAGAAGCTGCCAGTCCAAGGGTCTGCCTCCGTGTTCGGGCCTCCATCCAGATCAGCCTCGACACCAGAAGAATTCATAAAAAATTGGACGACTTCCCTGGCCTCCTACGAAGCTTTTCCAGGTGGTTTCGTCCCCAAAAAAAATCAGTAGCAGTCACAGCAGTCGGTTCTCCACTCGGCTGTCAGCACCCACAGAATGCGGGCAGAATTGGCAATCTCCATCTTCGGTGTTCCTTGCTCATTTTCCCCTCCCCGCTTGGCCGGCTGAAGGCCCCTCCCTGCGTGGAGGTAATTTTGGTTGTAATATCCATTAACCCCCACCCCAAGATCCCCCTCCTGCCAGAGGTGTAGTGTTGTAACTTCTCTTGGGCAGGTCAAGCTTCCCCGGCGCGGCGTGTGGGGAACACACGCTTCCCCGCTCACCCACGTCTCCGACTCGGGGCCGGTGTCCTCACACCGATCAGGTATATGCTGAACCCTCCCTGGATATTTGTGTTTTCTTAGTATCATTTCTAAGTTCAGCCGGCGAGGAAGAGAGTGCCCGGTCCCGTGATTCCCGATCACGAGTGGCCACCGCGGTTTGAGTGAGGAGAGATCCCCGTACCCTCAAGGCACGGCGTCCGCCCCACTGATGTGGGTGCTCCAATCCAAGGGAGGGGAACTCATTGGCCAAGTCATCACCCTAAGCAGCGTGGTTTAGGCTCTCGAATCCACCCTACCATCACTTAGTCACCACGGGGAAAGGGTTGTGTTGCGATATCGGTCCGCCAACATCGAGTCCGCTAATTTGTAAGTGGGCTTGCAAGTCTAGGTCCGAGGTTCATTTGGTTGATACCATTGCACCCTTAGGTCGTGTCACATCAAGTGGTATCAGAGCAAGTCTTTGACTTGTTCTCACAAGTCAAGTCCATGGGCACGCTTGCATTAGAGTTCTCATCGGATCGTTCCATGCATTATCCACCTCCCATTGTCATTGAGTCTACAGACCAAAAGGCCCAAATTCCCATCATATCCCAAGCATACCTACCTAATGGGAGCCCCACAGAAATTGACTTCATCTACATGGTAGAAGATAATTGGGTATCCCCCGAAATTGTAGCCACCCTCTCTACGACCGGACAAATTGTGCACAACGGAGACCTAGTCTTCGTTGAATTCCATAAATGGTTTGGAGAGATCAAATACTTTGATGGAGCATGGTGTCAAATTGGTACTTTGGAAGGCTCTTGCATAATCCTAGGGAAACAATGGCTTGATGAATGGAATACCACCTTCCACCCATTGCGTTGGTCTTGCCTAGTTCATCCCCCACATCTCCCGGGAGCCTATGGTTTCAACAACCTTTTGTTCCCTCACCCACCGGAGCCCCATACCCGGCCACCATGCCCTCTCAACCCACTTCAAAGAATGAATGAGGTCATGAGTGAACATGAGGAGAACCCGGCCCACAAGACCAAATCCCCGGGATTGGACACCAACCCAAATCCCTTCCCCACATTCAAGGAAATTCATACTCCTATCAATAAGGAAGAAGGACATCAACTCATCCCCGTCCAAACAAACACATACCTCCCCAAACCACTCAATCTCACGCAAAAGGTGGTGACCGTAGGAGAACTCATCATCAAATGGCTCAAGCAAAATCCCATCCCTCATGCCTTGTACTTTCAAACCCCAACCATGGAGCACCCTTTCCAATTAGCACCCATTAACTCCTATCACACCACATTCCAATCCTACTATGAGGTAAATGGTTGGGATGATCTCCTCAAGGGTTTAGAATGGCAACTAAAGTTGACTTGCTTATTGACCATAGGAGCGGCCCACCCAAGAAGACTTAGTCTCATCCACCCATGTGATGGTTCTATCACCTCAGTCTTCACCATTGGTTGCTACACTAGTGACCTCCTTCTCATTCTCCCATGGATGAAGAACCCATCATGGTCCACTCCACTACCATTAAGATCCCAAGTACCTTGATCGACTGGCCCACTAAAGACCTTGGTCCAGTTACCTTGGGGAAGGATGACCCACTATGCGTAGACCATGTGGACATAGAGTTCCTTCCTCTAGGAAGCCCAGTCCATTACTCCTTTGATCCCTTCCAATGGGAGCCTAGTTACCCATGTGATACCATATGCCTAGGAAGCAAGGAAGAGCCCCTCTCCATAATGCCCACCTTCCTAGATCCTTTTGACCCTTTCACATGGAAGTTCAAAGGCCATCCCACACCCATACACATGGAAGTCATCTTTGGGATAGGAATGCATAAGTCTTGGCACAACACATCACTTGACATGATTCATAAGACGGGTCCATTCATTCACATCACCCACATGTCAAGTAGGAAGCATGAATGGACCATTTTCGGATGTAATGGTCCACCTCCATTCATCATGAGTCTTAAGCATGATAGGTGCATTCTTGGATGTCCGGGTCCCCCGGCATTTGCCACCCCTTTGCATGATAGAGCTACATTTGGAGGTCCAGGCCCTCCTATCCTCACTAATCTTCATAGGGAGTCTAGACATGCTAGGTCCACATTTGGGTGCCCGGGACCCCCAACATCCAATAGAGTGCTAGCATTCACCAACTATGTCTCAGGATTGCATACTTGCAGGCCCATCATCAAAGGTAAAAGGATTTGTCAAAGGCGAATTGATACCTGCAAAAGAAACCAAGACTTCCAAGAGGGTGACTATCTGATGGTCAGGATGAAGAGGCTCTTCCCTAGAGTCGCCTCTACGCTCAGGGATCGAGAGACTGGACCCTTTAAGGTCTTGGGGTGATTGAGCATAAATGCCAATGAGTTGGTCCTTCTGAAGGAATATGGGGTCAACCCTCATTGTAGTGTGGCGAACCTTGTGCCCTGCAAGGGCCCCGCGGTGGCACCTAGCGAGGATATTGAGCCCATACCCCCTTTTAAGAGTGACCCCACCAATAAGAATCCCCTTCTAACCTTGAGAGCCCGGCATGAGCACAAAGATTTGATACTAGTTAAACATAATGACACCATCAGGAGCAGGGCAATCCAGCAGTATCTTGTGAGGTGGAAGGGCCGGCCACGATGGTGGACACATGGGCGAGCTAGGAAAGACTCTTACTCGACGGAGTCGAGCTCTTCGCACCCCGGGAGTATGATGGGGGCATCTCTCACCCTTCATATTTATCGGTTGTTCACCAGCATGGTTCCATTATGTCCGTCACATTTTTCTGATTCAGTTCATGTAATTTTCATATTTTCTTTGAGTCATAATTATGTAATTTTCATTTTATTTGAGTCATGTCCCTAGGTCTTGCATTTATTTTCCTAAGTTTGAGTGTCATTAGATTGTTTAGTGTGCTATTGGGCCCAATTCATTGGGCTTGGCCCATGAGCCCCCCTACCCCTTCGGTTATTTGTTATTAAGTCTTTTGTCAGGGTCTTATTGTAAAATGTGGGTTTCCTATATATAGGGCCCCATTTCCTTCATTTGAGGGGAATGAATCAATGAATGAAAAATGTGCCATTTTGTGAGTTCTATCTTCATTTTTATGGTGGAGTGAATCCATTAGTGAGGTGAGAAACCTTAGGGAGAGAATCCCACCCATCCCTCTCTTAATCTCTCTCTTTCACTCTCCTTTCTCTCTCCTCCACACCCAATTTCGAAAATTTTCTCTCTCCTCCCTTCCCAACCACCACTCTCCCACCTACCCCCATTAAAGGCCACTCCCCTTCCCCACACATCCCATTACTCCACCCCCTAGTCCCAAGGGAGCATCCCCAATCACTAAGCCACCCTCCAACCACCTCATCCCTTTCCCAAGCACCCTTCCCTCTCCCCCATGCAACCCTCCACTTCCCTAGACCATTTGAATTCAAAAATCCCCTTCCCTCCATAGCCCTAGGGCGCCCAAGACCCCTCCCCTTTGGTTAGGGTCGCCCCCCTCTCATCCTCTCCATCTTCCCTTGTTCACCTCCATCACCCCACCTTCTACCATCTAGAGTAAGAGGACCTACAGAAGACCTGAAGCTTGCAGCAGCGACCCCGACCTTTCCCGGACGTTCTGGAAGCCCAAGAGTAGTCCATAGAAGCGGCTACCTGTCCTCTTCGCAACGGCGGTGGTCTCGTCCCCTTCCGAGCTCCGAGCTGACCGGGAGATCCGTTCTCCCAGAACTGCGCAGAGCTGCCCCTGCTGAGTACCAGAACCAGATTAGAAGCTCTGCCACGACGAACCTCGAGGAATCAGCCCACAAGCTCTTCTACAAAGTTCTTCTTCTTCTGTCTACTTTCAGAATCAAGAAGCGGAATTCCGTTCGGCATCCTGTGGCAGGAGTTATCATTTTTCTCCCTCAGCTCCGTCGTCCTGCTACCCACAGTCTGCATTGACCAGTCATCAGTGTTTAGAGATCTCTGGTCTTCTCCGGCATCGGTTGGCTTCCCCGTCAGTGTTTCTGCACAGAAGACTCATCCACGGTTCCAGAGACTCTGACGGTGCTTGATTCCGAGTCCGGGAGCTATCGGGGCACCCTCTGAAACTTACTGCTAGAAATCAGAAGCTGCCAGTCCGAGGGTCTGCCTCCCTGTTCGGGCCTCCATCCAGATCAGCCTCGACACCAGAAGAATTCAGAAAAAATTGGACGACTTCCCTGGCCTCCTACGAAGCTTTTCCAGGTGGTTTCGTCTCCAACAAAAATCAGTAGCAGTCGCAGCAGTCGGTTCTCCACTCGGCTGTCAGCACCCACAGAATGCGGGCAGAATCGGCAATCTCCATCTTCGGTGTTCCTTGCTCATTTTCCCCTCCCCGCTTGGCCGGCTGAAGGCACCTCCCTGCGTGGAGGTAATTTTGGTTGTAATATCCATTAACCCCCACCCCAAGATCCCCCTCCTGCCAGAGGTGTAGTGTTGTAACTTCTCTTGGGCAGGTCAAGCTTCCCCGGCGCGGCGTGTGGGGAACACACGCTTCCCCGCTCGCCCACGTCTCCGACTCGGGGCCGGTGTCCTCACACCGGTCAGGTATATGCTGAACCCTCCCTGGATATTTGTGTTTTCTTAGTATCATTTCTAAGTTCAGCCGGCGAGGAAGAGAGTGCCCGGTCCCGTAATTCCCGATCACGAGTGGCCACCGCGGTTTGAGTGAGGAGAGATCCCCGTACCCTCAAGGCACGGCGTCCGCCCCACTGATGTGGGTGCTCCAATCCAAGGGAGGGGAACTCATTGGTCAAGTCATCACCCTAAGCAGCGTGGTTTAGGCTCTCGAATCCACCCTACCATCACTTAGTCACCACGGGGAAAGGGTTGTGTTGCGATATCGGTCCGCCAACATCGAGTCCGCTAATTTGTAAGTGGACATGCAAGTCTAGGTCCGAGGTTCATTTGGTTGATACCATTGCACCCTTAGGTCGTGTCACATCACCGGGGCATCCTTTCTTGGCAACTAATCAAGTGTTGTCCTTCTTTGGAAGGACGTAATTAACGTCACAACCTTTATGATATGATGGACTCCGAGTCCTGACACGAATATCACAATCGACTGACTGAGTCAGATCGAGCGCACAATATATTGTCACTCCAGTGACTAGCACACCTAATAAACTAACCAATACATAAAATAAATGAAATAAATAAATAAATAAAATAAACAAATAAAATACATTTCCCACAGTAGTTGGCGACCGGAATCGGACTCTTGGTCGAGTCCGCAGAGCATCGAGCCTTCGAGGCCTCGACCTTCTTTGCAGTCTCCTCGGTAGGCTCCGAGGACTCCACTTGCAACATGTCAACAAAGGCCAACCCCAAGAAGTTGGGGAAGCCTACATCAGCAGGGAAGGATCCCAGGACAGTGGGCATCGCCAGGTACCCGTGCTCAGCGTGGCCGGCGACGATCGCGAGGCAGAAGCTAATGCCAGTTAGTCCAGTTGATGCCATTGTTTGCCTGCAAACATAAGACAAGCAACGATCAGCAGTCTTTGGGAAGGCCTTGGGGCCTGCATATCTCGGCAAAGAGATGAAAGGTGACACCGGTCCCACCGGGCGTGCCAGACTTGTTCGATGGGTTTTATTTTGGTCGGGTCAATCAACCAGTTAATTAATAAATAACCAGCTGATTAGTTGATCGCACAGGCGTGCCAGTCACGTGAGTGACGAGTTTATTGTGTGCTCATTCTGACCCATGTGGGCGAGAGTGAGATTCGGGTCGGGACCAACAGTCCGCCATACCATAAAGGCTATGACGTTAATTACATCCCCCATAAGGGAGAAAACCTTTGATTAATTGCCAAGATAGCGGGCCGTCCGAGGCCGAAGTAAGGTGCAAGAGATGAATGTGATGAGGTCACATGGAATGCTTTTTATCTATCATGCAAGAGAGGCATGGTTCATTAAATTGGAGACCCTCGATACATGGCGGAGGACACAGGTCCGAAGACCACCATCGCGCATGGCAAAGACTTCCGATCGGGAGTAACCCGGACATTTGTCAGTGCCATTTGATATACCAGAGGGGATCCATGCAGGCGTGCTTGCATGATGCTCGTGATTACGGTAAGCATGGTAATAGAGTTATGAAGATGAACGATGATCAATCAAGTTTATTAATCTCCACCGAGGGAGATGAAAGTGGTAACATAGGCATGATAACAAAAGCATGATGATAACATGCATGAAAGTAAAAGCATGATAATAAGATGGTTCAGACTTGAATATCCCCCTTCTTATTTAGTTTATTGTTGATTAGGGTTTATTAATCCCAACCGTGGGAGGCGAAGATCGCTCCAAGGATGAGTGAGTGATTAGAACAGCATAATGATTCAAAACTGGCGCGACCAAGCATTGGGATAGGTTTCCCCGGCACGGCCAAGCGTAGGCAAATGATCTTAATCCAGCGCGGCCATAACAAGTGTTAAACCGGCGCGGTGGCCTTGGGGCGCGTCGGTTTAGGGCACGCCGGGAACGAGGCAGTTGAAAACAAAATTTTATGAGTCTAAAGCCATTCCGGCACGGGTGGGTACCGCGCCGTATTAAGGCACGCCAGATTAGGACCGCGCCATTTTAGCTGATTTTTTGATGAATTTTGAAACTATTTTGGTTTATTAAGATGTTGTTGAGAGTTTTGAGGTTAATTAGGCTGATTGCTTGTTTAATTGAAGTCCAGGGCCCTCCAGGAGCGAAGTTATGAGCTAGTGCGAGGTTCGTACTCGAGCACTAGAGTTTGTTACTTGTAAACATATGCTTTGTTTGAAGCTCATTCACCAAGGTCACTTATTAATTAAGAAGTTCTGCCAAAAATTGGGCAGCATCTCCCCCGTCCCTGAAGGAATGAAGGGGAGAAACGGGGTCATACTCACGGGTAGAGTAAGCCCCTAATCAGCCGGTCGGCACGGTGGCAGCCAGCAAATCCCAATCGGATAGGAGACCCCGAGGACTAGCCTACCAGGGGCACCATAATTCTGTGGGTTAAAATAGGTGGATAAGGCAGCTAACGAAGGAAACAACAACCCCGAGGGCTAGCCTACGAGGGGTTAGCAACCTATAGCCTGCACTGTTATCCAAGAGCGGGACGGCCATTAGGACGAGAAGCCCCGAGGACTAGCCTACTAGGGTCATGCATCCCATAGTCACCACAGGGTCCCAGAGGGTTGTGGGTTTGAATTGTTGGGATGAAGCCCCTGTTGATGTTAGACCTATGGCCCGTAGGGAGCATCCATCATTCACAGGTGGAGCCCCTTTGACCCATTGGCGGTTCTATGAAACAGTGGGGAATGCCCCCCTCCCCGGATTATTGGGACAAAGCCAATGGAGCAAGGATAGTTCAGCGGCTGCAAACCACAAACGAGGGTAAAGAAGACATTCGGCATTGACAGATTACCATTCACAGAGTTAAGGTATTGATGCTCATGAGATTGGACTAACATACATGGAGGAAAAGGCGATTAGCAGCCGCAGAATGGAGTAGCTAGTATGTATATAGGATGTGATGCGGGACGGACCACGGACACGACTCCGAATGGATATGCGATCCTCGGATTCTAGGTGAGCTCGTGATTGTCCCTTAACGAGGGAAGCGTCGGACGTGCGCGGTTGAGAAACCGGCAGTGAGCTAGGGTGGTCGGCTCTCTCTTGTTCCCGGATCAGGTCACGGGACGGTAACGCTCTCTCTTGCAGCAGCGGTGATATAAATATAAAGGGAGCTAATTACCCTATCATGCTCTCTAGCAGCGGCATATAAAGCATATATGAAATAAAGCAAAATGCCAAGTGTAGGAGCGAATACGATACCTCCACGCGCTCGGCGTGGGGAAGACGGATCCGGCCGAAACTCGTACTCCCAGAACAATAATACATGATTGTTACAGCAATGAATCACTGCCCACTCCACGCAGGGAGGTAAAGGGCCACACAAGTGGGTCCGGGAGGACCGATTTCGGGTTGACGGGCGGCTTCTCGCGTAGCTTGGGCAGCACACGTACTCGCGACCGTGGGGCCCACGTACTGATCGGAGGGGCCGTGTGGGACCGGGCGGCTCCACTATAGTGGGGATGCTTGGGGAAGCGCTCCCCGGGATGGCGGCACGCTGGTTCGCAGGCCATAGGCCGGGCGGCTCCGATCGGCACCGGTCGGAATAACCGGCCACGGATCTGCCGGTTCTATTTTTTAGCGCGCGACCCGACGAGATCACTCGCTGCGACCAATCCCGATGTCGGATCAACGATCAGGAGGTACCGTTGTAAAGCTCTCTCGAAATCCTTTAAGATAGGATTGGAGAGAGAAGTTGGATCTTCACGGATCTAGGCCTTAACTATTTTTGAAGCTTCTGTTGTATAATACCCGAACTCTCAGATCAACAGGGAACTTTCCTGAGAGTTGCCTTTGACCGTGAGGTATACGTCCGATTTAGATCCTGAGCTCTTCACCAAAGTTGTAGAGGTTTGAACAAGGAAAATGGAAATAATTCGTGTGGAAGGATTGGTGGAGGCTACGATTTATTATGGATTTTGGACTGACTGGTGGTCGGATCTGGAAGGCTGATAGAATTGTAGATGGTTCGGAAAGGGAATTTCTAAAAATATGAAATGAACTTTCAAAATTCCACGAAAAATTGGTGGTAGAGAGGAAGGTGGAAAGAACTCCCAGTAAAATTGGGGGCTCCAAGAAAAATCAACACAAGGTCCGGATATGGGAAACTCAGGGTTGCTGTCACTGTAGATAGAATCCTGGCAGATCTGGGATAACCTGAAGACCGAAAATGGAAAAATAGCAAAAGGAGGAATTTTGGCTTGAATTTTTTTTGTGAAGATAGGGGTTCGAGAGGAGAACCACTCCTGAAAATGTCAGCTCCAGAGGAGCTGGGAGGTAGGAGCAGAAATTCGGGGAAGATGCTCCTGTCCTGGATGGACAGAATACCAAAGATGACTTCGCGGCGGCTCGATGGCGGCACGAACGGCGGCGGCGGCGGCACTAGATGAACTCAGAGATTGAGGGGGGGAGATAGAAGATAGATCCACTCTAGAATTGGGGTTGGGGAGGGAAGAACACCAGGGGAGAAGGAGAGGGGCGCAAGAAGCTCCAATGCACACAATGAATTTTCTTCCTTTTACTAATTTTCAAATGGAAAATACAAGTATTTATATGCTACTCTTCAAATCCAATCTCCACCATTGGATCTAGGGATGGGGAATAGATGGCTGGGATTAAGTGTGATCAACACACAAAAAAAATAAAATAATCCAAGTGGAATGGGGCGCCCCCTTGACTAGATGAAAGGGGTTGAAAGGTAGGTAGCCTACCTTGGAAAAATTTAACCACTTGTCTCCCATGTGGTCAATTGACATTCCAACTTTCTAGATGGCCACCTAGGATGGTTGACCAGCCCCACATGGTCTAGGTGGACCACTGGGAAAGGGGTGAGGGTCTGTGGATGCCAAAAAAATGACGATGATGATCATGGCGACATTCACGTCTACACATTCGAGCGCGAGTCGAAGACAGAACTGCCGAATAAACCTCATGCCTCGCCCGATCAGGACGAGAACTCGCTTGGTGGTCCACTACCCGCTAAGGAAGCCCCCCAAGCGGAAGATACAGCTACAACGCTCCGACCGGCCATGTCAAGAGCTGAATCAAAGAAAAGTCAGGAACTCCGGCACAGTCTCGGGATGCACCGAAAGTCATGCAAAGTCTGGGACCAAGCCCCAAAGGCTATAAACAGAATATTATGAGGGCTATACATTGCAACTAGAACATTCTAGGAGCGCCGACACTAGAATAAATGGCTGCGGCTTCGAAAAGAATCCATTCGAGGCTTAAAACGGCGCGAAAGGGCCTTAAACCGGCGCGCTCTAAACCGGCGCGCCCCTTCAACATCTTAAGCCGGCGCGCCCCATTTTTTTTCATGTGCCCTTGCTTTGGCCTTAAACCGGCGTGCCCTTCTTCTTGGGTTAAACCGGCGCGCCCCTTTTCCCCTTCATATGGGTTAAGCCGGCGTGCACCCTTTCCCTTGCATTTCACGTGAATCCGGCGCGCAAATGAGCCGTCCCATCTACATTCCGATGCTCTGTTTTGCATCATTTTGGCGTGCAGAGAACATTCAATGCCAATGGCTCTGCTTCTACCTTCGTTCGACAGCACACAAGCAGTAGCAGCAAGGCAAGCTCCGGCAGATCTCCGAGCGTCCCATCCTCGGACGAGCAGCAGTGTACGGGACAAATGAACAGCGTCCAGCACAGCCAGTCAACTCTCGACTTCGTTGCGGATGAGGTGGAAGTGGCAGGGGTGCTCCCAGGTTGGCTGATACATAAGGGGGCAGCATTGTGAAGCCCAGAAAAAAAACAAGAAGAAGAGGCACCAATAGAGGGGAACAGAAGAAGAGAGAAGAGGAAGAAGGGAGAGGAAAGAGGGAAGGCTGCTGGTTCGGCTAGGGTCCCTAACGTCCGAAGAGAAGAGGAAGCTACATCCATCCCCATCTGCAAGGTGAAGAAGAAAAAGAGAGAGGGTGAGAAAGAGAGTGGGGAGAGAGGGGGAAGAGCTTGTGCTATGTTCCTCCTTCTCCCCCACCGATGTATCTTCTTTTCCCACCTCAACACTCAACTTCTCTTTTATCTTCTCCGTTGTATTCTTCCTTTCCTTTCCCCTGAGGATGAATAAAAGAATGACTTTGTAAGCATGCGCAACATTCTATGGCTCTGATCCTTCCCCCCTTTTCTTCCGTTTCATTTCTCTAGTTCTCTGAATCACCTGGGGTCCTCGGAAGCTTGCCCTTCTGTGGCATGAACTCTGAGGGAACCCGTTCGAAGGGTGAACAGTCATGGCCACCTACGGCCTGCATCCGTCCCGTTCCACGAATTCATCACCCATGAGTTGTGAGAGCTCTTGAAGGCTAGTCCTCGAGTTCTCCAACACTCACATTTGGGTTTTTGGACCGCCATGAGGTCTAGATTTGAGGTGCACCCCGGAGTTATCCGTTTGGTGTTCCTTATTGCTCTCTGGCAACTCCCAGTCCAGGGGAGGTGCTGCCCAAATTTCGCCAGGATGAGAACACTCAAGAACAGACAAGCAGGATGAGTTCTCTGAGCATAAGAACAGCCGAACAAGTGAGCAAGCTAAGTCCTCGGAAGATAAGAACAGTTCATGCCTGAAGCTACCCCTGAATCAAGCTAAACATCTAAGTTCTTGCATGATAAACCCCTCAAGTAAACATCCAATACAAGTACTCATTCACCTCAACAAATGTTAAGAAGCATCATAATGATTTAAAATGTCAATTGAACAAACAATCTGCTCATTTGATCAATCTGCAAGTTGAAGAAAGAAGAACAGAGGCAATAAGAATCAAACAGATTGAGATAAAACCCACAGAAGCTATTCCGGCGTGCCCTTAATCCGGCGTGGGTTAACCCGGCGCGCTACCCCCCCGCGCCGGTTTAGCCCCACACTCAATTTCATCTTCAAACTCCTGAGCCTCAATCCGGCGCGCTACCCCCCCGCGCCGGATTAGCTCCACACTCAAACCCACTTCGGATTTCCGGAGCTCAAACCGGCGTGCCCCACTCTTCTTAGGCTATTCCGGCGAGACCCCTCTCCCTCCTTGGCATTAACTTAACCCGGCGCGCCCCCTTTACACCTCCATAGCCGGCGCGCCTCCCTTGCATCATGTTAAACCGGCGCGCCTATTTTATATAAAAAGGGGGAGGTAGATAATGATAATAAAAGGGAGAAAGGTTCAAACAAAAAAATGCAAAGATCAATGCCAAATAAAAAACTAAAGGAACTCTATTACCCGTGCTTCAATTAAAATTTTGTTTCGGGGGCGCTGCCCCCTTGACCCCCGCGACCTGACCGGGCAGGTCGATCCGCGTGTGAGGACGCACGTTAGTGAGCTTGGGCTATGCACTTAATAATTCACTCCCTCGGATTGGGTGCAAAGAGAAAATCGACGACGCCTTATGGTATCGGACGTGGTTTACGGAATTTCTGACATGGCCATAGTCCGAAATCATCTCCGGCCAACAGTCTATCAACTTGACCCGTCTCTACTGGGATCCAATCCCGTATTCTCATTAAACTTGCCTTGTTCGTGGTAGACATTCACGCGGTTTTGTCACCGTCTTTTATACTACAAGCACGGAGCTTCGTCCGAACATGAAGTGGCCCATGAGTGGCTGACATAGTCTGAACATTCACGTCCCAATACGGGTTTCTAGCATAGTTCATCTTTCACTATCCTCCTGCATGATTAGTATTCTCTCTAGGCCGTAGGGCCCTTATTCCCGGCAATCAATCAAGGGTGTTCCCCCGTATGGGGGATGTAAATAACGCCGTGACCTTTATGGCGCGGCGGGTTTCGGTCCCGACACGAACCTCACAATTGTCTGATTAGTCAGATCGAGCGCACCATGGGCTTCCATGAAGCCCGAATAAATCGTCACTTTGTGACTGGCACGCCCTCGCACTAAATAAATGAATTAACCCCGACCAACAAACGAACAGATTCCCCCTCAAATTTTAGTGCGTCCACAGGGTCCCCTTGCTTGGGCCTACGGGAATTTTACATATAAACCCACTAAGACTTACAATTGCGTACCCATATAACACAAGGGTATACATACAAATATGAAAGAACATAAATGCAAACAAAATGCGGACGGTCTTGCCTCGATGTCCCCATCAGGATGATTTAACTACATACACATATACTCGAGTGACTGGCGTGTAGCAATCACAGGACGGATCTTACTGTTCTGGAGGTGACCCCCACCTTCTCTGAGCAACAGAACAATGCAAAGAGAGAGGGAAGTGGGGATCAGATCTAGAAGTAGAGCGGGAAGAGGCACGTGCACAAGCACACCTCTGTCCACGAAGTTTGTAGGAACCGTCGAGTAAGACGCGGACACTGCGTCGATGGGAAGGACCCGGGGAGGGGTCATCTCTGTAGGCCATGGTGTCCCAAGGCATATTCGGAGTCAGAGAAATTGGGTTCGAAAACCACGTGAAGAAGGAAACAAATAGATACACCGACTAAGATAGAAGTGGAACAAAGAGGCGCAACATCAAGCATTTAATCCACCAGCACATTCATATAAATACCATCATCCCACAAGCGGGGAGAGGCTAACGCATATATTACAGATCCGGCGCCGACATCGTGGCACGACCACCATTTTCTAATTGCAGAGTGATTCACAGAGGAAGAATAACTCAAAGAGATGACGAGGAGGGGGGGGGAGATTGGCTCATATCGTCGCCATCCCCCCCTCTCGTTTACATTCGATTAAGAGGGAACAAAACGGGAAGACGGCCGAGAGAGAAACATATGACCCACCTAAACTTCAACGGCAAAAACCAGAGTATCAGACTCTCCTTCTCCTTCTCCTTCTCCTGCTCCGGAAGGCTTCAGGCGGAGAGGAAGACAGCGGCGAAGGGGGGCGCTTAGTGAGAACCCTGCTTCTCCCCCAAGGAAACCCTCTCTCCCTCAAACTTGATTGGCTCTCCGGCTCTCTCTCTCTCTCTCGAGCAATCGCCAGTAGAACTCCTTCTTAATTCGCCTCTCCTCTTCTTTTTTTTTACTCAGTTGAACAGCAATATATATAGAAACAGGTTAGAAGCTTAATCCGACGCCGAGAATGGCGCGCCTGGGAATAGGCATCTTCTATCTTTTTAGGCGCGCCAGATTTGAGGGCACCGGTTTAGGGGGGCGTGCCAGATAAGGGCGCGCCGTATTAACATCTCCTACTCATCGCGGGTTAGCCGGTGAGTCCGGGGATGGTTCTGAGAGTCACCGTGACCGTTCATCTTGCCGCCGTTCTTCGAAACCTTGACATGAAGCCTTGTCGAAGCTATCAGGATGGCGTATGGCCCTTCTCAGAACCTCGAGTATCTTTGGTTTGAACATGCGAGTTTTCCACTGACACGGCTTTCGGCACTATGATCCGTGCTGCTAGCTCGGCCTGGCTTGTGTTCAAAGCTTCTCAGAGGGTGGAATAACACCCGGGATAGTTTCACCTTGACTGGGCGATCATTCGGCCACTAACGGACCCAACTTGGCGAGAAGTCGTACCCGTGCCGGGTAATCGGGATCTTCTACCGATAGAGCCTTCGGTCTTCCATTCGGAAGAGCCAAGGGAGTTCTTTCATCTCAGGAGAGTCTTTCATGAGGTGGCGGGCAACCGGGTAGACCGTGGCCCTTGGTCGGACAACGGGTGTAGTGTATGCGGCACGACGGAGTCGATGCCGGTTCATTGGGCAGGCTTGGTCGCACTATCGGTTGGTTGTGAATTCATCCCGATTCTCCTAAGGTGAAGTCCCTGGTGTTCATACAGGGTGACCCGAGGCTCTGGCAGCTTGGGAGGGCTTCAATATGTTGATATATATCGACTTCTGTGCTTCAGTGGGCCGTGTTATTTGTCTTTGAGACTTGATCGCCGTGAATCATATTTTGAGTGCCAACACTGCCATAGGTACGACAAGTTTAATGTGGGTGCGGGATTGGATCCCGATAGAGGTGAGTCAAGCTGATGAACTATCCGCCCAAGATGTGCCCGGATCATGACCGTGCCGGGGATTCTGAGATCCATGTCCGATACCATGGGGCATCGTTGCTTTTCTCTTCACGCACAGTCCGGGGAAGCGAATTGTTAAGTGTGAAGCCCGAACTCGCCAACGTGCGCCCTCACACGCGGATCGACCTGCGCGGTCAGGTTGTGGGGGTCAAGGGGGTAGCACCTCTTGCGGGGGTTGCCGGGGGCGGAGCCCCCGGAATAAAATTTTTAGTTATAGCAGGGGCAACTCTTGATTATTAGCCTCATATTCCTTTCATTTGTTTTATCCATTAGCTTAAAGCCTTTTATTTTGATTTATTATTCTTTTCTTTCCAAGCATGCTGGCTAAGGGAGATGCCAAGAGAGAATAGGGGCGCGCCGGTTTAAGAGTGTTATAAGGGAGGGGCGCACCGGTTCAATGGAAATCATGGAGCGTGCCGGTTAAGGCAACAAAGCGGGGGGGGGGGGGGGGGGCGCCGGTTTAGGGTGCAAAGAGGGGCGCGCCGGTTAACAAGGAATGCAGGGTGCGTGCCGATTAAGGGTGCAAAGAGGGGCGCGCCAGTTTTTGACTCAAACAAGAATGGGGGCGCACACTGTTCATTCCAAGAATCTGAAGATGGTTTTGAGTGTAGAGTTAAATCGGCGCAGGGGGTGAGCGCGCCGGATTAGCTTGCGCCGGATAGGAGCGCGCCGGGATAGCTCTGAGGAGGTTTTCTTTCATTCATCTGGCTTCTTTTATTCTTTCTTTCACCTTCAAGTTAATTCGTCGATTCGTTTGTTCACCCAAATGGTGGATTAAGTTTGTGGAGAGGAGACTTAAGTATTCTCATTGTTTGTTAAGGTGGATTAGCATGAGGGTTCAAGTGTTCTGTTCAGAGAAGTTTGTTATGCAGGAACTTGGAGGTTCAATGTGTTTCAGAAGCTTCAAACATGCACTGTTCTTATCCTTAGACAATAGCTTATTTGTTTGTTCTTGTATGTTCTGGTTCCTGGCGAGAATTGGGCAACATCTCCCCCGGACTGAGGTTTGCCAGAGAAAAATAGAGGAACACAAAATGGATTGCTCTGGGGTGAACCTCAAAACTCGGAGTGAGGCCTCCGTTAACCCATAAGTGAGTGTGGAGGCTCGAGGACTAGCCTTCAAGAGTTCCAACAGCTCACGGGTGGTGATTTCGTAAGCGGGACGAATGTGTGCCACGAGAGGCTTTAGATGTTCCCTTCGACGGGTTCCTCTGAAGGCCGTGCCACAGAGAGGCAGGTCTCCGAGGTCCCTGGATGATAAGAAAATCGGGAGAAAGGGGAGGAGATCAAAGCAGTAGAACACTACTCATGCCCACCAAAAATCATTCTTTTTATTCATTCCCAAGGGAAGGGGGGGGGGGAAAGAGATACATGAGGGGATCTACCCCGGAGCAAAAAGGAGAATACAACGGAGGAGAAGGACGTGAAACTAATGCGGGGGAGAGGAACAGAGCACAAGCTCTTCCCCCTCCCTCGGGCTCACCTCTCTTCTCTCACAGACCCTCCCTTCTTCTTCACCTTTCTGGCGTCAGGGGACGAAGCTTTCCTTCTCTTCTGGTGGCCTTCTCTTCTCGCTACAAACCTCTGACCAATCACTCAGCCATCAGCAGCAACCAGCATCCGTTCTATAGTAGAGTCTCAATTCCTCTTTATAGTGCCTTGCTCTTTCTTCTACCCTGCATCTCGTTCGAAGCCATCAAGTGGCCTGCGGGTAGGGGGGCTATAGAGTAGGGAAGCTGCTTCCACGAGAGTGGTCGATGGTGACCGGCGGAGAAGTGACGTTCGGTGCGGAGCTCGAAGCCTTCCATTCTTGGGAGTAGGAAGGGCTCAGGCGGTTGCATGCTGGTTAGATGTAGGCTGTTCGCCCATTTCGGGTAAATTCTCTTTGTTCGCACCTGAAAATAGGGGATCGAACGGAAGATGGGACGGCAGTCTCGGTTAAAACGGCATGGGGTGAACGTGCCGATTTAGGAGCAATAGAGGAGCGCGCCGTTTTAAACCAACTTCAGGTGCACGCCGAATTAGCACCAAGAGGAGGGGCGTGCCGACTTAAAACCCCCTTGGAGGGGCGTGCCGGTTTAAGGCCAAAGTCTGATATTCCGGGGTTTCTTTGTTGGGTGATGGAGCACCAGGTATATATTCGTCCTGCTTGGAGGGGGCATAGGGTTTATTCGGCCTTTCCATCTTCGACTTGCTCTCGAGTGCTGAGACGTGCATGCCGTATGATCATCATCATTTTTTTTGACGTCCACAGGCCACTATCTAGTACTAGTGTTTTTCTAAGAATAAAACCAAACACCTCGCATATATCATGCAATTCATGATAATCTTTGATGAACTTTCATGAGCACAGATGGGCTTGCCCCTTTCATGCAATTCTCAACATCAAGCAGTTCATTAACATCAGAATCAATCATGCATGCACCACACGTGTGAATTAACCCATGTTCATATATCATCCATGCATGCGTGCATGCCATGACCCATGGTATATAAAATGGTGGGTTGAGAATGATTGGGTTATGCCCAATTGGACACTCCCACGATGCGTGAGTACATGACTCCGCCCTGTGCCAAGGTCACACTGCATAAAAGCATCGATAAAACCCTGCGTGCTGCCTTGTAGATGTTTGCAGTAGCATTCCCTGCATTTCCTGCACAAAGAAATCATGCATTGATGCATGCTATACACAAAGAAGAAAGAAAATAAAGAAAACTTAAATAATAAAGAAAGGAATTAAAGAAAAAAAACCCAAAGGATGAAACAAGAAACGAAAGCTAGAGTTTAACACCCCTTGAGCTTCCAGGATAAATTTATAACATGAATAAAACAAACAAACAACAAACAAATGAAAGAAGAAGATGTTGGACAAGGCGCTGGCATCAGTTGCGTCGACGCAGCCTGAAAGCTACGTCGATGCTGCCTTCATGATGTTTCTCTTGTGCGTTGACGTTGCCCCTCATGGCGTCGACGCGATAATCACGGTAGCCCCTTGTGGGCCTTGTATGTCGACGCAGTGCCCTTCCTTTGTCCACACAATGTTTCATGCCAGACCCTTGGATGGGCTTTGTGCATCGGCACACTGAGAGCTCGCATTGACGTGATGGCCCCTCGTGGCCTCCCTTTGTGCAAGTGTTGTGCGTCGACACAACTTAGGCCTTGAGTCGACGCAGTGGCCTTTGGCCCCTTTGCGCGTTAAAAGAAATAAAAGAAGAGAAAGAAATGATAATACCAAAAATAAATACAGATAAATAATAAATGATAAACAAGATAATAAAAAATAATAATAGTGGCATAAAACCTGATTAAAAGTGAAGAGGCGTGATCTCGCGCGGGTCCTGAGCTGAGGAGATGATCACCGGATAGTAAGCTACAAAGAAGGGAAACAGATCAGGGGGCCCAGGGATAGTTCCCTGGGGCAAACCCTCCGATGCTTAAGTCAGTAGAGCAATGGTGGAAGCTATGTAGGGAGGAGGAAAGAGATGCACGAGATCCCTCTACACTGTTGTGGTGAAGTGGTTCCTGCTCAGGCAATTTAGGCATATGTTTTGCCCATACCTTCTGTTGGAGGGAGTCCCAGGTTTGAATAGTGCCCTAGTCTCATGAGTCCCATAAGCTGAGGGGTTTCTGGCGGGAGTTACGTCCTCAACGTGGGCTCTTTACGTCCTCATCATGGGATCTTTATAGCCTTGAGGGATCATGGGTCCCTTATCCTCATAAACTCCTGCTTACAAAGGGTTCTCATCGGTGGCATGGATAAGTATTCGTCGGTCGACTCGAGCATGAAGGGTGCCAACCCTGTCCGGGTGATAGGCATAGCTCGGATGAAGATAGGTCGGAGTGGGCGTTGAGCGCCTGCCATTATCCCGGTGAGGGGATAGATAGGGCGTGGGTCTTTCTCTGACCTGGCTGATGTTCGGGCCTACTGAGCCTAAGGGCCGCAGAGGAAGGTTGTGATCCCGAGTGATCTTATTGGGCTTTTTTAGCCTAAGTGGGCCCTGTGAGGCTGTCACTTGGATGATCTGGGCCTCGTTTGGTCCGGATGGACCTAGTTTGGCTGCTCTTTAGATGGGCTACAGAAATCTCCCTCTCCACTTGTCCCCCTCCTACTCCCGAGCCTTGGTAGGCTCGGAAGAGTAGCCGTTAGGGTTTTGGACCAGCGTGGCTCAGGTGGGTGGAGATCTGGCAATGTTAAGACGCCACATGTCATGGTCACCTGGGCCCGTAATAATGATAATCCTGATGGATTTGAAATAAAGGGCCCCCCCTTTTTCTCGGAGGTTGGAACGGCGCGCCGCCTCCCGCGTGGGGATAAAGACGTTGGGCGCTTGCTTGTCATTCCAGACTTCCTCCGTCTTTAGGGTTGGGCTCACCTTCGTGCTTGCTTTAGGCTCTTTGATGCGTCGTGTGGACACGACGGAAGAGCAGAGGCTTGCAGCGGCGTTCGCGGAGCTGGCGGAGATAATCGCAGAGGCAGTCCGGCGGCTTCCTCTTCCTCTGGAGTCTTTGGGGTCCCGAGAGCGTCTTTCTTCAAGCCCTTCTCCGGATTCCATGGTGGATCAGCGTCCGGATGCTGAAGAGTGGGAGGATGAGCCGGTGGTGAAGGCGGCGGTTCCAAACTGCAGTGAATTGGGGGAGGCGGAGGTGAAAAGGCTGGAGCACCAATTTCACCTGCCCCACAAGTTTTGCTTTGCCGCGGCTGCTCTGCACGAGACGAGCTTGGACTCTCATACATGCCATATCTATACCTTCCTTCTGGCGTGGAAGTGCGGGTTCCGCCTTCCCTTCAAGCCCTTTGTTCTTAAGCTTCTCAATTTTTTCCAGTTGGCACCCATTCAGTTGGTAGCCAATTCCTATCTCCTCCTTTCCGCCTTTCGCATCCTCTGTCGCCAATGTGGAATTCCTCCTTCTTTGGATCTCTTTCACTACTTTTTTGAGTTGAAGGTGCATCCCTCGGTCGGGAAGGGTTTCTATTTTATCCAGGCGAGGTGGAATAGGAGTTGCATCTCCTTGGCTGCGAAGGATTCTTCGCATAAGGGGTGGAAAACTCAATTCTTTTGGGTGGGGATCTGCTCGGTGGAGGAGACCTGGAGGTGCCAAGTAATCCCCAATTTTCATCCAAACATTCCTCCGAGGTAGGATGAGTTTTCTCCGGATGTGGAGGAATACGCGACCATCTTGCTGAAGCACCGCGAGTCCACAGAAGAGTTGGTTACTCCAGAGAACATCGAGCAGTGTCTTCTTTCACGGATACATCTGTCAGGCTCAGGTGCCACAAAATAGACTCTTCTTCGGATGTTGAGACCATTTTTCTTTTTCTGACTATATCTTTATTCTGTGCAGACACCAGGTGACCGGCTTTGGAGGAGACCACAGAGGTGATCGATCTCGGTAATGACTCGGCCACCGACGAGCCACGATCTCCCCAGGGGGGCACCCGAGCTCGAGGTAAGGGCCAGAGGGCGGCCCAGGAGGGGTCTTCCAAGCTGCGGGGGGCCAAGCGCAAGGATCTCGTGGAGGGCATGATACGGGATGCCGTGAAGGCCAAGAAGCGGGCCAGGAATGCCAGATCCATCTCCGTCGTCGAGGGTGGCTCTAGCTCGGTGACTCTCCTCTCTTCTGAGCGAGACAGGGCCGACCTTGTTAGGCCGACTCTCCCACTTGTCGAGCAAGAGAGGGACGAGGAGGTTGGAGCTACTCTTACAGTTGGTGACGATGCTGGTTCGGCTCTCCCCTCAGTCGGAGCTGAGGGGGCCGAGGCTGCTTCTGTGATTGGCAGCGGCGCTGGCCCGGCTCTCCCCTTGGCCGAAGCCGAGGGGGCCATGGACGAGGCAGGTGATGCTGAGGTCGCGGCTAAAGTTGGGGTGGGCAATGCTCCAGGTGGCGGTGCAGGGGCCGTATCGGCCCAGGTCGGAGGGTCGCAAGAAAATCCGACCGAGGCATGAGAGGCGACCGAGGCCGTGGCTGGGTCTGGGCCGGCCAGTGGGATACCGACCGAAGGGGGGATCTCCAGTCCGGCGGCCTTGGAGAGGCTTGGCATCCAGGGCCCTTTGTATCAGATGTGTCACGGCATAGCTGCGAAGGTGAGGGGGGGAAGCAGGCAGCACTCCCCGTCCGGAGCCCTCGAAGCAGTTATGGAGGGCGGTCTGATCCTGGCCCAGATGGGGGCGACTCTGACAGAAGTGTACGCTCGGTTGGAGTCGGAGCGGGCGACCCTGGCCTGGACCCTTGGTGGGTCCGACAGGAAGCTAGCTCGGCTTGCCGAGGAGCGCGATGGGCTTCAGCGGGAGCTCTCCTCAGTTGGGGAGCTGGTGCGATCGAGCCAGGGGGAGGTCCGGGCACTAACCGAGCGGCTAGCTAAGGCTCGCGAATCACTCGAGAGGAAGAACATGCTTCTTAAAGAGGAGTGCCTTGTTCACGTTGAGCTGGATGGCCGGTGGGAGGCCGAGCGCTCCGAGCTGGTGGACCGGGCAGAGGAAGCTGAGCGCCTTCGGGGGGAGGTCAAGGCCGATCGAGTCGAGGCGGAGAAGTGGGCGGCAAAGGCCGAGGAGCGGGCGGCTGAGGCCGAGCCGAAGTTAGCCAAGGTGGAGCGGGAGAAGGCCGAGCTCGTTGGCAGGGTGGGATTGGCCGGGGCGGAGGCGCTCGAGCAATATAAATGCTCGGATGCCTACCGGGATGACCTTAAGGAGGCTGCCCTTCCCTACTACGAGTCAGCGCTTTGTCGAGGCATCCGTAAGGGGTTCAAGCAGGGATACGACTGGGCCGTATCTTATGCCAAGGAGTAGGCGTCCGGGATAATTGAATTTTCATCCGGACAATGCTACGACTCGGATCTATCATCCTCTGGCTCCTCTGCTTCGGCTTCGGAGGAAGAAGATCAGGAGGGCTCTTCGCCTGAGGGGTCGCCAGCTCCGGATGTCTCGGGAGGGCACGCGACCGAGACAGTTCCCAGGCCGGTGGGGTCAGTGCCAGGGTCGGCCGTCGCCGAGGGTGCCGGGGGCAAACCGCCTGAGCCTTCCACTTCCGAGCTTCAAGGTGGGCCAGAGGCCTAATGTATCTGCTTTGCTTCCTATTTTTGTATGTCTTGTTCCTTTTGAAGAAAAAACTTTCTCTGTCGTGTAGGAAAATAGATAAGGTAATAACATTATGATGAAGACTTAACTGCTCCGAATCGCCATTGCCGTATTTTGTTCAGCGCGTCTGCAGTAGTTGGAAAGTGCCGATACTTTCTACGTGGTTTTCGCGCGATGGTTGGGCGAGCCTCTAACAGGGTGTCTTTCCGCTTTTCTCATGCTTTGAATGTTTGGCCGCTTCGTGTGTCCCGTTGGGGCGGAAACGAGGAGTTTTGAGGTGACCGTTCATAGGGAGAAATCCCCTTGGCGTGTTTTCGAGGAGAGAATCATTTAAGGTAAATAGCCTCCCTTTGCCTATAAAAGGTCTGAAGGGCGTCCCTTCCTCTCCACCGCTTAGGGTTTTCCCTGACAATCTTCCTTCATTCCTTCTTCACGTAGCGTTGTGCCAACATATTCGAAACATGGAAGATATTCTGGAAGATGAGGCTGCTGATGATGGAGGGTAGAGAGTCCTTGCTGCTTCGGGTTTGAAGGAGGTTCGACGGCCGGTAGACAGGTTTAAAGAAGGTTCGACGTGCGGAGGCACGTCGTCTTCTTTTTATCAGTTCCAACGACGCTTGCAGGGGGGGGGGGGAGATGGCGGACGGATGGGGGCATCAGGCATCCTGCCGCCAGTCCCTTCCTGCTCGTTCCATGGCGGGGGAGGGGGGGGGGAGGAGCCAATTAAGCTCCCTCCTTTCCGGGCTTTCCCCTACCTCCTCGTCCAGCTCTGCTGGTTTCTTTTTCCCTCTCGCAGCCTCTTTCTCCCTCTTCTGCTCTTCTCATCATTTATTTCACTCTTCGGAGGATGCCTAAGCTTCCTTCCTTCCAAAGAGTTGGCAGATTGGTGGGGAAGATGTCTTCAGATGTGTTCCCTCTCCCCTTCCTCTTCCAAGTTCAACTTGGAAGGTAGCCTCCTTCTTCGTAATCCCTCTGTCACCTTTGTCCCGAGCTACCCGAGCCAACGGGGTCGACCACCCTTTATCCGAGCCAGTTTCTGTACAAGGTAGAGTCAGTGGCTGGACGTAGGAAGGTCAACCGAGTCAGCCAAGCGATGGGCTCATACGGCGGCACCAGATGGATTTTTTGCTTTTTTGACATGTATTTTCTTGGCTTCGGCCTTCCTGATGTACAAGCGAGTTGTTTGAATAAAGGAAAGGGAAAGCTTTTTATTCCATGTTGCTTACACAATGTTCGGTGTTCAGAAGTAGAACTTGCATAGCGTAGTTGCGTTCCAGGTCCAAGGGATGGGTTCTCCTTCCATCGTAGATAACCAGTATGCTCCATTCCCGAGCGTCTCGACCACTCGGTAGGGGCCTTCCCAATTAGGGGATAGCTTGCCCGCCGCCTCAAGTGGTCGAGAGGCTTCGACTTTCCTGAGGATGAAATCTCCCAGTTGAAAGTGTCTATCTCAGACTTTGGCATTGTAGTATCGAGTAAGGCGGCGCTGGTATTCTGTTACTTGGATGCCGGTAATCTCTCAGAGTTCATCTGTTAGGTCGAGGTTTTCGAGCAGTTTCTGATCGTTTGCCTTGGGGGAGAAACAGATGACTCGGAGGGAGGAATTGTCAATCTCCAACGGGATGACGGCCTCTGTGCCGTACACCAACTGAAAAGGACTTTCACCGGTTGCCGTTCTGGGAGTCGTTCTGTGTGACCAAAGCACGTTCGATAATTCCTCAAGCCAGCTGCCCTTGGCTTTGCCGAGCCTGGTCTTGATGCCTTTTAAGATATTCTTATTCGCATTTTCGACCAGCCTGTTAGCTTGAGGGTGGGCGACCGAGGTGAAGTGATTGTGAATGCCCAGGTCGGCACATCTGTCTCGGAAATGACGAGAATCAAATTGCCGACCATTATCGCTTACTATCACCTGGGGGATGCCGTAACGACAGATAATCGACTTCCAGATGAAATTCCAGACGATTGTCTCGGTGATCCTTGCTGTGGCTTCGGCCTCGATCCATTTGGTGAAGTAGTCGATGGCGACGATGATGAACTTCTTCTGGGCCTGGGCCATGGGGAATGACCCGAGGATGTCGATTCCCCAGCGAGCGAAAGGATATGGCTCAGCTAAGGTGATGAGCTCCGTTGCTGGTCGATGGACCAAGTGGTCAAATCGCTGGCATCGGTCACAGTGTTGTGTGTAAGTCGAGAAGTCGCGTTGCAGAGTGGGCCACTAGTAACCTTGCCGTAGCAAGATCCTGGAGAGTGACCATCCTCCTAAATGCGCTCCGCACAGACCTTCGCGAACTTCTTGAATCACTCGGTTGGCTTCATCAGTGCTGAGGCACTTCAGGAGGGGACCAGAGAAGGATCTCTGGTAGAGAGTGCCATCCAGAGTGACGAATCATCGATCTTGGTACTTCAATTTGCGGGCTTCCCGAGGGTCGGGAGGCTCTTGAGAATCTGGGAGCCACGACAGGTACGGGGTACGCCAGTCGCTCGAGGAGGCCGAGTCAACAGCCAGGAGCTCCGAGTCGATGCTCGGGCGCTCTAGCTCTTCGAGATGGACCGATCGAGTACCCTCGGGGTCAAGAGAGGAGGCCAGCCGAGAGAGGGCGTCCGCTCGGGAGTTTTCCTCTCGAGCTATTCGGACTACCTCAAATCTCTCGAACTGTTGTGCCACGGCTCTGACCAACTGGAGGTATTTGACCATCGGTGCTTCTCGAGCTTCGTAATCACCGTTGACTTGGCTAGCGACCAGCTGGGAGTCAGTGTGAATTTTGACTTGCTCAGCCCCCAGCCGCCGGGCCATACGGGCTCCTGAGATGAGAGCCTCATACTCGGAAGCATTGTTGGATGCTTGGAAGTTGAACTTCAAGGTGTATTGTAGCTCTGCTCCTTCGGGGGACTTCAGGAGGATTCCAACGCCGCTTCCGACTGAGTTAGAGGATCCATCGATGAATAGTTCCCAGGTTGGCCCGGGCGCAGACGGAGGTCTTTCTTTAGTCGGGATGGTGCTCTCGGCGATGAAATCAGCGAGCGCCTGGCCTTTGATAGTCGAGCAAGGTCAGTATGATATATCGTAGGCCCCAAGCATGATGGCCCACTTGACGAGACATCCCGAGGCTTCAGGGTGGGCGAGGATCCTCTTGAATGGTTCGCTGATCGGTACGGTGATGGAGTGCCCTTGGAAATAGGGTCAAAGACGCTTGGCCGAGGTAACCAACGCTAGCACGAGTCTCTCAGTTGCGAGGTACCTCCTTTCAGCCTCGTTGAGCACCTTGCTGGTGTAGTAGACCGGTCTCTCGACTTCCGAGTCATTTCTGACTAGGACCGAGCTAACTGTCGATGGGGTTGCCGAGAGATAGAGATACAGGGCTTCGCCCAGGACATGTTTGGACAGCACTGGAGGTGAAGCTAGGAATTCTTTAAGCTCGACGAATGCTCTTTGGCATTCCTCATCCCATGTGAACGTAGCAGATGCCAATTTGGGCTCCCTCTGTAGCTTGAAGAAGGGTAGGCATGATTCGGCCGCACGGGACAGGAATCTGCTGAGCGCGACAATGCGTCCAGTAAGGCGTTGAACGTCTTTGATGCAGGTGGGTGGGCGCATGTCCAGGATGGCCTCGATCCCACGCTGGGTGACTAAGAAACCCAGGAATTTTTCGGATCTTACTCCGAAGGTGCACTTGGTAGGATTAAGCTTCATATTGTACCTCAGGAGGGTGTCGAAGGTTTCAGCTAAGTCGGCGAAGTGGTCCTCGGCCTTGGGGGTCTTGACGAGCATGTCGTCAATATAGGCCTCGATGTTCCGGCTGAGTTGTCCCTCGAACAATGGTTGACCAACCTCTGGTACGTGGCTCTAGCGTTCTTCAACCCGAAAGGCATCCGGGTGTAGCAGTATACGCCGAAGTCGGTGATAAAGGTGCTCTTCTCGATGTCTTCTGGATTCATTCTGATCTGATGGTAACCTGAATAGGCATCCAGAAAATTGAGTATCTCATTGCCTGAGCTTGAGTCAACCAGTTGGTCGATGCTCGGTAGCGGATAGCAATCTTTAGGAGTGGCCTTATTCAAGTCGGTGAAGTCCACGCACATCCGCCACTTTCCTGAAGCTTTCGGCACCAGGACGGCGTTGGCCAGCCACGTCGGGTACATGACCAGTTTAAAAAGACCAGTCTTTTGCCCCTTGGTGACTTGCTCCTTGATGATCGCCTGCTTCTCTGGCGTGTGCTTCCTTCTCCGTTGGTGTACGAGTTTGATGGTCGGGTCGAGGTTGAGCTTATGCATCACCGTCTCCTCTGGGATCCCGGGGAGCTGATCATCAGACCACGCGAAGACTCAGATGTACGTGGAAAGAAACTCTTTGTATTGTTGTTGGACCTCAGACGGTAGGTCGGCTCCAATCTTTACTCCTAGGGTCGGGTCGTTGTTTAGGAAAACCGCTAGCAATTCGCCTCCAGCCTCAGCGGTTGCGGATTTTTCCTCGACTTCCCGGGGGCCCTTGTTCTTCCCGTCCGGCCTTATGGCTTCAACCGAGATATTATAGCACCTTCTGGCCGTGGCCTAGTTATCTCGGACTTCCCCCAACCCATTTTTGGTGGGGAACTTCATTTTTTGGTGATAGGTAGAAGGCACTGCTTTCGTTCGGCTGAGGATTCCTCGGCCGAAGATTACGTTGTATGCTATCATACCTTTGATCACTATGAAGTCCACCATGACCGTAACTATTTTGGGTGGGGTGCCAAGAGTAACCGGCAGGCTTAGGGCTCCCTCGGGATAAGTCGCCTGGCCATTGAACTCGCAAAGGGGGGTTCGGATCGGGCGGAGTTTAGACGGATCCTCCCCCATCTTAAGGAAACATTCATAGGATAAAACATCAGGGGCACTTCCATTGTCAACTAGAATCCTGTCTACGTTACAATGGTTTATGGTGGCCGTTATGACTAGGGCGTCATCATGCGGGGTGCTTAGCCCTTCCAGGTCTTGGTCAGAGAAGACTATGACCTGGGGCTCACTTGGCGGGGCCCTGGGAGGCTCGATCGCTCGGCTCGCTCGCTCAGCATGACGCTTCCTTCCTCGGTCACTGTCTCCTCCCGATGCAGCTCCTCCATTGATGACGTTGATGTGGGCCCCTCGGGGGGTGTTGTCGATTTACTCTGGGGCCCCTCGGTCTTCCTTGTGCCCGGCCACGAACCGGGATAGGTGTCCTTGACGGACGAGGCGCTCGATCTCATCCTAGAGCTAGTGGCAGTCGCCGGTGTGGTGCCCGTGATCGCTGTGGAATAGGCAATGCTTGCTGCGATTGCGGTTTTTCGACCTCATTAGCTCGGGTTGGTGGAGGAGGCCCGATCCTTTGATGTCCTCGTAAATCTCGTAAACCGGAGTGGTTAAAGGAGTGTACCGCTCGTACTTTCGTGATGATTCCTTGCGTTCCCCGTCTTGGTTCCACCTTTTTCCTGGACCCGAACTTGGCTCGGGTGCCCGCTTCTTGTCCCCCTCCCGACCCGAGCCAGTTACGTCTCGGCATGCGCTGAGCACCTATTCGCACTCGGCATGGCGCAAAGCCACAGTCACTAGCTCGGCAAGGGTCGAGGGAGGGTGGAGGACAAGTTCGTGACGGAGGTTCTAGTCGCGGGTGCCCCCGGTCAACGCGGTTATGGCCGAGGCGACGACCAGGCGGGGGATCCTCAGGGCTTCCGATTTAAATCGGGTAATGTAAGCCCGAAGTTTCTCTCCTTGCATTTGTTTGAGGGCCAAAAGCCCCGCTACCGACCTTGGGGGACCGCTGCCGGTGAAACTCTCTTTGAAGACTCGCTCGAATTGCTTGAAGTCCCGGATGGATCTGGGGGCGAGGGCCCGGAACCACGCTTGGGCACCTTGGACCAGGGTGGTCACGAAGGCTCGGCATTTGATGGCATCGGACGCTCTATGAAGAGTCATCTGGGCATCGAAGCTGTCGAAGTGATCGGCCGGGTCGCCCTGGCCATCATAAAGCTTGAAGGTCGGGATTAAGGTTCTAGGAGATACCTCTGCCTTCAAGATATAGTCGGAGAACGGGGATTTCTCCCCGTCCTCCGTAGAAGAGACTTTCTGTAGGGCGCGTAGGGTGCGCTCCTATTTTGCGAAACGCCTCTCGAATTCTCGTAGTCGGAGGGATAGCTCCGGCTGTCGCTGCGCCGTGGGGCTGGGGGGGCTGTCTTGGCGTTCCCTAGGGACTTCGGTCTCTGGGTTCAGACGGCATGCCCCAGGTTTTCCCCTTTTCGGCGTGGAGGAGGCCTCTTTCTCCGGAGGAGGGGCTTGTGAAGGTCCTCCTGACCTGTTACGGATGATCTGCCGGCCTCGAAGGGTGAAGCGGCCTCCGGCGGTGTGCTGGGACACGTTCTCACGGGGAGGGCTCTCCGGAGGGGCGCGTGACCTTCCATCCCTGGCCGCCTGGGTCCTCATGAGTTCCACGAGGACATCCAATTTTACGTTGAGGGCTTGGAAGGCGTCAGCGCCGCCGTTGAGTGGTAGCGCTACCGCTGCGGGAGGAGGGGGCGGTCCGTCGGCGGGGGTGCTGGCATTGGAGGGGGGATTTTGTGAGGCTTGAGAGGGGCCTTCTCCCACCGCCAACATGGCTTTTCCCCTGTTGCCGACGGACCTCCTCCCTGAACTTCTTCGCACCATGCTGGCTCTTTGATCGTTTCCCACAGACGGTGCCATATGAAGAGGCGTGATCTCGCGCGGGTTCTGAGCTGAGGAGATGATCACCGGATAGTGAATTGCAAAGAAGGGAAACAGATCAGGGGGCCCAGGGATGGTTCCCTGGGGTAAACCCTCCGATGCTTAAGTCAGTAGAGCAATGGTGGAAGCTATGTAGGGAGGAGGAAGGAGATGCACGAGATCCCTCTACACCAATGTGGTGAAGTGGTTCCTGCTCAGGTAATTTAGGTATATGTTTTGCCCTTACCTTCCGTTGGAGGGAGTCCCGGGTGTAAATAGTGCCCTGGCCTCATGAGTCCCGTAAGCTGAGGGGTTTCTGGCGGGAGTTACGTCCTCAACGTGGGCTCTTTACGTCCTCATCGTGGGATCTTTATAGCCTTGAGGGATTATGGGTCCCTTATCCTTATAAACTCCTGCTTACAAAGGGTTCTCATCGGTAGGATGGATAAGTATTCATCGGTCGACTCGAGCATGAAGGGTGCCAACCCTGTCCGGGTGATAGGCGTAGCTCAGATGAAGATAGGTCGGAGTGGGCGTTGAGCGCCTGCCATTATCCCGGTGAGGGGATAGATAGGGCGTGGGTCTTTCTCTGACCTGGCCGATGTTCATGCCTACTGAGCCTAAGGGCCGCCGAGGAAGGTTGTGATCCCGAGTGATCTTATTGGGCTTTTTTAGCCTAAGTGGGCCCTGTGGGTTGATCCTGATGGACCTAGTTTGGCTGCTCTTTAAATGGGATACTGAAATCCCCCTCTCCAATAAGAAAATATAATAATAATAATGCATGGATAACAGGTCACGGGGCGGCCAAAGGTCTCGCCGCACATGGTGTTGGGTGGCCAAGACCCTGGCCGCCCTCACCTTGCATGGCCCAGGTCTGGGCGGCCAGGTCGATGGCCGCCCAGCCATCTGGGCGGCCAAGGGTGTGGCCGCCCAGGCTAAGGGGAGCCCTGGTGCTAGGGGGCCACAGGTGTGGCCACCCAGGTCTCTGGGCGGCAAAGAGTTTGGCCGCCCAGCCAAGTCATCCCTCGGGGTGCTGTGCTTCGCCTTCCCTTGCCCCGAGGTGTCCATATACGGTACGATTTCGTGGGAGAAGTGCCTGCGTGACTCTTCATGATTCGGGCTTTCTGGGTGGGTCATCATGGGCCATCCCTGTGGGAATTTATTTCTGTAGAGGGTGTTTTCCCTGTCCGGAGTCATCGTGACTTTTCTTAGGATCAGGACAACCCCGTGGGTTCTCAGGCTTCCATGTATTCATTGGACTGAGTAACCGCGAATCGGTACGAGTGCGGAGGGCTGTTCCCGCATGTCGTAGCTTCTTAAGAAAGTGGTTTCCGTGTGGGCCATGCGTATTGCCTATGAACTATGAGTTCTATGGCCCAGCCTAGGGCTGTGGGCTTTCTGAAGTTTCCCTCTCTAAAGGAGATCGAACTCGGTGGCCGTGAGCCGCCTCGTGAATTATTCTACCTTTGTTTCTGACCTAAGGATAGTCCAAATTGACGGCACAGAGTCGTCCTGGTACGACGATCTTGACCCGAGTCGCTTGACTCAAGGACCATTGGGTTTATTAAGTCTAGATGACCATCTAGAGTCTGGTGGCCTTGAGCCACCTAGTACTTCGTGTTACTCGCAATGGGTGCGTGCGTGACCTTCTGTGTTCACGTTTAGTGACCCCCTATTCGTAGCTTCCTAGGCACGCATTGTGCTGGCCTACCAGGGAGTAGGTGGAGAGCTACACCTGGTGAGATGGTTTTTAGGCTAGTTACCATAGGGCCCCTCGTTTGTGCTGCCTGAGTCCGGGCTGGGGGGAAAACTAGTTAGAGGATCTGACCTAGAGTGCATGGTCTGTCTGTGCACACGTGGCTTGGGGCTTCGGGCCAGTGCTGACGAGCGCGACCCCAACTAGTCCTTGTTTTGTGGTAACTAGTACGGTGTTTCAGTGTTGCCTGGGGTGAGGGAGACACCTGAGACGCAGACTAAGTCATCAGTGGATGCATCCGACCTTGCTTCTAGTGGGCAGTACTCCCGCCACGTGATGTGAGATTCTCGTGACTCGAGCTTCTATTTCCCATCTGTGAGACATGGTTTTACGTGTAGTTTTTGGGTGTTTTCCCAACGTAGAGGTCTAGAGTTCTGGTAAGGATTACCGAGGTTCTTCCCTAGACGACATAGGGTCCACGACTCCGAGGTCATGACTATTTTCCCTAGATCGTGTGGTCTTGGGTTGGGCCTTTGTCCGCGAGGACATGCCTCCACAACAGAGGTGTCATGATGCTTCTCCTGGCAGTGTAACCAGAGGTTTTCTTGTGAGTCCGGTGGTCCCCTGATTGTGAGATCAGGGCGTGTTTCCCGATACATTAGGAGTAGTTGTATAGCCGAGGTTTTACCGGCCACTGTGTTTGCTGTTCCTACTGTAGTTGCTACTTTCCGCTACCGCCGTTGTTATGGTTGGGGTTCCGCGGGACCCCTACTGAGCCAATGATAGAAGGCTCACACCTGCTTTTCAGGTGTAACGGTTCTTCCTCAAGGTTCGGGGGTGCAGCGCAGAGTTTCGTAGTTGCTAGCTCGCCGAGCCGAGTGTTCACTCGGCAATAGAGTACATTCCCTTGCCTTAGACTGTACTTTATTTGGATTAGACTATGTTGTTAGATTATTTATTTTTGTTAATTGTTGAATTGTCTTACTTTATTTCATATTTGTATGTACTCCACACACACCTTTCAGCACTTTCGAGCCCTCCGACTTGTGGGTGGCGGGCCATGATTCAAATGGTATCGGGTCATTCCCGGTATCCGGATCTTTGGTCGTTACAGATGTTATCACATCGGTGGTTGTAGATGTACATGGGAATTATAGATATTGCAATGATCAGAGTCGCCAAGGTCCAGTACAGTCGGCAGCTGGCATAGGGTTTTGTGTTTATTTTCCTGCTTTGTTTCTCGCGTAAGAGCTTGAGTGCGCTGTGTTGGGGCTGAAGAGGCGGTTGCTGTTCTCATTGGAGTGCCAATGTGGGGTCTGAGGGATGTGATAGAGAGATTTCTTCCCGATGGGTGGCGGCCCCAGTTGTGCTACGGTGGGCAGAGTTTGCCGGCAGGTGCGAGGTTGCGGTGTTGTGTTCGAGGAGTTAGTAGCGAGGTCAGGTGGCAGGTGAGGATTGGTCGTGGTTAGGTGGTCGTGAGTGTGCTCTGAGAGAGTTAATGTCATTTTGGCCACCCCAGCTTGAGGTTTAGCCAACCCCTAAGGTTTAAGATCGTGGTTTGAGGTAGCAGAGTGGGTTCCGTGATTGAGAGATGTGCTCGGACGAGCGCATGATCTTCTTGGTCAGCTGCTGATTGTCGAACATGATTTTCTTGTCAAGCTCTGTGGCATCGGAGATGATGCGTCAGTCCTGATTATTTTTATAGATTTCAAGGTAGGATTGGGCAGAGTTATCCTAGTGAGCTTTAAGTCCTACGTTCCTATGTATGAATAAGCTATGTTAGCTTAAGATTTGGTCTGAGATTGTGCGGCGGTGGCTTGGGTAGTTGCCTAAATTGTGGAATTTGGGGCCATTGTGCACTGCCTTGGATGCACCTGTGGACGCATTTTTGGGAGCACTTCTCTTTTTGTTTGTTTGTTATTCATTTGTTTATTCATCTATTTTGTTTATTCGTGCGAGGGCGTGCCAGTCACCTAGGTGACGATTTATTCGGGCTTCAAGGAAGCCCCTGGTGCGCTCGATCTGACTAGTCAGACGATTGTGTGTATCATGTCGGGACAGAGAATCCGCTGTGCCATAAAGGTCACGACGTTAATTACATCCCCTCGGAGAGGGGAAAACCCTTGATTGATTGCTAGGAAAAGGGGCCCTATGGCCTGAAATTCATAATAACGAAAGCGAGAGCAAAATCTCAGATTACGTTTAAACAAACCCCGCATTGGGGTGAAAACGTACATAGATACACATATGTCGGTCACTTGAGGACCATTTCTTGTTCGGACGGGAGTCCGCATTTGTAGCGGGAAAGGGGCGGTAATGAAACCGTACAAATGTCTGCCGCATATGCGGCAAGCTTAATGCGGGTGCGGGATTATTGAATCCCGACAGAGACGGGTCAAGTTAACGGGCTGTTGGCCCGAAATGACCTCGGATCATGGCCATGTTGGGAGGGGCTCCCGAGGTCCACGTCCAATTCAGTGGGGCATCCTTGCTTTTTTTTTTTTACACTCAGTCCGGGAGAGCGAGGGTCCCGAGGTGTGCATGTTTATAGCATCCTTTTTAATTATCATTGTTCTAGTTGTTAAATTCCATCGTTTATTCACGCACAGGCGGTTCATTTTCATTTATTGGTTTCACATCTTTTCTTTTATTTGGTTGGTTGTAATTTATTTTTTTTTTTAGCACGCCGATTTAGAGGAGGGCAAATGGGCGCGCCGGTTTGGCTACAAGGAGTGGGGGGCACGCCGGATAAGGGAAGGCCACGACGCGCACCGATTTAGGTTGGCAAAAGGGGCGCAGGTTCACGATGGTAGGGGCGCGCCGGTTCAGGATGGCAGGGGCGCACCGGTTCAGGGATAGAAGAAGGGGCGCGCCAGTTTTGGGTGCAAGGTGTGGGAATGGTTTTTGTGGGAGAGGTTAAACCGGCGCGATACCCCAGGGCGCTGGATTAGGCCGCGTCGGGTTAAAGCTTGATGAATTGGGCTTCGTTTTGCTCTGTTCTTCTTTTCATTCAAGTTAAAGTCCTTGTTCATTCAACCAGATAGGTTGGGGGGAGGAATTAAATGTTTTATTATCTTGTTCGTTAGTTCAGTAAGAGGGTTTAATTGTATTGTTCAGAGGTTTATTATATGAAGGGGTTATGGAACACAGAATATATGTATCATGTAAAGCTCACGGTGGTTCAAACTCACATGGACTCTTATCCTCAGAGAGTTCTTTTCGTTCATACGTTCATCAGCATGTGCGATTATTGATCATTCTTATTGATTGCACCCCTAGCAAAAATTGGGCAGCATCTCTCCTGGACTGAGGGTTGCCAGGGGATATGGGGTTTCGTCAAACGGAATATTCTGGGACGACCGCCAAAATTTGGAGTAGCCAGACGGCGGTCTGATGACCCATAGGTGAGTGCAGAAGCTTGAGGACCAGCCTTCAAGGGATTCCAACAACTCACGGACCGTTGCTTCATAAGAGCTCCAACGGGACATATCGATGTTCGCCATAGAAGGCCATGAATGTTCACCCCTCAGATGGGTTCCCTTAAAGTCCATGCCACAGAGAGGCAGGCCTCTAAGAGCCCTGGGTGATTAGAAAATCAGGAGAGGAGAGAAGAGACCCATGAAGTTGGGCACTCTGTGTATTTGCAAAAGACACTTCTTTTTTTTTATTCATCCATAGAAGAAGGGGGGGACAAAATTCACGGAGGGGGATTTCCCCATAACAAAAGAAAGCAGAAACGAAAGAGAAAAGATACAGTGGTGGGAGGAGAGTAGAGCCTAAGCCCCTTCCCCAAGCTCACCTCTCTTCTCTCACACTCACTCTCTTTTCTTCACCTCACAGGCGTAGATCGGTGGACTTCTCCCTCTTTTCTTCCTCTTCTTTTCTCTCCTCCTTTTTCATCACTCCGCAGACGTAGGTGGGTGGATCCTCTTTTCTCTTTGACTGGCCTCTCTTCTTGTTTTTAACCAACCCCTGACCCCGTCGAACAGGGAACATATATATATGATGGGTTGCCTTGTTGCTCGAACGGAAAGAACTCCCGCCTCAGGTTTTGTTTGTCAGATGCACGGAGTTGACCTATTACGCTGGCATCCGGTGATTTGCAGAGTTCGCTGGCATTCGTCCTAGGATAGGACGTTTGTGGGTTTGCCAGGAGATCTACTGCTGCTGCCACCGTCGATACTTGCCTTCGCCGTTGATGCTGCTGCGCTGTCGAACGGAGGTGGAGACAGGGCTTCACAGCATTGAATGCTCTCAACGTGCAAGACTAATGTGAAAATAGAGCATCGCAAGTCGGATGGGATGGATTTTGGTTAAATTGGCGTGGGGGGTAGGCGCGCTAGTTTAGCAGTAAAGGGGGGCGTGCCGGTTTGATTGCTCTAATGGGGGGCGCACTGGTTTAAGTGCAAGATGGGCAAGGCCGCGCCGGTTTAAGTGTCAAGAGATTTTGTCTCAGCTTCGTGGCGATTCAGAAAAAAACTTGTCCTCCCGTAATGCTTTTATTGTAATGCCCCGCCTCCGAGATGTTTAGTTCGAAGCCTCCGAGTCCCGGTTCAGGACTTTGAGTGATTTTCGGCGCGTACCGAACCCGTATCTGAACACCCGCTTTTTTTTATTCGGCCTTTGGCACTACCAATTGGGGAGCCGTGGCCATATCTTCTGCTTGAGGGGCTTCCTTATCGGGTAGCAGACCACCAAGTGCGTTCTCATCCTGATCTGGCGAGGTATGGGGTTTATTCGGCCTTTCGGGTGCGGGGACGTGCATGCCGTATGATCATTTTTTTTGATGTCCACAAATGCCCCCCACTCATGGGTGTCGCGAGCAAGGAAGGAGAGCGGGACCGGCGATTGTATTTTCTTGTCTGGCAAGTGGTCGACATCGGAGTAGAACATCATCGGTTTTACGTGAACGGCCTTGGCCGCACACTATATCGATTGGTTCCGATAGAGAGCCGAACTCCAATCCAGATAACATCGTCAGCATTGGGCCTATGCTAACGCAAGGATTTGGGTTCATCTGGCCTTAGACGTAAGGTCTAAGCCATTAGTCTGTATCGACTGGCCTTGATTGAGATCCAGGCACCAATCATGATGACATCGTTGACATCCGGTATAGGTTATTGCAAGGACATTGGGCTCATCCATCCTCAGATGGAAGGTCTAAGCCGTTTAGGTCATATTCAACATCACGGTGGGATAGACAGATAGTGTTAGGTTAAGAGGATTGTTTATTCATTGGCTTAGATGAAAGGTCTAGGTCGAAGGTTTATTCGTCAATGCTGACAGGGTGCCGGGAGCTGGCGTGGTTTATTCATTGACACGAGGTGAGCGCCAAAGCAGAGGGGGTCTTTTTATTCGTTGACTTGGATGGAAGGTCTGAGCCAAAGAAAGGATGGTTCTTTTTGTTCATCGGCTTGGACGGAAGGTCCGAGCCAAAGCAAAGGGGGTTCTTTTTGATCATCGACTTGGACGGAAGGTCTGAGCCAAGCAAGGAGGGTTCTTTTTATTCTTTGACTTAGACGGAAGGTCCGAGCCACAGGTTTATTCGTCGGTGCGACAAAAGAAATTTTGATCTTTGGTGGGACTTACCGAGTTGACATCCCTCGGAGACTTTGAAAGTGATTTTTTTCTCTTTTTTCTTTTCTTTTTTTTCTGTTGGCTTGATTGCCAATGGCTGAATATTGAACATTTATCGGCTTGAACACTGGCGGTTGAATATCTTGATCATCCTCAACATCTGTTGGCACGGACGCCAATGAGTTGACATCTCGATCATCATTGACCATCATCGAACATCGTCGAATCAACTTTGAACATCATCGAACATCTTTATCATCATCGGACATCTGTTGGCGCGGGAGCCAATGGTCTAACATCTTCATCATCATATCTTCATATTCATTTTCATCTATCACCGTGGACAACAATGGTTTAACATCTTCATCTTTACATCTTCATCATCATCAGAACATATGTCGGCGCGAGCGCCAATGGTTTAACATCTTTAGCCTCTTCATCATGATCGGAACATCTGTCGGCGCGAACGCCAATGGTGTAACATCTTTAAAATCTTCATCATCATTAGAACATCTGGACGTTAATGGTTTAACATCTTCATCATCATCAAAACATCTGTCGACGCGAGCGCCAATGATTTAACATCATCATCATCCCGGAACATCTTCGACCATCCCGGAACATCTGTCCGACTGAGTGCCGATAGTCGACCATCTTTAACATCTTTTGAGTCTCTTTTAACATCTGTCGGGCAGAGTGCCGATAGTTGAGTATTTGAATAGCTTGGGATATTATGGACATGCAAAATTGCACACCCGTATGTCCTGACTAGTCCAACATTAACGACAGCTTCAACTGAAGAAACTACGTGGAAGAGGGCCATCCGGACTCCCCGAACACATATACACTGCCGTGAAGCTATCTCCGGAGTCACGACAGTGAAGAGGAATCAACCCCCAGGAGCCCCACAATCCGTGGGCCTCGAAGAAAATCAAACGGGCCACAACTCAGCGCTCACAAAGGGCTCAGAACTGCTCATTTAGCCCTTCCGCGGCACGCCCTTGAGCTCTTCAGTGGCACACCCCACTGGCCTTCAGCGGCACACCCTCTGCCCTGTTCAGCGGCACGCCCTTGAGCTCTTCAACGGCACACCCCGCTGGCCTTCAGCGGCACACCCTCTGCCTTGTTCAACGGCACGCCCTTGAGCTCTTCAGCGGCACACCCTGACAGTTGTTCAACGGCACGCCCTCCTGGCCGTTCAGCGGCACACCCCCTGCAGCCTTCAACGGCATGCCCCTCGTGGCCCTTCAGCGGCACACCCTCCGTGGCCTTCAGCGGCACACCTAGGGCAGCCCTTCAGTGGCACGCACTCTGTGCCCCTTCAGCAGCACGCCCTTTGGGCTCTTCAGCTGCACGCTTGCCGTGCCTTCCAGCGGCACGCCCTTTTGGCCCTCCCGCGGCATGCTTGTTGAACCCGCCAGTGGCACATCGTTCAGGCATTTTGACAGCACTTCCGGCAGATGAGATCTTACGCCCATGCCCTACAGATCTTCGGCGCGCAGAAGGCTATCTAAGGTGTCGGCCGGAGGTTGGGCCACGCAGGCTACTCCTCTGCCACCAAGGACGGGGGAAGTCAAACCCCATCATGACCCATCACTTCCCGCCTCCGACTATCGTGCTCAAACGCTTCCGCCGTGGAGGATATAAAAACCCCTCTCCTTCGATATACAGAGAGGAGGACAGCGGACAGAGAAGAGAAGAAGAGAAAGAGAAGAAGAGGAAGAAGAGAAGAAGAAGAAGGGAGCTCCGCCATAGGGTCCCCCTTCCGACGATCACCCAGAAGAGAGAGTAAGGGAGGGAGTGAGAGAGGGAAAGTGAGCTGTGATGTAGAGAAGGGAGTGGGGGAAGGGCAGGGAGTAGTCACCCCTGTTCGGCCCCAACACTCCTCCCGTTTCCTTCTTCTTCTTTCATTTGCATGATCTTTTCCCCTTCCCTGCCACAGTTTCAGCACGTATGTGCTTCACAATGTATGTGGCCCGTTGTGGTCACTCCTCTTCGTGAATGAAAGTCACCCTTCCTGGATTTCTTGTTGCTTCCGTTGGTTTATGCCGATGTGCATGGTGTATTGTTCATTTTCTCCCCTCCTCTGGTGCTTTAGAGTCTCCATGTCGATGTTGTTCCCCCCCGTGCGAACCCTGGCCTCACGAGCTCTATGCCCTCCTCTCTGGTCCCTAACTTCACCCGTTTGCTTGAAGGGAGAGGCCCTCCTCTATCTCTTGGACACTCAGCTACCAATATCCCTCTTGGCCTTCCTCCCCGCCTCAAATCTAGCCTACCTAGCTAACCCTCAGCCTTCACCCTTTGCTCAGCCCTCCACTGGTCCACTCCTACCCCAATGCAGCCCCCAGCTCCCAGCGGCACCCCCATTGAACCCTTCACCGGCACGCCTAATTTCCCTATCGCCGGTACACCCCCCGTTAGCCCTTCACCGGCACGGCCTTGACTGCCCTCCCCAGCACGCCTTAGACAGCCTTCGTCGGCAAGCTCTAATGCGGCCTTCCCCGGCACCGCCCTAGCGACCTTCACCGGCACACCCTTGATCTCCCTAGCCCGACACACCCCCGACCAGTCCCAGGGAGGTTTCCTATCCCTCGTTGCTTTCGGATTTTTCGAGATTTTATCAAAGGTGTTGCCGCCTTCGGGTGCCCACCTCCAATTGGCGGGTTCCGCCACTCCATGTGGGCGCGTTCCCTTTATCTCCCTTACGCTCGGGTCAAGGGGAGATGCTGCCGAATTTTTGTTAGAGAATAATAACACATTAAAGAGGCAAAAGGATGCAATAAACAAATGGGACAACAACATATTAAAGGGCAAAGGAAAATAACGAACGAATGGAATGATCGGCGATAGAATACTCCAACCGGAACAAGGCACTACGGACAACATAAGAAGAATTGGATCTAATTGATTGCTTGGTAGATTAAACGCCCAATCTATAAAGAACAGGTTGAGAGGAGAGGGAGGAAAGACTTGTGTAAAACTGCATAAAAACCAAAGAGAAGAAGAAAAGAAAAGCCTTAAAGGAAGTGGAAGAGGAGTGTGCCCTTCAATGGTACGCCCCTGGCCAGCCCTTCGCCGGCACATTTTCCTTGATGCCTTCCCCGACACGCTCTCTTCCTCCCTTCAACGGTACGCCCCCGGCCCTCCCTTCGCCGGCATACCCTTCCTGGATGCCTTCTCTGCCATGCTCCACGCCACCTTCGCCGGCACGCTATCGGCTGCCCTCGCCGGCACACTCCTAGCCCCCTTTCACACCTCCCGGCCTGTGTTGGTGCATATTGCACCGACCTTGGGTCTGCCTCGGTGCACATTGCACCGACTTCAGCCCGCAGGCCTTACAGACTTTGCCCCTCTACAGCCCAAGGCTACACCGACTTCAGCCCGCAGGCCGTACAGACTTTGCCCCTCTATAGCCCAAGGCTGCACCGACTTCAGCTTGCAGGCCGCATAGACTTTGCCCCTCTACAGCCCAAGGCTGCACCGACTTCAGCCCGCAGACCGTACATACTTTGCCCCTCTACAGCCAAAGGCTGCACCGACTTCAGCCCGCAGGCCGTACAGACTTTGCCCCTCTACAGCCTAAGGCTGCACCGACTTCAGCCCAAGACTGCACCGACTTCAGCCCGTAGGCTGCACCGACTTCATCCCAAGACTGCACCGACTTCAGCCCGTAGGCTGCACCGACTTTGCCCCTCCACAGCCCAAGGCTACACCGACTTCAGCCCGTTGGCTGCACCTACTTTGCCCCTCCACAGCCCAAGGCTGCATCGACTTCAGCCCATAGGCTGCACCAACTTTGCCCTTCTACAGCCCAAGGCTGCACCGACTCCAGCCCGTAGGCTGCACCGACTTTGCCCCTCCACAGCTCAAAGCTGCACCGACTCCAGCCGCAGGCTGCTCCGACCTCTCTTCAACCCCATGCAATAGTTGTATCGACCCCAGTTACAGTTGCATCAACCCCAAGGTGGACTCGCACCGACCTATTGCCAGCCCAGGTCTGCACCGACCTAGCCCAATCTCTACCTAGCGCACCCTGTGACATCCTTGCCTGCACGCCTTTAGCCGCCCTTGCCCGGTGCACTCCCCAGCCGCTCTAACACAGCGCACCCCAACCCCTCCACCCAGTATACTATCAACTCTCCTACCCGGTATACTCCTGCCCTCCTTCAGCGGCACACCCGCTCGCGTTCTTCACCGGCACGCCCAGCTTAGCCGCCCTTCGTCGGCACGTCCCTTCAGCCCCCCCTTTTTTTGCCCTCCAGTGGCCCACTCTCTCCAGAAATATATATATAATATGTATATAATGGTAACAATAATAATAATAATAAATTAATAAAAATTACGATAAATAAATAAATCTGAATATATATATATAAGGAATAAACAAAAATGTCAGATAATAATGATGATAATAATAATAATAAAAAAATAAAAAAATCATTCACAAAAATACATAAAAGGGGAATAAGCAAAAGAAAACATATATGTATATCTATAATCGGAAGCCCAGATAAAGAGACGATAAAATCTATCATTGCAGCCCCGTCTCTCCCATGACCCGGTGCGGAAGGGAATAACAATGCCGCCCCTGCAGGTCGGGCCTGAGTCGCGAGGATTACCTCAATACGGCCACCACCCGACCTCCCATCGGGCCGACATTCTGATCAGACCGGACCCATTCCTCAGGACCGGACCCCTTTCGAGCCACTATTAAAATTGCCACGCCTTCGGTAGACATTTGAACGGATTCATCCCGGCTTCCACCGCGTTTCTATTACGAACCTTTGTCCAAACATGAAAAAGGTCCACAAGTGACCAACATAACCCGTGGCTCGTAGCCTGATGCGGACCTTAGTGTGATTTATGCTTGCCTCTTTCTCGCGCAGTTAGTATTAGTTCTTTCGGCCGCAGGGCCCCTAATTTCAGCAATTAATCAATGGTGTTCCCTCGTACGGGGGATGTAAATGACGTCGTGGCCTTCATGGCACGACGGGATCTGGTCCCGACACGAACCACACAATCGTCTGACGAAGTCAGATCGAGCGCACTATGGGCTCTTCGGAGCCCGAATAAATTGTCACTTTGTGACTGGCACGCCCACGCACTTAATAAGCGAATAAACAAAGCCAAATAAACGAACAACACAATGAGCGAATTTTAGGGCGTCCACAGATATCTATCGGTATGGCCACCGATGGTTGGACATCTTGAGTATCCTTGAGCATCTTTAGACATTTGTCAGATTGAACGTCGGAGATTGAACATCTTTGAATATTTTTGAACATCTGCCAGGCTGAATGTCGACGGTTGAACATCTTGATATTTTTGAACATATTGAATATCTTTGAATATTATTGGCCATCTTGAACATCATATTTTTTAACATCGTTGAGCATCTTTTGAACATTGTTGGGCATCTATCAGCTTGGGCGCCGATGCATTCATCATCCTCATCTTGGAATATTGCTAATCATCTATCAGCTTAAATATCGATGTATTCATCATTTTCTCCTTTGAGTGTTATTGTTCATCCATCGGCCTAAATACCGACATATTGACAATCTTTTGAATAGTATCGAGCATCTTTTGACCTGAACATCGGTGATTAGGTGTGCTTCTATCATTTTTCATTCGTTCATCATTCATCATTCATCATTAATTGCTATCTGGGACCCCACCATTTGGATAGCCGCCTCCGACATCCGCAGCAAGCGTGCAGTGTAGGAATCTGCAATAGAACGGCCCTCGAAAAGCCTATATGACCAATTCATTCATCACTGCTATGAGCGATCATTGCCCCTAGTAAGGGGGAACATATCCAGTAGTAGTCATGTACATCATTATTGACATTTTGTACATCTACCCCCAGAATGGGGGGGGGGGTCATGTGTATCTTTCAGCATTCTTTCAATGCACATATATCCCTAGAGTGGGGTGCCATCTATATCTTTCATCATTCGATATACACCTGCCCCTGGAATGGGGTATCATTTGTATCTTTCATGATTTCATCGTCATCATCACCATTCATTCATTCATTCATTTTTTGATATGCATCCCCCCTCAAACATGAGGTATCATCTACATCTTTCATCATTTCTTCTTCCCCCATTTTGGTTTTTTTATTATTATTTTGACATGCATCACCCCTCAAAATAGGGCGCCATCTATATCTTTCATCATCATTTGTTTTCTTTTCTTTCTTTTTTTTATCATTCATCATGATCCACGTGGTCATTTTATCACCATCATTCATCACGATTTTCATCATTATTTCCATCGCCTCTTCATCCTCTTTTTTCTTTTTTTTTTATTGCCATCTGGGCCTTCATCATTTGGATAGCCCCTGTAATCGTCAGTCGATATCCAGTGCAGAAATCTGCAATAGAATGGCCCCCGAAAGGCCTATATTATCATTTCATTCATCACTATTACAAGTGATCATAGCCCCTAAGAGGGGGGGGGGCATCTGGCAGCAACCGTGCATAGGCTTCCTAATATTTCATACATCTGCCCCCAGAACAGGGTACCATTTACATCTTGCAGCCTCTTTTCTGGCTTCCTGCCGTAGCTCAAGGTGCTTGGAATGTGCCCTTCAGGGCATATTATTCTTTGGCTGGTGCGGTGCGGCCGTATTAGCCACCTTCTTCAAGTCAGGCATCTGATGAAGGCGCTGTGGGTCCAACTTGTACTCGCCCATTTGTAATTCGCCTCTCTTGACCAGGCCTTCGATGGCATCTTTAAATGTGTAGCAATCTTTGAGAGAATTGTCACGCCCCGAGAGCGGAAGAGACCCGAAAACGCGTGACGAGTTTATATCAATCATGTCAATCAGAGTATTAGTGTATTCGACACCAAAATCAGAGATGCGCAAAAGTAAAGATAACCCAATCCTTTATTCCTTCATAAGAATATGTCTATTACAAACCTTGAAGTACTAACTAAAATAAAGAAAAAATACAAGGTTGACTCAAGAAAATATGAAAAAGACTAGATAACACGGAAGAAGCTCTATCCCTTTCACTCTTGATTTTCCCCATCCGTTTGAGTTCCCTCATCGTCGGACTTACCTGAAAAGTAGGGAAACACTAAGTGAGCGAACGCTCAGTAGAAAATTATATCTCAAGAACTAGCAATGGGTTTAAGTAATTACATCTTTCATGAATGCACTATAGCTATGCATGCTCGCATAAAACGACAAGATAGAGAGAGTGTATAACAATAAGATAGCGACGAGAACTAGTCATGAACTTTCATGAACTTATATCAAAAGATATCAAGATATTCAAGCAAGTGTATTCATCATGTCATGTGGGAATTTGGCTATCACGTTTCAAGCACGCAAGTATGAAATCACCCTTTTTCAGGCCACGCAAGTCATGTAATATCAAGTCAAGTACAAGTACAAGATTTGTGGAATGTTCAATCAAGCTAGTCATGCACTTCGGTATAATGCCAATACCGTGATCAATCAACTCCCATGGGCACAAGTACTTTCGGGTGCTCCTCCCAGGACCAGATCGGGCCCTATATGCGCAGGCATTAATCATGTATTTTTAACATCCACTTTTGTATATAGCCAATATGGAATTTCAAGGATAAAGCTTGTAGACATGTAGGATAGACTTTGATAGAATAGAGTCCAAAATATGACACTTGACATAGTTAGGCGATAATAACGGTACAATCACGATTATCGATAAAACTAGGTGGAATTGGTTCCCTAACTTGGGTACCATGACAAGTAAGTATGGACATTCTTTATATAGAATTGAGGTCCACAAGAACATCAAGTTTAATATAGAATTGGGGTTTACAAGAACATCATAACAATGTTGATATAGAATTGGGGTTTACAAGAACATCATAACAATGTCATGCTTTACCCCGTTCATTAAGATAATTCTCATATCATACATGGCATGACATGAGGGCCGGTATACCATGTTTCTACAGAGTGACATGGCAAAGATTGTGTAATGAGTTTTTAGGATACAACCAGCTCAGTCGGCCTTGACGGAATCCAAGGCTCGAGGAGTCTTATGGAGGTCTCTATGACTAACTCGCTAGTCCAAAGGAACGGAATGTCCAATGGAGAGCTTGTATGTCACTGAGAGTTAATGGGGTAAACGATAAAACATCATGAAATATGGGACTATATTCACGGAGTGGAATATAGTGCCGATATTATACTTATATATTGAAACCCTCGGTTATCAGTATCAGTGAAAATAATAACTCAGGAAAGTAGCGACTTAGGTAAAGTCATTTTTAATGAAATTAACGCCTTTTACAAGGGCGTTTAATTACAATTTTGATGACTTATACAGCAGTCGTCCATTCTGTATTTCTATTTTTTGCAGAATTTAGATAATATGGAATTTTAGCAAAAACGCGCCCTGGACAGGGGCGTTACTTTTCAATTAGCGCCCTGTTCTGGGGCGTCAGTTCAATAAGAGGCGACCTTGACAAGGTCGTGAATTCCAGAATTTACCAATTTTCAGATAATAAAATTCCAGGAAAAAGGGTACATGATCATGACAGGAAAAATAGCAGGATTTCATAGGTATACTCATGCAATATATTAGATTCATGGTTACATAGATATTAAATTTTAAACGTGGGTATTTATTAATTACATGCAATTGACGACTTCTGGGCAGGGCGTCAAAACAATAATTAGCGCCCTAGTGTGGGTCGCTTCTTTAAATTAGCGCCCTTGTCAAGGGCGTTTCTTTTTGAAATTACATAGAAAACATCTGAAACCACAATAAAACTATATGCATGCACGACCGATGATATTATTAAGATCTTAAGCTAGTTTGGGCTACGATCTTGAGAAAACCTACCTTATGAAGATTTAACTGATGAACGGATGAAGGTTTGGAGACGGAAACGACACTCTGTTTGTAACAGAGTCTTCAGACGTTCTAAATAGCCAAGTAATATGAGCTTCTCGACAACAGGTGAGCTTAGGAAGATGTCTTCTTTTGTGGATGAAGAACCCCTCGTTCTTCAGCACACGGGGTGTTCAACCTATAGTAAAAGATGACGAAGAAACATGAGTTTTCTTCATAATACTCAACTGAAAGCAGAAGAAGAAGAACGATGTTGATGAAGAACCACGTTCTTCAACGAGTTGTTTGTATGCTACCTGCAAAGGAGGATGAGGGAGAAGAAGAAAAGAATATTAACGTTCCTTCCTCAAACAACCAGAGTCAAAAGCAAAGGAAGGAAGAAGAACATAAACCTGTTCTTCACGCACAGCAGCGGCAGAGCTTCCTTCGGCCAACAGCTCGTTAGGGTTCGACAGAGAGGTTTACTTATAGGATTTTGGGAATCCTAATAGGGTTAGAGTTCTATTGGGAGTTATATTTCCATGATAGAGTTCTTACTATATTCCACTAACTCGTACTAATCCATAAACTTTCCCTGGATAATGTTCTGGTTCGAACGGAACACAAACGGAATTAGCGTCTTAAGTGAGGGCGTCGAATTTAAATTGACGCCTTGTCGAGCGTCGTTTGAGAATTGACGCCTTGTCCAGTGGGCGTCCCTTTTTAAATTCACGCCTTAGCCAGAGGCGTTTAATTTTAATTAGCGCCTTGAATCAAGGCGTTATTCACATTTTTGGTTCTATTTATTTGTTCCTCTTGATTTTTCTTTCACTTACTTAAATCTTTTAGCCTATTTTGACTAATTAAGAGCTTGTTCATTCTAATTTGATTTATTTAAAAAAATCTTTATTTTTCCAGGGTTGCTACACCCTCCCCCACTTAAAAGAATTTGGTCCCCAAATTCAATCGCATATACATGTGGAGAGTGTAGAGCCTATTACCTTAAAATAATTCTGGGAATCGTTTCCTCATGGATTCCTCGGTCTCCCATGTGGCTTCATGATCGGAACTCTTACTCCATTGTACCTTTAGCATGGGAATAACCTTATTCCTTAGGTACGTACTTCACGATCTAGTATCTTCATGGGCTTCTGCTCATATGTGAGATCCTTTGGATCACTAAGTCTCCATGATCAATAATATGCGATGGATCGTGCACATACTTCTTCAACATAGATATGTGGAATACATTATGCACTTCAGACAATTGAGGAGGCAATGCGATGCGATAAGCAACCTCGCCAACTCTTTCCAATATCTCAAAAGGTCCGATGAACCTTGGTGTAAGCTTGCCCTTAACACCAAATCTCCGTATGCCACGTCCCGACGATATCTTGAGAAATACATGATCTCTGATTTGGAACTCAAGATCTCTCCTTCTCATGTCGGCATAAGCCTTTTGCCTAGACTGAGCAACTTGCAGTCTTTCTCGAATCAATTGTATTCTTTCAGTGGTAACCCTTACCATGTCTGGACCTAGCAGTTGTTTCTCTCCAACTTCGTCCCAGCATAAGGGTGATCGGCAACTCCTTCCGTATAAAGCTTCGAAAGGTGCCATTTGTATACTTGCCTGGTAGCTATTATTATATGCAAATTCCACCAACGGCAAGTGATCATGCCAGCTTCCATCGAAATCAATGATGCAAGCTCTGAGCATATCTTCAACCACCTGATTAGTTCTCTCGGTCTGACCATCCGTTTGAGGATGAAAAGCTGTACTAAAGTTAAGCCTTGTTCCCAACGAATGTTGTAGTCCCTTCCAAAAATGAGAAGTAAAACGGGGATCTCTGTCAGACACGATTGAAACAGGAATACCATGTAATCTGACTATTTCTTGATGTATAATGCAGCCAAAACATCAACTGACCATCGGCTCTTTATTGGCAAGAAATGCGCCGATTTAGTCAATCGGTCAATAATAACCCATATTCCATCATGTCCTCCTTTTGATTTAGATAAACCCATAATGAAATCCATACTAATATTCTCCCACTTCCATTTCGGAATATCTAGGGATGTAATTTTCCAGCAGGCTTTTGGTGTTCCGCCTTGACCTGTTGGCAAGTGAGACAGCGTGATACATAGTCTGCTATTTCCCTTTTCATGTTGGGCCACCAAAAATTCCTCTTCACATCTTGGTACATTTTGGTTGATCCTGGATGAATCGTGTACCTTGATCTATGAGCTTCATCTAAGATCTTCTTCTTTAACTCGGGACAATCCGGTATGCAAGTTCTATTCCTGAACATTAATCTTCCTTCACAAGTTATTTGGAAATCAGATTGTCCTTCCAGTTTGCCTTTGATCTCTACTAATATTGGGTCATTATCTTGAAGCGCTCGTATTTCAGATAATAGGTCCGGATGAATGCTTATATGAGATAATGTGACACATTGAAAGTCTGTGTCCATGCTTATATTGAGTTCAGAGAATTGCTCCAGCAATTTCCATTCTTGAATCATACAATTGGCTAACAGTGCTCTCGGCTTTCGACTAAGGGCATCTGCTACATGGTTACCCTTTCCGGGATGATATTGTATATTGAAGTCGAAGTCCTTGAGATATTCTAGCCAACGTCTTTGCCTCATATTTAGTTCCTTTTGTGAAAAGAGATACTTGAGACTCTTGTGATCAGAGTATACAGTAAACTGTACTCCATAAAGATAATGTCTCCATATTTTGAGTGCAAATACCACCGCGGTCAATTCTAAGTCATGGACGGGGTAGTTCTCTTCATGCTTCTTCAATTGACGAGAAGAATAAGCTATAACCTTTCCTTGTTGCATTAGAACACATCCGAGGCCAATGCCAGAAGCATCAGTGTATACCTCGAATTTCTCTCCTTCCATTGGTAACGCTAAGACCGGAGCTGTAGTTAGATGATCCTTGAGATTTTGGAAGCTTCTTTCACATTCCTCACTCCATTCATAACGGATCTCCTTGCGAGTTAGCCTAGTGAGTGGTACGGCTATCTTGGAGAAATCCTTGATGAATCGCCGATAGTAGCCCGCAAGACCTAAGAAACTTCGGATCTCGCTAGCATTGGTCGGTCTTTCCCAATTCTTCACAGCTTCAACCTTTGATGGATCTACAGATAATCCATCTTTGATATCACATGTCCGAGAAAAGTTACTTCTTCAAGCCAGAACTCACACTTGCTGAGCTTGGCATATAATCGGTTTGTCCTTAATATTTGTAATGCAATCCTCAAATGCTCCTCATGCTCTTCCTTAGTCTTGGAATAAATTAATATATCATCGATAAAGACCACCACGAATTGATCTAAATAAGGCTGAATATACTATTCATTAACTGCATAAAGGCAGCAGGGGCATTTGTTAGTCCAAAAGGCATAACAACAAATTCATAATGGCCATACCTGCTTCTGAATGCGGTCTTATGAATGTCATCATCCTTGATCTTAGTTGGTGATATCCTGACCTGAGATCAATCTTTGAAAAATACTTGGATCCAGATATTTGATCAAATAACTCATCGATTCTCGGCAGTGGATACTTGTTCTTGATAGTGAGATGATTCAACTGTCGATAGTCGATGCATAGTCTCATGGATCCATCCTTCTTCTTTACAAATAGCACAGGCGCTCCCCACGGGGAAGTACTCGGTCTAATGAATCCTTTCTTAAGAAGTTCCATTAATTGCTCCTTTAACTCCTTGAGTTCAGCAGGGGACATTTATAAGGTGCCTTAGAAACTGGACCAGCACCAGGGACTAAGTCGATGGTGAAGGCCACTTCTCTTTGTGGGGGTAATCCAGGCAAATCTTCCGGAAACACATCCGGAAATTCTTGCACAACTGGGATATCTTCTATCTTAGTTTCCTTAGCCTCCTTAATCGTGACAAATGCAAGGAAAGATACACATCCTTTCCTTATTAGCTTGCTAGCTCGGAGAGCCGAAATAAGAGGTGACTCGCTCCGACTCTTAGGGCTAGAATAGACTAGTTCTGGAAAGTCCTTGAAAGTAACCTTGCTATTGCGGCAATCGACTGTTGCCTGGTATTTGGATAACCAATCCGCTCCCAGTATGACATCATACTCCTTTAGATCTAAACATATGAGATCGATAGGAAGATTTCTTCCTTTTACCAAGACTTCACAGTTTTGATAATGGTGAGTAATATCGGTTTCGTTTCCGAGAGGAGTAGATAAAATTATTTTCATCCATTCCGGTTCCATAGGTAGTGGGTTAGCAAACTTCTTGGAAATAAAAGAATGTGATGCACCCGTATCAAATAAGACATGTGCATACTTGGAACAAACTTTCAGTGTACCTTCTACTAGTCCGCCTTCTTCTTCTTCGGTCTCCTTAATTGCGTGAAGACGAGTGTTCTTGGTTACCGGGCGCTTTCCGTCACCGGTTTGATCATTAAGTAATGGGCAATCGGGAATCCGATGCTCACGGCTCCCGCAACGGAGACATGCTCCAAGTTTCCTCCAGCACTCTTCGGCTTTATGACCAGCCTTGTCACAATGCTTGCATATTATATTCGAAGGTGTAGTAGTGATAGAGAAGGGCTTGGTCTTCTTAAATTTTTGGTCTTGAGAAGAAGTACCTCCAGTGCTAGGCCTCTTCTTGAAGTTGGGTTTAAAGGAACCCGAACTTGTAACTTGTTCCTTCTTATCCTTCCCACGGATTCTATCTGATAGCTCCGTGGCATCTTCTAACAATTGAGCTCGGCGTACTATCTCTGAGTAGACCTGAATATCCATTGGCGCCAGCTGGGTAATATATTGGGGCCTGAGCCCGTTAAGGAACCTCCTAGCTTTCATCTTCTCGGTGCTAACTAAGTGCTTAGCATACCGAGACAATCTAGAGAATTGTGCCTCGTACTCCGCCACCGATAATGACCGTTGCTTGAGTGCGGCAAATTCGGTAGCTTTCTTTTCTTGGACTCGGTCTGAAAAATATTTATTGTTGAAATGTTCAACAAATTCTTCCCAAGTAATTTGGTCTTGATTTATAGTAGCTTCGACTGACTCCCACCAGCATCGGGCATCCCTTTCTAGTTGGAAAGTAGCTAATAAGACTTTATCTTGATCCGTGCACTGCATAACACGGAATATACGCTCCGTCTCCCTGATCCAGTGCTCTGCGTCATCCGGATCAGTAGAACCCATGAATTTGGGAGGGTTCATGTTCTTGAAGACTTGGTGGAGACTTCCGGCTCGTTGTGCACCTCCCTGTGCTACTTGTTGCAGCACTTGGGTCATGCCTTGGAGTGTACGCTGCATGTTGCGCCACTGAGCACGTTCGGCAGCCATTATCCTACAATTACACTAACTATATTAGTATATACTCGCGTTAAGGGCTTTTAAGTTTTTATGTTAACTCAACCCTTGGTTCTACCCAATCTCACTGGTTAAAGGTTTGAACCTATCCTTGGACTTGGGTTTTCCTAGGAATTGAATACCCTAGGCTCTGATACCACAAAAACTGTCACGCCCCGAGAGCGGAAGAGACCCGGAAACGCGTGACGAGTTTATATCAATCATGTCAATCAGAGTATTAGTGTATTCGACACCAAAATCAGAGATGCGCAAAAGTAAAGATAACCCAATCCTTTATTCCTTCATAAGAATATGTCTATTACAAACCTTGAAGTACTAACTAAAATAAAGGAAAAATACAAGGTTGACTCAAGAAAATATGAAAAAGACTAGATAACACGGAAGAAGCTCTATCCCTTTCACTCTTGATTTTCCCCATCCGTTTGAGTTCCCTCATCGTCGGACTTACCTGAAAAGTAGGGAAACACTAAGTGAGCGAACGCTCAGTAGAAAATTATATCTCAAGAACTAGCAATGGGTTTAAGTAATTACATCTTTCATGAATGCACTATAACTATGCATGCTCGCATAAAACGACAAGATAGAGAGAGTGTATAACAATAAGATAGCGACGAGAACTAGTCATGAACTTTCAAGAACTTATATCAAAAGATATCAAGATATTCAAGCAAGTAGACTCATCATGTATGTTGGAATTTGGCTATCATGGTTCAAGCACGCAAGTATGCAATTACCCTTTTTCGGGTCACGCAAGTCATGTAATATCAAGTCAAGTACAAGTACAAGATTTGTGGAATGTTCAATCAAGCTAGTCATGCACTTCGGTATAATGCCAATACCGTGATCAATCAACTCCCATGGGCACAAGTACTTTCGGGTGCTCCTCCCAGGACCAGATCGGGCCCTATATGCGCAGGCATTAATCATGTATTTTAACATCCACTTTTGTATATAGCCAATATGGAATTTCAAGGATAAAGCTTGTAGACACGTAGGATAGACTTTGATAGAATAGAGTCCAAAATATGACACTTGACATAGATAGGCGATAATAACGGTACAATCACGATTATCGATAAAACTAGGTGGAATTGGTTCCCTAACTTGGGTACCATGACAAGTAAGTATGGACATTCTTTATATAGAATTGAGGTCCACAAGAACATCAAGTTTAATATAGAATTGGGGTCTACAAGAACATCATAACAATGTTGTTATAGAATTGGGGTTTACAAGAACATCATAACAATGTCATGCTTTACCCCGTTCATTAAGATAATTCTCATATCATACACATGGCATGACATGAGGGCCGGTATACCATGTTTCTACAGAGTGACATGGCAAAGATTGTGTAATGGGTTTTTAGGGTACAACCAGCTCAGTCGGCCTTGAGGGAATCCAAGGCTCGAGGAGTCTTATGGAGGTCTCTATGACTAACTCGCTAGTCCAAAGGAACGGAATGTCCAATGGAGAGCTTGTATGTCACTGAGAGTTAATGGGGTAAACGATAAAACATCATGAAACGTGGGACTATATTCACGGACTGGAATATAGTGCCGATATTATACTTATATATTGAAACTCTCGGTTATCAGTATCAGTGAAAATAATAACTCAGGAAAGTAGCGACTTAGGTAAAGTCATTTTAATGAAATTAACACCTTTTACAAGGGCGTTTAATTACAATTTTGACGACTTATACAGCAGTCGTCCATCTGTATTTCTATTTTTGCAGAATTTAGATAATATGGAATTTTAGCAAAAACGCGCCCTGGACAGGGGCGTTACTTTTCAATTAGCGCCCTGTTCTGGGGCGTCAGTTCAATAAGAGGCGACCTAGACAAGGTCGTGAATTCCAGAATTTACCAATTTTCAGATAATAAAATTCAGGAAAAAGGGTACATGATCATGACAGGAAAAATAGCAGGATTTCACAGGTATACTCATGCAATATATTAGATTCATGGTTACATAGATATTAAATTTTAAACGTGGGTATTTATTAATTACATGCAATTGACGACTTCTGGGCAGGGCGTCAAAACAATAATTAGCGCCCTAGTGTGGGTCGCTTCTTTAAATTAGCGCCCTTGTCAAGGGCGTTTCTTTTTGAAATTACATAGAAAACATCTGAAACCACAATAAAACTATATGCATGCACGACCGATGATATTATTAAGATCTTAAGCTAGTTTGGGCTACGATCTTGAGAAAACCTACCTTATGAAGATTTAACTGATGAACGGATGAAGGTTTGGAGACGGAAACGACACTCTGTTTGTAACAGAGTCTTCAGACGTTCTAAATAGCCAAGTAATATGAGCTTCTCGACAACAGGTGAGCTTAGGAAGATGTCTTCTTTTGTGGATGAAGAGCCCCTCGTTCTTCAGCACACGGGATGTTCAACCTATAGTAAAAGATGACGAAGAAACATGAGTTTTCTTCATAATACTCAACTGAAAGCAGAAGAAGAAGAACGATGTTGATGAAGAACCACGTTCTTCAACGAGTTGTTTGTATGCTACCTGCAAAGGAGGATGAGGGAGAAGAAGAAAAGAATATTAACGTTCCTTCCTCAAACAACCAGAGTCAAAAGCATAGGAAGGAAGAAGAACATAAACCTGTTCTTCACGCACAGCAGCGGCAGAGCTTCCTTCGGCCAACAGCTCGTTAGGGTTCGACAGAGAGGTTTACTTATAGGATTTTGAGAATCCTAATAGGGTTAGAGTTCTATTGGGAGTTATATTTCCATGATAGAGTTCTTACTATATTCCACTAACTCGTACTAATCCATAAACTTTCCCTGGATAATGTTCTGGTTCGAACGGAACACAAACGGAATTAGCGTCTTAAGTGAGGGCGTCGAATTTAAATTGACGCCTTGTCGAGCGTCGTTTGAGAATTGACGCCTTGTCCAGTGGGCGTCCCTTTTTAAATTCACGCCTTAGCCAGAGGCGTTTAATTTTAATTAGCGCCTTCAATCAAGGCGTTATTCACATTTTTGGTTCTATTTATTTGTTCCTCTTGATTTTTCTTTCACTTACTTAAATCTTTTAGCCTATTTTGACTAATTAAGAGCTTGTTCATTCTAATTTGATTTATTTAAAAAAATCTTTATTTTTCCAGGGTTGCTACAGGAATGCCCCATCATTCAATGATATTGGCAGAATCGGGGGTCGTCCCTCCTTTTGACATCGCTCGGTCTTTTCGACTCTAGGAGCACAACCTTGTCATGTTCTCAGGCCCACTCGAAGAGGATCCGAGTCTTGTCTCTTGGGAAAGAATAGGGCTTCTTCATTTTATACCTTAGTGAAGGTGTTTATTCAACAGGCTTAGTGGGGGCGACCATGGCAGCCTCTTTCATCTTCTTATTTTGTAGCTCGAAAGCCTTGAAATCTGAAGTGCATGTTTCCTCTTGCGCCAGATGCTTGCCGGCCAGTTCATCTTTCCGGCTCGGAGTAGCAGTAGCCGGACAATACTTCGCCAAGAAGGCCTCAACATCAGCTGCCAGATCATTTAGCTGTTCAAAGGTTCTGACTTCAATGCCCATCACCTTTTGTAGGATTTCATCTTTCAGGTTTCTTTCGCGTCTTCGAATGGCATCCCCGTAACTCGGAGGGCACCTGCATCTTTCATTAGGATTTCTGCCTTTTCTTGCATAGTCTAGAATGGACACATTGTCTCTTTGTTTAATCATCTATAATTCGGCCTTAGTGACTTCCCCCTCGACCAGCTTCATCTTGGCTGTTCGCTCGACCCTTGGCTTATTCATCATCGCCGGAGCTATCGAACTCGGGTGTAGGCCAGCTGATTGTAGAAGCGGGTTTATCCCCGACATAGTATGAGGTATCATGCCTGTCCCCTGATGCCCCCGAGAGACTGAGGGATGTATTAGAGGCATGTGTTGTAGTTGTTGAGGGGGGCTGCCCCCTGCGTGATCATCTATTGGCCAAGGTGTGGCTGGCAGCGGTGAGGTTCCGAGTGGCTCAGCACCACCTTGTAAAGCCTCAGATGAAGGTCCGGCTTGCCCGGGTATGGCTAAGTATAAGCCCATCTTGCTTAATTTCTTCTTTATCTCTTCGACTTCTTGCAGTCTTTGATATAGCTCTGCTACCATGGCAAGATCAGGCTGGGAAAAGTTAGGAGCACTGCCCCCTATCTTGATTTTAGGTGGATTCAGCGGCGTCTTATCATCATTGCCGCGAACATCTTGTCCCCCGGAGGTCGACATTTCTGCCCCCATACCCTCACATGGAGGAGGGGTATTGTGACGTGCCTCCTCGTCAGACGGTGGAAGGCATGCTTCTTCATTTTCTTCTTCATCAGCTTGGCTCGAGCTGGGTAGGGTGGATAAGGCATCGCAGGAGGGAACAATGCTCCTCCCTCTATTCTTTGAGGTATTCTTTTTCTTCTTCTCTGTGGTGGGCGTATGCCCCCGCGACAGGTCATCTAGTGCGCACGGCACTTCTGATTTTCCTTCAACTTCTTGTATCGGGCCCAGGGGTTCTAAATGTCCCCGTAGGATATGCTCATTGGTGTAGGCTGTGGAAGTCTCAAACACCTCTTCAGGTAATAGGTGGCTTAAAGATACCATGTTGACTCCCCTCTTCAGATCGGGCAGCTTGTGTGGATGTAGAGGATCCACTTTATGTTCATCCATCTGGAGCTCCCCTTTCCTGATCAGACTTTCAATAATGTTTTTAAATACATAACAGTATTCAATGGGGTGCCCAAGTGCTTGATGGTATGGGCAGAATCGGGGATCATCTTTTCTTCGGGCATCATCGGGTCTCTTTGGCTCCGGAAGAGTGATTTTGTTGTGATGAGCAGCCCATTCAAACAGGACCCGGGTTTTCTCCTTAGGAAAGGAGTAGGGCTTGTTCATCCTGGCTCGCAAGGAGGGGCCATCCTGCCACTCAGCTGGCTTGATGGGCAGAGGGTGGGCGACCCCTTCATCTTTTTGCCGCTCGAACGCCTTGAAGTTGACTGTATGAACTTCCCTAGGCTCGGGCCTTTTATCAGTTGCTTTGGCCTTCTAGCTTGCAGCAGTAGGGGCAGAGGAACCAATGGAGAGGAAGGCTTCGATCTCCGCCAAGACATTGTTTAATCAGTCAAAAGACCTTATTTTAATTCTGATCATCTTTTCGAGGATCTCCCGCCTCAGGTTTTGTTTGCATATTAGCGCCGCATCTTCTTGATGTGACGGACGCCTGCATCTCATGCCGAGGTTCCACCATCTTTTAATATACTCCAAGGCTGTTTCATCATTCTTCTACTTGGAGACATACAGCTTGGCCATGTTGACCTCCCTTTCAGAACCGTGGAACCATTCCTAGAACTTCCGTTGCATATCTGTCCAATCACTAATAGATCCAGCCAGTAGATTTGAATACCATTCGAAGGTGAGGCCCATGAGGGAGGCCCCGAAGAACTTCAGTAGGTAGGATTCTTCCGTGGCTAGGTCACCCATCACGTTGATATAGTGTGCTATATGTTCTTTGGGCGAGCCTTGCCCATTGAATTTATCAAACTTCGGCAGCTTACTGACGCCAGCAGATAGTTTCTTGGAAGCATGGTGAACCGGATACGCCACCTTGTAAACATCGAACGAGGCATGATTATCATTGCCACTATTGGTCAGCTTCTCTTCGATCATCTGTTCTATCATTAATTTGTTCATCATTGCCGGGTCAACCAGCCTTGGACATAGCCGAGCTTGCTGCATCTGCGGGACCATTGGCGCTGTTGCTTGAGGTGCATCCGTAATCCCTTAATGACGAGGAGCGGGATGCAGTTGTAGGGTCATGCCCCCAGTGTAATTAGGTGCCAGTTGAGAGGCCATCATCGAAGGAGAAGCTTCAAATTCATTAGCACCTCGTTGCGAGGTTTCAAGGAGAACTTCAGTCTATCTCGAGGCTGTGGGATGTGTGCTCAGCTTGCTGAGCTGCCTTCTCAGCATCTCAGCTTCTTGTTGATATCTTTGCAGCATCATCATCATAGCAGCCGAATCGGGCATAGAGGAGCCAGAGGCATGACCCTGCACTTCCGATGGCATGTTTGAAACGGGCGCTAGTCTCTCTCCTTCCTCTTCGGCGGTGATCGCATTTGCAGTCATCGTGATCAAATCCGTGCCAGTTTCTCTATCGCGATCTTGTGTTATCTCGACTACGGCCTCCATAGATGAATTCCCATAGCAGTCGGTCTCTCCGGCAGTGTTACAGGTGAATATCTAGAGATTCATGCTACTTCAAATTGTCATGGATTTTAGGGATAGCCGCATCGCGAGAGAGGTGTCTCGAAGGCCGCGGGAGTGCCCCCAGATGACTTGCATAGTATCATTTTACCCTTTGACAGGGCGTATCATATATTGCGGCACTTTGGCTGGTGCCGGCGACTTGTAGGTGCAGCGGCCTTGTAAGGTTAGCCCGCCGTGCTTCTTATCATGAGAGTAGATATCTGCCCGTTGAACGCAACCCGAGGGTGTTCGTTCAAGACGCGGCGGGACCCGCATCTCGGTCTCCTCTTATTGTTGTTATCTTCTTCTCACAGGTCTGTCAATCATGACGGACCTTAGTGTAGTTGAAATCAGGGCCCGTGCTTACCTGGGAACCCATATCTGCTTGCATTTGGCTGGTTTTGGGGCTAATCGGCCCTTCATCTTGGACTCAGAGTGGTCCATCTTGTACTGGGCCAGCACTTGGAAGGTATTGCGCACCGGCACCATTGAAATCACTTTATTGGGTGTAATCCTGGCCTGTCAGCCATTCAGAAATACTCGGACACCCCCGATGAGCACGGACTTGCCCGAAGTAGATAGCCAGCTTTGTAATGCGTTGGGGTTCTTCTTGGGCATCCTCCTGGCAGCCGGTGTGCACTTCCTGTTGGTGAATGCATGGGAATCAATGTGGTAGATGTGGCAGCCCACCGCAGCAGCATCAGCCGGGGTCGCCTCTGCGACGGTGACCGGTTCCATCTCCTAGACGTGTAGGAGCTCCATGAATGCGACCCCCAAGAAGTTGGGGAAGCCGACGACATGTGGGAAATTACCGAACTGGATCGGCACCGCCAAATAGCCATGGGTGGCATGGCTCGCGACAACAAGGGGTCCAAAAGACACGGCCATCGTGTTGTGCCCCTGTGGTTTTGATGATATCAGCCACTATGAGTCATCTTGATCATTTCTTAATGTGAATGTGATTCTTATGTTACACTTACTTTAATAATCATGATTCAATTATGTCTGCAAAGCATGTACATTCAGTAAGAACATGTTCTGAAGAATGATCAAAAGGTAGATCAGTGATCAAAAGGAAAGAAAAGAATAAACTGAGCATCCGGTCAACACGTCAATGGTCAACAAGTCAAAGTCAACTGAGCTAGAGTCAAAGGTTCAGTAAAGTTATGAAGAAATCAAAAAAGCTAAAAAAGCAGGATGATATATCTGAATGTGCACAGACCAAGGTCGGTGCACACTATCTGTAAGGTCGGTGTGTGTTGTCAGCGAAGTCAGTGCACATCTACCTTCCTCACATAGAAGGTCCGTGCACATTTGTAGTATGCATATTGAAGGTCAGTGCATATATGCCTTAGTTAGTTACAAGGTCGATGCACTTTTGTTATTTCAAGAAGAGAGGTCGGTGCAACTTTCTCCAATCAGAAAGGAAGGTCGATGCATATTGTCGCTGCTGCACAACAAAGTCAGTGCACATCTGCTACAAGGTCTGTGCACGTTTGGTTTGAATACAACAAGGTCGGTGCAGGTTTTGCATTGCACATGATAAGGTCGGTGCAGGTTTTGCCTTGTGCTAAACGAGGTCCATGCACGCTCTTGTTACCTGCATAGAAGGTCGGTGCACATTTGGTTGGTCTGCTTGCTAGGGTCGGTGCACATTTTTGTTGTTCAGCCAAATAACGTCGGTGCACATTTCACTTGTCTACACACAAGGTCGGTGCACATCCAAGACTAGTGCACGCCAAGGTACATATGCTCCATGCGATTCACGGTCAGTGCAGGTTTTGATTTTAAAGGCACAAGGTCGGTGCAAGTTTTGATTTCAAAGGAGCAAGGTCGGTGCAATCCTTCTCAAGCACAGAGGAAGGTCGGTGCAACCTCTTCACTAGCACTATGAAGGTCTGAGCATAGAGTAAGGTCTGTGTAGCATGGCAACCAAGGTCGGTGCAACCCCTTCTTCAACACAGTAAGGTTGGTGCATGTTCTACCTTCAACTCAGCAAGGTCGGTGCTTGTCCTGCCTTCAACGCATGCGAGGTCGGTGCATGTTCTACTTTCAACACAGCAAGGTCGGTGCATGTCTTGCCTTCAACGCATGCAAGGTCGGTGCAACCTGTTTGCTAGCACCGTGCATGTCTGAGCATATTCTAGTATAAGGTGGAAGCAGTTGAAGATGGTAAGCCTATAAGATCGATGCTGAGAAGTGTTTGATGAATTGTCTGACTGAATATTCAAGTGCCAGCGTGTAATCTCAAGGCACGGGAGCTCGAACCAGGTGATGACATGTATTCCGAAGTCAGCCAATGATGGGCACGTGTTTCTCTAGAAAGGTTAAAAGTTGGCACGTGGACCGAAGGAGCTTATGATTGGGCACGTGTTCCCAGGATGGCAGATCTAGTGGCACGTGATCCGAGATGACATGGGACGCTTCTTCAGAAGCCTTCAAAGGAAGAATATTCCATTGCCACGTGGACCAATGGGATTTCACTAGGTCTTTTTCTGCCTCATCTATACGGAGGCTCTGCCCTATATAAAGACCGCCTCATCCTTCGATGAGGGCAGGAAGAGCTGCGAAAAGCTGCTGAGAGGAGAGAAGAGAAGAATAGAAGAAGAGGCCGCCAGAGAGGAAAAGTGAAGAGAGAAAAGAAGAGAGAGCAGAGAAGTAGAAGAACAAAAAGCTGTGAGCCAGAGTGAGAGAAAGAAAAGAATGAAGAAGAAGAGAGGAGTAGCCAGAGGGTGAGAGAAAGTGTGCAGCCAAAGCATCGAATTGCTTATCTGTTCGTGTACCAACTCGTGGATCAAATCCAGAGTTCTTGTGCTCCTCGGAGCTACATTTGTTTTCCTCTCTGCTTTTGCTTTTTCATTTGTTCTTTTCACTTGCTTAGTGTGTTCTTTCGATACTCTGTTTGGAGTTCGGGGTCCCTCCTGGGTTTTCAGGAGAAGGGAGAGTGTATCACCGGTTTGCTCTCTGTGGATTCAAAGGAAGAGAGACTTAATTGAGTCTCTGGTTGTGGGTGACTGAGGCTCACTCACGGGTCCCTCCTGTGGATTCAGGAGAAGGGAGACATAGTCTACGATTGCGAGTAACGGGAAGTTGCTCGTGGGTTCCCTCCAGTTTGGAGGAAGGGAGGATTGGTCCTCCGGTTTTGATCTTGTGGGCTGCAAGGTCAGGGTTTAGATCCTGTGGGTTGCAGGATCGGTGTGAGGGATTTGTTTCCCTCCGGGCAAGCTGTTTGGCAGCGGTTGTTTGCAGACTAAGTCTGCTTTGATTTCTAGCTTGTGCTAGTGGAATCCTCACTCGGTTTGAGTGAGGGGTGAATGTAGGCAGACTGTGGGTCTGGCCGAACCACCTAAAAATATCTTGTCCATCGTGGTTTGATCTGTGCGCATACTTTCATATCTACCATCCCCACTTCTCAGGTTGGTTGGGTGTTTCATATCCGAAGTTTCTGTGTGATTTCTGCATGAATTCGATATAGCTGTTAAGTGTCTGACTGAATGCTTAGAAGAAGCACTTGCTTCTTAATGTCTCTCGTGGCTAGAGTTCTTGAGCGTGTAGTGATTGAGATCGAACCTTCCCATGGATGAACTAATTTCAGCAATTGTTTCGTGTCCTCTGAGTAAGAGAGCTTAGTTGTCTCATTAAACTACCTTGAGAGTAGGCAAAAGTTTTATTCCGCATTTTTTAAAGAGGGATTCATTCACCGCCCCCCCTCTGAATCTCAGCCTTGCACCCTTCAAATTCTAACAATTGGTATCAGAGCGTGTCTCTGATACATTAGATCCAACGATCTGCAGAAGATCCCGCTATCCTATTTTTAGGTGCATTTCTATTTGTGCTTAGTCGATTGCTTGAATTACTCTTAAACTGATTTCCATCGCTCATCCACCGGTTTTCAATGGCTCTAATTTTAATTCGTAGTTTAGTAGTCTGCACAGCTATGTTAAACTGATTGATCCTGATCTGTGGAAGTTAATTTCACAAGGTCCTCACAGATTACCAAAGAAAAAGTCCAAATGGACTGACAGTCATAGATCGAAGTATGGAGAAAATCAGAAAGTTTTGGATTTAATGAAAGTAGCTACTGACAAGGCCTTCCATTCTTGCTTTCTTGATTGCAGGTCACCTAAGGACATCCTGAACAAACTGAAGACTGTTTGATGTGGAAATGAAGACCGATGCATGATGGCTAATGGCAGCGATCATAGCAACAACCAAACTGAAGAGGAGGACGATGATCAGGTATACCCCTTTGAAAAATTCACTCTAGATGATTGGCAGGATGCATATGGTGATTTATTAGAGTCACATGAGATGTTAAGAAAATAATATAAAAAATTGAAAAAGTCAACTGGCGTGAATAGTTCTAATTCATCATGTGAAAACTGTTTAAAATTGAGACAAATGCATGATGCTTGTTTATCTGATATCCAAGTGCTTAAGAAACAAATTGGATAGTTAAAGAATAAAAATCAAGAACTTGCAAATGAGATTTCTGAACTTGAAGAAAAACTTAGCTCAACTAATGATGATCAGATTCTTATCAACAATCATGTTTAGAATGAAGAATTGCTGAAAGATCTTGAACGTGTTAACTTAGATCTAAACAAGCTGAAATCTGAAAATAAATCTCTCCGAAGATCAGTTAAAGAAAATGAAGAAAAATTAGAGAAACTTAAACAAGAGAAGAATCTACTTGCTGAAAAAGTTGATGCTGTCAAGTCAGTGAACATACAGTTACAGAAAAATGTTAAAGAACAACAAAAAAGGGTTAAAAGAATTTGAAACCAGAAGGTCGCAGGAGGCCAATCAAGAGGATTAGGTTCTATTAAATGAATTAGTTCAGAATGACAAACTCAACGAAGAGATAGAAAAACTAAAACATATAAACACTACCCTGTCAGATAGATTGGTTACCTTCGAAAAGGGCAAGTGTGTGATGTTAAAAAGCTCAGAAAATTTTGACAGTCTTGAAACTGAAATTGAGAATCTCAAAACTGTGAATGAAATGCTTAATGAAAGACTGGAAAATTGTGATGAAGAAAATGCTAACTCTAAACTGTTGATTGTCTCTTTAGAAAATGAGATTCAAGATTTAAAAAATTCTTTGTCTAAATTTGTTGGTGGGCAAGAGAATCTAGACAAATTGCTAGTGTTGAGTTATGGTTTTGATGAATGTTGTGTTTGTTAAGTTATGATTTTGATGATAACTAAACTTAATGATGGCTTTAATGTTGATTACACCCTGTGGTTGATTACACATGTTCTTGATGATTGTGTTCATTTATCTTGTTATTTATGTTGGATTTGCAAGGGGCAAGAGGTTTCATAACCTCTTTAATATGAACAAGCATGGTATTAACCCTGACTATTTTGCTTGCAGGATCAAACTCATGGTAGCCACCTGGTAAACCAAACGTGTGAATAAGCACCCTGCTCCTCTGCAATTCAAAACAGGTGATATATATCATTTACTGTCAAGAGACTTTGGTAAGATGCTCACCTTGTTAAAACTTCAATCTCACCATGGATATTTCATACATCTGTCATTAATACACCTCATTCTTGCACCTTACACATGAAACCCTTCTGGCCATTGTGCGCCCTCGCCCGCGGATCGACCTGCGCGGTCAGTCCATTTTAATGGTTTAGACATTTTAAAAACGCTCTAATGGTTTAGACATTTTAAATGCATAAATTAAGTGAATCCAACCTTTAGATGCATGGATTTGGTATGGACATGAAGCCCTTGAATTATGGACATGTTTCTTTGAGCTAACACTTCAATTTTGTAGGTATAGGTCTTTCCGGTCGACCTACACGCCTTGGCTGGTCGACCAGAATTGCCAGAGCCTAAAAATTCTAGATTCTGCAGGTAGCGGTCGACCGGTTTTGCCAGAGCCTAAAAGTTCGAGGATTTACAGGTTCCGGTCGACCGCCCCATGACCTCCGGTCGACCGCCAGCCCCGAGGCCTACTTTTGTTGACTTTTGTGTCAAGCTCGAGAAGAGGGGTTTCACCCCATTTCTTTAATCCTTTTGCCCCCAATTACACCAGGATTCATGGATCTGGTCTAGGGGTTGTCCAAGGGCCTTTCAAGAGATATAAAACCAACCTAAAGGGTCATAAACCCTAAGCACCTTATGTGAGATCTAATGGAGGCTATCAAGGGGGAATATGAGCTGTTGCAAGAGCAAGAAGAGCTGCGTGAACAGTACTCCATCCAACAATTTCTTCATCCATCTGAAGCCATTCAAGCTCAATCTGAAGCCAACAAAGCTCCAATCAAGAGGATAGGCAAGCAAGCAAGCAAAGGATCCAAGAGGGCTTCAAGGGAGATCAAAGGAGAAGGCTATCAAAGGAAGAAGAAGGCTGCTACAACCCTCCGTGAACAGTACTTCGTCCAGCAACCTCTTCATCCATCTGAAGGTATTCAAGCTCCATCTGAAGCCAGCAATCTCAAAGGAAGATAAGAAGCAAGCAAGGATCAAGGAGATCAAGGAAGCTGTCCAAGGAAGAAGGAACAGTTACTGTAGCCGTGAATAGTGATTCGTGAATCAACTCTTCATCCAGGAGCTGAAGATTCAAGGTCCATCTAAAGCCATCAACTTCCAATGAACTGAAGAAGCAAGCATCATTCAAAGATCAATCAGCATACATTCAGGGGGAGCCAAATCAGGAGTTTTTCTCAACTGTGCCTTATTGTGTTTTAAGTTTCAGATTTGTGTTTCTTATAAACTACAAACTCATGTGTGTGAGGATCGTTGTTGGATCCGTGGTCGTTTGTGTGTGTGTCGTATTTGATTCATGTGTGTGCGTGGATTTTCCTAGATCTGTGTGTGGGGGTCTTTTTAGATCCGTTCGGTCTCGTGTGTGTGGTTTGCTGCACTTGTGGCAGCGGGTGTTTATGTTGGTGATCCAATTGTCAGATCGTGTTGGAGATTTCATCTCCGTGTGTGTGTGTTGTGTGTTGGGGTGCGTCCCCGTGTGTGTGGGCAGGCGTCGTCCTACGTGTGTGGTTGAAGCGTTGTCTCCATTTGGGGATTTATCCCCGAGTGAAGCCTCACCGGGTTTGGTGAGGGGTGGACGTAGGATTGTCGTCGTTGCATCCGAACCACCTTAAAAACCACTGTGCATTGTGTTTTGTATTGTGTGGTTTGGTCCTTTTCTTCTACCTCCATTCTACGTGGGTGTTAGTGTAATTGCAGTTCCGGATTTATCCTCGTATATCTTGCATAATCTATATCATCATCTAATTAAGTTTGATAAATCCAATTTGTGAACAGACAGTTTTGACCTATTGATTAGCCTTCTATCACATATTTCAAAAAGGGAAAAAGTTTTTGTAAAAGTTGTAAACACCCAATTCACCCCCCTCTTGGGTGTCATTGATCGCGGGACTTCAGCTAGGAGTTAAGGTGAATCTTCAAAAGGAAGGGCTGGGCTACAACAATGTCAACAAGAAAGTTTTTAAAAACAAGCTAGTGACATCATTTGTAGAATCATCCAATGTAGCCACCACCTCAAAAGATAAATAGCCCACTGTTCAGAAAAATCAGAAACTAACTGAAAAGGCTAAAAAGAGTGTCCACTTGCAGAAAAAATCAACACACAAATATGTTAAGAAGGTGCATGCTGTACACAACATGAACACACTTTTTCATGTACACAAAAAGGGAATTTCATGCCATTACTGTGGTAGGCTAGGCCACTTAATGCATGCCTGCAAATTGATGGTAGAAGAGAATCCGAATTTAGGTACAAAGCATGCTAGGAAGTTTTATGTTAGAAATCATGTTTTTTAGAAAAAGAATGTTCAGTGTTTTTACTGTGGCAAGATAGGCCACATTGCTGCACATTACTGGTTTGCCCAGCAAAGAAAATCTAATTCTAAATTTGTTAATTTCTCTGTCAACAAAAAGGCTTTTGTTAAAAATGATTTTGATTCTAGGAGCAAGCACATTGTGTGCTTCCATTGTGGGAAGCATGGCCATGCAGTCAAGGACTGTTGGCATGCTCAGGGATAGAAATTTGATTTTAAATCTGGTAAATTCCCTGCAAACCAAAAACTGTTGATTGCTGGCTGGCCTGTAATAAAACACATAAAGTTCATGTAAACAAAAGAAAATTTCATGCACATGCACATAAATTCCATGCTAAAGATCATGTGCACAAAAAGAAAACAAAAGATGTTGTTTCTTGTCATTATTGTGGCTGTTGTGTCCCTATGATTTTGATGATGTCTCAAGATAATCTCATGTTTCATCATGTAAGTGAATGGGTTATACAGTAAGGGAATGTCCTGTTCAATTGAACAATTTGACCAAATAAATTTTAGTGTTGCCTGAGTCTTAATGTCTTGATGGTTTCAACACTATGAATTTTTGTGAACAAAAATGTTTCTCTGTGTTAACGTAAATCCTCGAGCCACTTCAGGTAATTTTGAGAATTGTTTTCGTGTCACTTAAGCCACACTTCGTGTTGCTTTCCCTCACCAACACGAAATGATTTCGTGTCGTCTGAGCGTACAACACTCCGTGTTGATTTCCATGCTTGACAGGAAAACTCATATGAGGTAATGCTTCGTGTTGTTTTATCCTTGTGCTCTCTGTCTTCGTGTCGTTTCTCTTTGTCGCTTTGTGACCTCATCTCGTGTCATTTTTTCTCTCTGCTTGTTTAACTTCGTGTCACCTACTGTTGCTCCTCGAGTCGTTTTATTTTAGTGTCACTGCTTCATCACGTGTCGCGATAGCCGTGTCACTCTTCTGACTTCGTGCTATTTTCTGTACCACCCCATGTTACCCTTATGTCTTCGAGTGTCACGCCCCGAGCGCGGAAGATACCCGGAGATGCGCGACGTGTCTATATCAATCATGTCAATCAGAGTGGTCGTGTATTCGACACAAAGACAGAGATGCGCAAAATAGCAAGATAACCCAATCCTTTATTTCATAATGGATAGACTATTACAAATCCAATACTCTGTTAAATAAAAAGGAAAAGAATACATAGTTGACTCAAGAAACTATGGAAAAGACTAGACGACACTTGTAGAAGCTCTATCACTTTCACTCTTGACCATTCCCATCCGATTGACTTCCATCGTCGTCGGACTTACCTGAAAAGTAAAAAGGGACAAACGGAATGAGCGAACGCTCAGTAGGAAATTATATCTCAAGTACTAGCAAGTGGTTTAAGTAATTACATTTTCATGGATGCAATAAAGCTATGCATGCTCGCATGAAACGACAAGATAGAGAGAATGTAATATCAAAGAAATAAGATGAACTTTCATGAACAAGATACAAGTTATTCAAGATATTCAAGCAAGTACCATTATCGAGTCATGTCAAGAACTTTGGCTATCATGTATCAAGCAAGTAAATTACCCTTTTTCGGGCCACGCATTTCATTTCATGTCAAGTACGAGTCAAGTACAAGATGTGTGTGGAATGTCCAATCAAGCAAGTCAAGTACTCGGTATAATGCCAGATACCTTATCATTTTAACTCCCATGGGCACAAGTACTTTCGGGTGCTCCTCCCAGGACCAGATCGGGCCCTATATGCGCAGGCATTTATCATGTGTTTTGACATCCACTCTTGTTTATATAGCCAATATAGAATTTCAATAATCAAGCTTGTAGACACGTATGACAACTTTGATAGAATAGAGTCCAAAATATGACAAAGGACATAGAATGGCGATAATAACGGTATAATCACGATGTCGATAAAACTAGGTAGATTATGGTTCCCTTAACTTAGGTACCATGACAAATCAATATGGACATTCTTTATATAGAATTGAGGTCCACATGAACATTAGATCAAGCAAGATACCCTCATTCTTATCATAGAATTGAGGTTTACAAGAACGACATGATATGGCATGATATCATCATCCCATTAAGAATTTCTTATGATATACTCTTTGTATAATCATAAGGGCCGGTATACCATGTTTTCTTTAGATTGACATGGCAAAAACTGTGTAATGGGTTTTTAGGGTACAACCAGCTCAGTCGGCCTTGAGGGAATCCAAGGCTACGAGGAGTCTTACGGAGGTCTCTATGACTAACTCGCTAGTCCAAAGGAACGGAATGTCCAATGGAGAGCTTGTATGTCAATGAGAGTTGAGTGTGATCGATAAATCAACATGAAAACATGGGACTATACTCACGGAGTGGAGAATAGTGCCGATATATATATATTATGATATATGTAAAACCATCGGTTAGCAAATCAGATGAAAATCAGTTTATAGTAAAATAACGACTTAGGTCAAGTCGTTTCTCAAGTAATTAACGCCTAACATAGGGGCGTTTACATATTTCTATTTTACAGAATTTTCAATAATCTCATTAATTTATGAAAAACACGCCCTTGTCTGGGGCGTTTTTCAAGTAACTAACGCCTAGTATCAGGGCGTTTATATATGTTCCGTTTCGCAGAATTTCATTATTTCGATACTCTATCTAAAAAGCGCCCTGGACAGGGTCATTTCTTCATATTTGACGACTGCTGCTGCAGGCGTCTCATGAATTACGGATTTGACAGAATATAAATAAGTTGCAGAACTTATATAAGACACGCCCTGGGAAGGGGCGTTACTGGCTTAACTCTATGTTTCAGAACATACCAGGACTCTGGATAATACGCGCCTAAGCAAGGGGCGTTAGTTTTAAAGTCACGCCCTCTGATGAGGCGTTAATACGTGGAAAACGACCTTGTACAGGCCGTGAATTCAAGAAATTGCAGGACATTAGATTTGGAGACAGGATCATGCATTAATAATCAAGGTTTCATATATAATCCGTTCTTAACATGCTTAAGTCATGATCTCGTAAAATTAACGCCTGTGTACAGGACGTTTCTTAATAAATTGACGACCGCTGTTATGGTCGTTTATTTTAAAATAGCGCCCTATTCCAGGGCGTTTCTTTCAAACAATTCAGAAAACACACCGAAACCATATATATATAGACCGTATGCATGCCATGCTTATATAATATCTTTCACTAATTTTATTTGGGCTACAGTATCTTGAGAAAACCTACCTTATGGTTTGATAATACTGATACTCTGTTTGGAACCTTCGTGGATGAAGAACCTTCGTTCTTCAGGAAGATATTGCCACAGCTACCTGTAAAGGAAGAGAAGATATCAATCTTCTTTACCTACGTAACCTGAAGGCAAGGGAAAAAGAAGAACTTTACCTGATGGTGATGAAGACGATGATGATGAAGACCCTTTGTCTTCAAACACTAGAAGTAGCCACCTATAGCAAAGACGATGAAGGATGGTTAAAACCTCCTCATGTGTTTATCAAAAGCAAGGAAAGGAAGAAGAACTGTTTGTTCTTCACGTACCTAGCAGCAGACGTTCGATCAAATGGGTTTTAGGGTTCGATCGAACATGTTATTTATAGGATTTTGAAGTCCTAACAAGAGTAGTGTTTGATTGAGGGTAATATATCCTTAATAGAGTCCTTACTCTAATAGACACTTACTAGATTAGGTTAATCTTTCCTTGGATAAGTTCTGGGTTCGATCGGTTCACGAACTGAATTAACGCCTTAGGTCAGGGCGTGTATTCTTGAATTAACGCCTTGCATAAGGGCGTTTCTTAAAAAGCGCCTTGAAAAAGGGCGTTTCTTGTTTTAAAACACGCCCAAGATAGAGGCGTTTCTTTTACTTACCCATTTGGTCGCGTGAGAACTGACGACCGTAGGTGTGGGCGTCCTTTCTTTATTCACGCCATGGGTAGAGGCGTTTCTTTATAAATTAACGCCTTAATAAGAGGCGTTATTTTTAATTTGTTTTATTTCGTCCAATTAACCCTATTCCTTTTATATATATTACTTCTGTAATATATATGTTTTAATTCATTTCAATTATTCATTTATTAGGGTTGCTACACCCTCCCCCACTTAAAAAGAATTTGGTCCCCAAATTCAATATATATATAATTATACATGCGGAGAGTGTAGGACATATACCTCTTAGAATAACTCGGGAAATCGTTTCTTCATAGATTCCTCGGTCTCCCATGTCGCTTCGCGTTCAGGATTCTTATTCCATTGCACCTTGATCATGGGAATAACCTTATTCCTTAGAGCTCGTATTTCTCGATCTAATATCTTCAAGGGCCTCTGTTCATATGTGAGATCTTTCTGGATCACCAGATCTCCATGCTCAATAATATGTGACGGATCGTGCACATACTTCTTCAACATAGATATGTGAAATACATTGTGTACCTCGGACAACTGAGGAGGCAACGCGATGCGATAAGCAACCTCGCCAACTCTTTCGAGTACCTCAAATGGTCCGATGAATCTTGGCGTAAGCTTGCCCTTAACACCAAATCTTCGTATGCCACGTCCAGGGGATATTTTAAGAAATACATGATCTCCAACCTGGAATTCAAGATCTCTTCTCCTGGTATCAGCATAAGCCTTTTGCCTTGTCTGAGCAACTTGTAATCTTTCTCTGATTACTTGTATCTTCTCGGTTGTATCCCTTACCATGTCTGGACCTAATAGTTGTTTTTCTCCAACTTCGTTCCAACATATGGGAGATCGGCAACTCCTTCCGTATAAGGCTTCGAAAGGTGCCATTTGGATACTAGCTTGGTAGCTATTATTATATGCAAATTCAACTAAAGGTAAGTGGTCATGCCAGCTTCCTCCAAAGTCAATAATGCATGCTCTCAGCATATCTTCAACAACTTGATTAGTTCGCTCGGTCTGACCATCCGTTTGTGGGTGAAAAGCAGTACTAAAGTTGAGCCTTGTCCCCAACGAATGTTGTAATCCCTTCCAAAAATGAGAAGTAAAACGGGGATCTCTATCAGACACGATTGAGACAGGAATTCCATGTATCCTGACTATTTCTTTAATGTATAGTGCAGCTAGCACATCAATCGACCATCGGCTTTTGATTGGCAAGAAATGTGCCGATTTAGTCAATCGATCAATGATAACCCAGATTCCATCATGTCCTCCTTTAGATTTAGACAAACCCATGATGAAGTCCATACCAATATCCTCCCATTTCCACTTAGGAATATCTAGAGGATGTAGTTTTCCCGCAGGCTTTTGGTGTTCCGCCTTGACCTGTTGGCATGTGAGACAGCGTGATACATAGTCCGCTATTTCTCTTTTCATATTGGGCCACCAAAAGTTCCTCTTTACATCTTGGTACATTTTAGTTGATCCAGGATGAATAGTGTATCTTGATCTGTGAGCTTCATCTAAGATCTTCTTCTTTAATTCCGGACAATCGGGTATACAAGTTCTATCTTTGAACGATAATCTTCCATCAGAAGTTAGTTGAAAATCAGATTGTCCTTCTAATCTGCTTTTGATTTCTACTAACATAGGATCATCATCCTGAAGTGTTTGTATCTCAGATAACAAATCTGACTGTATGCTTACATGGATAGTGTGACAAATTTGGATTCCGTGTCCAAGCTTATATTGAGCTCGGAGAATTGTTCAAGTAACCTCCATTCTTGTATCATACAATTTGCTATCTTTGCTCTCGGCTTTCGACTAAGGGCATCAGCAACATAATTACCCTTTCCGGGATGGTATTGTATACTGAAGTCGAAGTCCTTGAGATATTCTAGCCAACGTCTTTGTCTCATGTTCAGCTCCTTTTGTGAAAATAGATATTTGAGACTTTTGTGATCGGAGTATACAGTAAACTGTACCCCATAGAGATAGTGTCTCCATATCTTTAGGGCAAATACTACCGCGGCCAATTCCAAGTCATGGACGGGGTAATTCTCCTCATGCTTCTTCAGTTGACGAGAAGAATATGCTATGACCTTCCCATGTTGCATTAGAACGCATCCGAGGCCAATGCCAGAAGCATCAGTGTAGACCTCGAATTTCTCTCCTTCAATTGGTAGGGCTAAGACTGGAGCTGTGGTGAGATGATCCTTGAGAGTTTGGAAACTGCTTTCACATTCCTCACTCCATTCATATCGGATCTCCTTACGAGTTAATCTTGTAAGTGGTACGGCGATCTTAGAGAAATCTTTGATAAATCGCCGATAATAGCCTGCAAGACCTAAGAAACTTCTGATCTCGCTTGCATTAGTGGGTCTCTCCCAGTTTCTCACAGCTTCAACTTTTGACGGATCCACAGATAAACCGTCCTTGGATATGACATGTCCGAGAAAAGCCACTTCTTCAAGCCAGAACTCGCATTTGCTGAGTTTAGCATATAATTGATTTGTCCTCAAGACTTGCAATGCAATCCTCAAATGCTCTTCATGTTCTTCCTTAGTCTTAGAATATATCAATATATCATCGATGAAGACTACTATGAATTGATCCAAGTAAGGCCTGAATATGCTATTCATTAACTGCATAAAGGCAGCAGGGGCATTTGTTAGTCCAAAAGGCATAACAACAAATTCGTAATGGCCATACCTGCTTCTGAATGCGGTCTTGTGAATGTCATCATCCTTGATCCTTAATTGATGATATCCTGACCGGAGATCAATCTTGGAGAAATATTTGGATCCTGAAATCTGATCAAACAATTCATCGATTCTCGGCAGTGGATACTTGTTCTTGATAGTAAGATGATTCAACTGTCGATAGTCAATACACAATCTCATGGATCCATCCTTCTTCTTTACAAATAAGACTGGTGCTCCCCACGGGGAAGTACTTGGTCTAATAAACCCTTTTCGGATTAGTTCCATCAACTGCTCCTTCAACTCCTTGAGTTCAGCAGGGGACATTCTATATGGTGCCTTTGAAACCGGACCAGCACCAGGGACTAAGTCGATGGTAAAGGCCACATCTCTTTGCGGGGGTAATCCCGGCAATTCTTCCGAAATACGTCTGGGAATTCTCGTACTACTTGAACGTCTTCTATCTTGGTTTCCTTAGCTTCTTTATTAGTGACAAAAGCAAGGAAGGATACACATCCTTTCCTGACGAGCTTGCTTGCTCGAAGAGCCGAAATAAGAGGGGATTTGCTTCGACTCTTAGGACTAGTATAAGTCAGTTCCGGAAATTCCTTGAAAACAATCTTGCTATCACGGCAATCAACCGTTGCCTGGTATTTGGATAACCAATCTGCTCCTAGTATAACATCATATTCTTTTAGATCTAAGCAGATAAGATCAATAGGAAAATTCTTTCCTCGAACCAATACCTCACAATTTTGGTAATGATGTGTGATATCCGTCTCGTTTCCGAGAGGAGTAGACAATATTATCTTCATCCATTCTGGTTCTAGAGGTAATGGGTCAGCAAACTTCTTGGAAATAATGGAATGCGATGCACCCGTATCAAATAAGACATGTGCATATTTGGAACAAATTTTTAATGTACCTTCCACCAATCCGCCTTCTTCTTCTGGTTCGGTCTCTTGGATTGCATGAAGACGCGCGTTCCTTGTCACTGGGCGTTTACCCTCACCGTCTTGGTCATTCATTAATGGACAATCGGGAATCCGATGTTCACGACTCCCACAACGGAGACATGCTCCCAGTTTCCTCCAGCATTCTTCTGTTTTGTGACCAGCCTTGTCACAATGCTTGCATACTACGTTTGAAGGGGTAGTGGTGATAGAGAAAGGCTTGGATTTCTTGAACTTCTGATCTTGAGAGGAAGAACCTCCATTATTGGGCCTCTTCTTAAAGTTGGGTTTAAAAGAACCCGAACTTGTGACTTGCTCCTTTTTGTCTTTCCCACGGATCCTATCAGATAGTTCCGTGGCATCTTCAAGCAACTGAGCTCGGCGCACTATTTCAGTATAAACTTGAATATCCATAGGCGCCAGTTGAGTAATGTAGTGGGGCCTAAGCCCATTAAGAAATCTACGGGCTTTCATCTTTTCCGTGCCAATTAAATGCTTAGCATATCTAGACAGTCTAGAGAACTGTGCTTCATAATCAGCCACCGATAAAGATCTTTGCTTTAATGCGGCAAATTCGGCGGCCTTCCTTTCCTGGACCCTATCAGAGAAATATTTGGCGTTGAAATATTCAACGAATTCACCCCATGTAACTTGAGTTGGGTCAATAGTAGCTTCAATCGACTCCCACCAGCATCTAGCATCCTTTTCTAACTGGAAAGTAGCTAATAAGACTTTGTCCTGATCCGTGCATTGCATGACACGGAATATACGTTCAATCTCCCGAACCCAATGCTCGGCATCGTCTGGATCGGTCGATCCCATGAACTTCGGGGGATTCATATTCTTGAATGCTTGGTGTAAGCTTCCAGCTCGTGGAGCACCACCTTGTGCTACCTGTTGTAGCACTTGGGTCATCCCTTGAAGGGTACGCTGCATGTTGCGCCATTGAGCACGTTCGGCAGCCATTATCCTACAATTACAATAGCTATGTTAGTATTATATCACTATGATCTTATAAAGGTCTCATTGATCATTTAACCCTTGGTTCTACCCACTCTCACTTGGTTAAAGGTTTTGAAACCTATCCTTGGACTTGGGTTTCCTAGGAATTGAATACCTTAGGCTCTGATACCACAAAGACTGTCACGCCCCGAGCGCGGAAGATACCCGGAGATGCGCGACGTGTCTATATCAATCATGTCAATCAGAGTGGTCGTGTATTCGACACAAAGACAGAGATGCGCAAAATAGCAAGATAACCCAATCCTTTATTTCATAATGGATAGACTATTACAAATCCAATACTCTGTTAAATAAAAAGGAAAAGAATACATAGTTGACTCAAGAAACTATGGAAAAGACTAGACGACACTTGTAGAAGCTCTATCACTTTCACTCTTGACCATTCCCATCCGATTGACTTCCATCGTCGTCGGACTTACCTGAAAAGTAAAAAGGGACAAACGGAATGAGCGAACGCTCAGTAGGAAATTATATCTCAAGTACTAGCAAGTGGTTTAAGTAATTACATTTTCATGGATGCAATAAAGCTATGCATGCTCGCATGAAACGACAAGATAGAGAGAATGTAATATCAAAGAAATAAGATGAACTTTCATGAACAAGATACAAGTTATTCAAGATATTCAAGCAAGTACCATTATCGAGTCATGTCAAGAACTTTGGCTATCATGTATCAAGCAAGTAAATTACCCTTTTTCGGGCCACGCATTTCATTTCATGTCAAGTACGAGTCAAGTACAAGATGTGTGTGGAATGTCCAATCAAGCAAGTCAAGTACTCGGTATAATGCCAGATACCTTATCATTTTAACTCCCATGGGCACAAGTACTTTCGGGTGCTCCTCCCAGGACCAGATCGGGCCCTATATGCGCAGGCATTTATCATGTGTTTTGACATCCACTCTTGTTTATATAGCCAATATAGAATTTCAATAATCAAGCTTGTAGATACGTATGACAACTTTGATAGAATAGAGTCCAAAATATGACAAAGGACATAGAATGGCGATAATAACGGTATAATCACGATGTCGATAAAACTAGGTAGATTATGGTTCCCTTAACTTAGGTACCATGACAAATCAATATGGACATTCTTTATATAGAATTGAGGTCCACATGAACATTAGATCAAGCAAGATACCCTCATTCTTATCATAGAATTGAGGTTTACAAGAACGACATGATATGGCATGATATCATCATCCCATTAAGAATTTCTTATGATATACTCTTTGTATAATCATAAGGGCCGGTATACCATGTTTCTTTAGATTGACATGGCAAAAACTGTGTAATGGGTTTTTAGGGTACAACCAGCTCAGTCGGCCTTGAGGGAATCCAAGGCTACGAGGAGTCTTACGGAGGTCTCTATGACTAACTCGCTAGTCCAAAGGAACGGAATGTCCAATGGAGAGCTTGTATGTCAATGAGAGTTGAGTGTGATCGATAAATCAACATGAAAACATGGGACTATACTCACGGAGTGGAGAATAGTGCCGATATATATATATTATGATATATGTAAAACCATCGGTTAGCAAATCAGATGAAAATCAGTTTATAGTAAAATAACGACTTAGGTCAAGTCGTTTCTCAAGTAATTAACGCCTAACATAGGGGCGTTTACATATTTCTATTTTACAGAATTTTCAATAATCTCATTAATTTATGAAAAACACGCCCTTGTCTGGGGCGTTTTTCAAGTAACTAACGCCTAGTATCAGGGCGTTTATATATGTTCCGTTTCGCAGAATTTCATTATTTCGATACTCTATCTAAAAAGCGCCCTGGACAGGGTCGTTTCTTCATATTTGACGACTGCTGCTGCAGGCGTCTCATGAATTACGGATTTGACAGAATATAAATAAGTTGCAGGACTTATATAAGACACGCCCTGGGAAGGGGCGTTACTGGCTTAACTCTATGTTTCAGAACATACCAGGACTCTGGATAATACGCGCCTAAGCAAGGGGCGTTACTTTTAAAGTCACGCCCTCTGATGAGGCGTTAATACGTGGAAAACGACCTTGTACAGGCCGTGAATTCAAGAAATTGCAGGACATTAGATTTGGAGATAGGATCATGCATTAATAATCAAGGTTTCATATATAATCCGTTCTTAACATGCTTAAGTCATGATCTCGTAAAATTAACGCCTGTGTACAGGACGTTTCTTAATAAATTGACGACCGCTGTTATGGTCGTTTATTTTAAAATAGCGCCCTATTCCAGGGCGTTTCTTTCAAACAATTCAGAAAACACACCGAAACCATATATATATAGACCGTATGCATGCCATGCTTATATAATATCTTTCACTAATTTTATTTGGGCTACAGTATCTTGAGAAAACCTACCTTATGGTTTGATAATACTGATACTCTGTTTGGAACCTTCGTGGATGAAGAACCTTCGTTCTTCAGGAAGATATTGCCACAGCTACCTGTAAAGGAAGAGAAGATATCAATCTTCTTTACCTACGTAACCTGAAGGCAAGGGAAAAAGAAGAACTTTACCTGATGGTGATGAAGACGATGATGATGAAGACCCTTTGTCTTCAAACACTAGAAGTAGCCACCTATAGCAAAGACGATGAAGGATGGTTAAAACCTCCTCATGTGTTTATCAAAAGCAAGGAAAGGAAGAAGAACTGTTTGTTCTTCACGTACCTAGCAGCAGACGTTCGATCAAATGGGTTTTAGGGTTCGATCGAACATGTTATTTATAGGATTTTGAAGTCCTAACAAGAGTAGTGTTTGATTGAGGGTAATATATCCTTAATAGAGTCCTTACTCTAATAGACACTTACTAGATTAGGTTAATCTTTCCTTGGATAAGTTCTGGGTTCGATCGGTTCACGAACTGAATTAACGCCTTAGGTCAGGGCGTGTATTCTTGAATTAACGCCTTGCATAAGGGCGTTTCTTAAAAAGCGCCTTGAAAAAGGGCGTTTCTTGTTTTAAAACACGCCCAAGATAGAGGCGTTTCTTTTACTTACCCATTTGGTCGCGTGAGAACTGACGACCGTAGGTGTGGGCGTCCTTTCTTTATTCACGCCATGGGTAGAGGCGTTTCTTTATAAATTAACGCCTTAATAAGAGGCGTTATTTTTAATTTGTTTTATTTCGTCCAATTAACCCTATTCCTTTTATATATATTACTTCTGTAATATATATGTTTTAATTCATTTCAATTATTCATTTATTAGGGTTGCTACACCCTCCCCCACTTAAAAAGAATTTGGTCCCCAAATTCAATATATATATAATTATACATGCGGAGAGTGTAGGACATATACCTCTTAGAATAACTCGGGAAATCGTTTCTTCATAGATTCCTCGGTCTCCCATGTCGCTTCGCGTTCAGGATTCTTATTCCATTGCACCTTGATCATGGGAATAACCTTATTCCTTAGAGCTCGTATTTCTCGATCTAATATCTTCAAGGGCCTCTGTTCATATGTGAGATCTTTCTGGATCACCAGATCTCCATGCTCAATAATATGTGACGGATCGTGCACATACTTCTTCAACATAGATATGTGAAATACATTGTGTACCTCGGACAACTGAGGAGGCAACGCGATGCGATAAGCAACCTCGCCAACTCTTTCGAGTACCTCAAATGGTCCGATGAATCTTGGCGTAAGCTTGCCCTTAACACCAAATCTTCGTATGCCACGTCCAGGGGATATTTTAAGAAATACATGATCTCCAACCTGGAATTCAAGATCTCTTCTCCTGGTATCAGCATAAGCCTTTTGCCTTGTCTGAGCAACTTGTAATCTTTCTCTGATTACTTGTATCTTCTCGGTTGTATCCCTTACCATGTCTGGACCTAATAGTTGTTTTTCTCCAACTTCGTTCCAACATATGGGAGATCGGCAACTCCTTCCGTATAAGGCTTCGAAAGGTGCCATTTGGATACTAGCTTGGTAGCTATTATTATATGCAAATTCAACTAAAGGTAAGTGGTCATGCCAGCTTCCTCCAAAGTCAATAATGCATGCTCTCAGCATATCTTCAACAACTTGATTAGTTCGCTCGGTCTGACCATCCGTTTGTGGGTGAAAAGCAGTACTAAAGTTGAGCCTTGTCCCCAACGAATGTTGTAATCCCTTCCAAAAATGAGAAGTAAAACGGGGATCTCTATCAGACACGATTGAGACAGGAATTCCATGTATCCTGACTATTTCTTTAATGTATAGTGCAGCTAGCACATCAATTGACCATCGGCTTTTGATTGGCAAGAAATGTGCCGATTTAGTCAATCGGTCAATGATAACCCAGATTCCATCATGTCCTCCTTTAGATTTAGACAAACCCATGATGAAGTCCATACCAATATCCTCCCATTTCCACTTAGGAATATCTAGAGGATGTAGTTTTCCCGCAGGCTTTTGGTGTTCCGCCTTGACCTGTTGGCATGTGAGACAGCGTGATACATAGTCCGCTATTTCTCTTTTCATATTGGGCCACCAAAAGTTCCTCTTTACATCTTGGTACATTTTAGTTGATCCAGGATGAATAGTGTATCTTGATCGGTGAGCTTCATCTAAGATCTTCTTCTTTAATTCCGGACAATCGGGTATACAAGTTCTATCTTTGAACGATAATCTTCCATCAGAAGTTAGTTGAAAATCAGATTGTCCTTCTAATCTGCCTTTGATTTCTACTAACATAGGATCATCATCCTGAAGTGTTTGTATCTCAGATAACAAATCTGACTGTATGCTTACATGAGATAGTGTGACAAATTTGGATTCCGTGTCCAAGCTTATATTGAGCTCGGAGAATTGTTCAAGTAACCTCCATTCTTGTATCATACAATTTGCTATCTTTGCTCTCGGCTTTCGACTAAGGGCATCAGCCACATAATTACCCTTTCCGGGATGGTATTGTATACTGAAGTCGAAGTCCTTGAGATATTCTAGCCAACGTCTTTGTCTCATGTTCAGCTCCTTTTGTGAAAATAGATATTTGAGACTTTTGTGATCGGAGTATACAGTAAACTGTACCCCATAGAGATAGTGTCTCCATATCTTTAGGGCAAATACTACCGCGGCCAATTCCAAGTCATGGACGGGGTAATTCTCCTCATGCTTCTTCAGTTGACGAGAAGAGTATGCTATGACCTTCCCATGTTGCATTAGAACACATCCGAGGCCAATGCCAGAAGCATCAGTGTAGACCTCGAATTTCTCTCCTTCAATTGGTAGGGCTAAGACTGGAGCTGTGGTGAGATGATCCTTGAGAGTTTGGAAACTGCTTTCACATTCCTCACTCCATTCATATCGGATCTCCTTACGAGTTAATCTTGTAAGTGGTACGGCGATCTTAGAGAAATCTTTGATAAATCGCCGATAATAGCCTGCAAGACCTAAGAAACTTCTGATCTCGCTTGCATTAGTGGGTCTCTCCCAGTTTCTCACAGCTTCAACTTTTGACGGATCCACAGATAAACCGTCCTTGGATATGACATGTCCGAGAAAAGCCACTTCTTCAAGCCAGAACTCGCATTTGCTGAGTTTAGCATATAATTGATTTGTCCTCAAGACTTGCAATGCAATCCTCAAATGCTCTTCATGTTCTTCCTTAGTCTTAGAATATATCAATATATCATCGATGAAGACTACTATGAATTGATCCAAGTAAGGCCTGAATATGCTATTCATTAACTGCATAAAGGCAGCAGGGGCATTTGTTAGTCCAAAAGGCATAACAACAAATTCGTAATGGCCATACCTGCTTCTGAATGCGGTCTTGTGAATGTCATCATCCTTGATCCTTAATTGATGATATCCCGACCGGAGATCAATCTTGGAGAAATATTTGGATCCTGAAATCTGATCAAACAATTCATCGATTCTCGGCAGTGGATACTTGTTCTTGATAGTGAGATAATTCAACTGTCGATAGTCGATACACAATCTCATGGATCCATCCTTCTTCTTTACAAATAAGACTGGTGCTCCCCACGGGGAAGTACTTGGTCTAATAAACCCTTTTCGGATTAGTTCCATCAACTGCTCCTTCAACTCCTTGAGTTCAGCAGGGGACATTCTATATGGTGCCTTTGAAACCGGACCAGCACCAGGGACTAAGTCGATGGTAAAGGCCACATCTCTTTGCGGGGGTAATCCCGGCAATTCTTCCGGAAATACGTCTGGGAATTCTCGCACTACCTGAATGTCTTCTATCTTGGTTTCCTTAGCTTCTTTATTAGTGACAAAAGCAAGGAAGGATACACATCCTTTCCTGACGAGCTTGCTTGCTCGAAGAGCCGAAATAAGAGGGGATTTGCTTCGACTCTTAGGACTAGTATAAGTCAGTTCCGGAAATTCCTTGAAAACAATCTTGCTATTACGGCAATCAACCGTTGCCTGGTACTTAGATAACCAATCTGCTCCTAGTATAACATCATATTCTTTTAGATCTAAGCAGATAAGATCAATAGGAAAATTCTTTCCTCGAACCAACACCTCACAGTTTTGGTAATGATGCGTGATATCCGTCTCGTTTCCGAGAGGAGTAGACAATATTATCTTCATCCATTCTGGTTCTAGAGGTAATGGGTCAGCAAACTTCTTGGAAATAATGGAATGCGATGCACCCGTATCAAATAAGACATGTGCATATTTGGAACAAATTTTTAATGTACCTTCCACCAATCCGCCTTCTTCTTCTGGTTCGGTCTCTTGGATTGCATGAAGACGCGCGTTCCTTGTCACTGGGCGTTTACCCTCACCGTCTTGGTCATTCATTAATGGACAATCGGGAATCCGATGTTCACGACTCCCACAACGGAGACATGCTCCTAATTTCCTCCAGCATTCTTCTGTTTTGTGACCAGCCTTGTCACAATGCTTGCATACTACGTTTGAAGGGGTAGTGGTGATAGAGAAAGGCTTGGATTTCTTGTACTTCTGATCTTGAGAGGAAGAACCTCCATTATTGGGCCTCTTCTTAAAGTTGGGTTTAAAAGAACCCGAACTTGTGACTTGCTCCTTTTTGTCTTTCCCACGGATCCTATCAGATAGTTCCGTGGCATCTTCAAGCAACTGAGCTCGGCGCACTATTTCAGTATAAACTTGAATATCCATAGGCGCCAGTTGAGTAATGTAGTGGGGCCTAAGCCCATTAAGAAATCTACGGGCTTTCATCTTTTCCGTGCTAATTAAATGCTTAGCATATCTAGACAGTCTAGAGAACTGTGCTTCATAATCAGCCACCGATAAAGATCTTTGCTTTAATGCGGCAAATTCGGCGGCCTTCCTTTCCTGGACCCTATCAGAGAAATATTTGGCGTTGAAATATTCAACGAATTCACCCCATGTAACTTGAGTTGGGTCAATAGTAGCTTCAATCGACTCCCACCAGCATCTAGCATCCTTTTCTAACTGGAAAGTAGCTAATAAGACTTTGTCCTGATCCGTGCATTGCATGACACGGAATATACGTTCAATCTCCCGAACCCAATGCTCGGCATCGTCTGGATCGGTCGATCCCATGAACTTCGGGGGATTCATATTCTTGAATGCTTGGTGTAAGCTTCCAGCTCGTGGAGCACCACCTTGTGCTACCTGTTGTAGCACTTGGGTCATCCCTTGAAGGGTACGCTGCATGTTGCGCCATTGAGCACGTTCGGCAGCCATTATCCTACAATTACAATAGCTATGTTAGTATTATATCACTATGATCTTATAAAGGACTCATTGATCATTTAACCCTTGGTTCTACCCACTCTCACTTGGTTAAAGGTTTTGAAACCTATCCTTGGACTTGGGTTTCCTAGGAATTGAATACCTTAGGCTCTGATACCACAAAGACTGTCACGCCCCGAGCGCGGAAGATACCCGGAGATGCGCGACGTGTCTATATCAATCATGTCAATCAGAGTGGTCGTGTATTCGACACAAAGACAGAGATGCGCAAAATAGCAAGATAACCCAATCCTTTATTTCATAATGGATAGACTATTACAAATCCAATACTCTGTTAAATAAAAAGGAAAAGAATACATAGTTGACTCAAGAAACTATGGAAAAGACTAGACGACACTTGTAGAAGCTCTATCACTTTCACTCTTGACCATTCCCATCCGATTGACTTCCATCGTCGTCGGACTTACCTGAAAAGTAAAAAGGGACAAACGGAATGAGCGAACGCTCAGTAGGAAATTATATCTCAAGTACTAGCAAGTGGTTTAAGTAATTACATTTTCATGGATGCAATAAAGCTATGCATGCTCGCATGAAACGACAAGATAGAGAGAATGTAATATCAAGAAAATAAGATGAACTTAGTCATGAACTTCCAACAAGATACAAGTTTATTCGAGATATTCAAGCAAGTACATTTAACAAGTCATGTCAAGAACTTTGGCTATCATGTATCAAGCAAGTAAATTACCCTTTTTCGGGCCACGCATTTCATTTCATGTCAAGTACGAGTCAAGTACAAGATGTGTGTGGAATGTCCAATCAAGCAAGTCAAGTACTCGGTATAATGCCAGATACCTTATCATTTTAACTCCCATGGGCACAAGTACTTTCGGGTGCTCCTCCCAGGACCAGATCGGGCCCTATATGCGCAGGCATTTATCATGTGTTTTGACATCCACTCTTGTTTATATAGCCAATATAGAATTTCAATAATCAAGCTTGTAGATACGTATGACAACTTTGATAGAATAGAGTCCAAAATATGACAAAGGACATAGAATGGCGATAATAACGGTATAATCACGATGTCGATAAAACTAGGTAGATTATGGTTCCCTTAACTTAGGTACCATGACAAATCAATATGGACATTCTTTATATAGAATTGAGGTCCACATGAACATTAGATCAAGCAAGATACCCTCATTCTTATCATAGAATTGAGGTTTACAAGAATGACACGATATGGCATGATATCATCATCCCATTAAGAATTTCTTATGATATACTCTTTGTATAATCATAAGGGCCGGTATACCATGTTTCTTTAGATTGACATGGCAAGGATCGTGTAATGGGTTTTTAGGGTACAACCAGCTCAGTCGGCCTTGAGGGAATCCAAGGCTACGAGGAGTCTTACGGAGGTCTCTATGACTAACTCGCTAGTCCAAAGGAACGGAATGTCCAATGGAGAGCTTGTATGTCAATGAGAGTTGAGTGTGATCGATAAATCAACATGAAAACATGGGACTATACTCACGGAGTGGAGAATAGTGCCGATATATATATATTATGATATATATAAAACCATCGGTTAGCAAATCAGATGAAAATCAGTTTATAGTAAAATAACGACTTAGGTCAAGTCGTTTCTCAAGTAATTAACGCCTAACATAGGGGCGTTAACATATTTCTATTTTACAGAATTTTCAATAATCTCATTAATTTATGAAAAACACGCCCTTGTCCGGGACGTTTTTCAAGTAACTAACGCCTAGTATCAGGGCGTTTATATATGTTCCGTTTCGCAGAATTTCATTATTTCAATACTCTATCTAAAAAGCGCCCTGGACAGGGTCGTTTCTTCATATTTGACGACTGCTGCTGCAGGCGTCTCATGAATTACGGATTTGACAGAATATAAATAAGTTGCAGGACTTATATAAGACACGCCCTGAGAAGGGGCGTTACTGGCTTAACTCTATGTTTCAGAACATACCAGGACTCTGGATAATACGCGCCTAAGCAAGGGGCGTTACTTTTAAAGTCACGCCCTCTGATGAGGCGTTAATACGTGGAAAACGACCTTGTACAGGCCGTGAATTCAAGAAATTGCAGGACATTAGATTTGGAGACAGGATCATGCATTAATAATCAAGGTTTCATATATAATCCGTTCTTAACATGCTTAAGTCATGATCTCGTAAAATTAACGCCTGTGTACAGGACGTTTCTTAATAAATTGACGACCGCTGTTATGGTCGTTTATTTTAAAATAGCGCCCTATTCCAGGGCGTTTCTTTCAAACAATTCAGAAAACACACCGAAACCATATATATATAGACCGTATGCATGCCATGCTTATATAATATCTTTCACTAATTTTATTTGGGCTACAGTATCTTGAGAAAACCTACCTTATGATAATGAGATGACCGGTGAATAACTTGAGAAGAACACCTTGGACAGGAAGAAGGAAGATTTTAGTTGATGAATATGACGGAGATGATAGCCTTCAATCAACCTGTAGGAAAAGAGAGGAAGGAATATGAAGATATGAAATCAATCTTCACAGGTATATGGTGAAGAACATACCTTGTTCTTTCACGTACGCCACCTTACAGACCTATAACAGAATCAGATGAAGAACATTAGTTCTTCATGTAATAGAAGCAGAAAAATAAAAGAATAGAGGAACCGTTTTTTTCTTCACGTACCTAGCAGCAGACGTTCGATCAAATGGGTTTTAGGGTTCGATCGAACATGTTATTTATAGGATTTTGGAAGTCCTAACAAGAGCAGTGTTTGATTGAGGGTAATATATCCTTAATAGAGTCCTTACTTTAATAGACACTTACTAGATTAGGTTAATCTTTCCTTGGATAAGCTCTGGGTTCGAACGGTTCACGAACTGAATTAACGCCTTAGGTCAGGGCGTGTATTCTTGAATTAACGCCTTGCATAAGGGCGTTTCTTAAAAAGCGCCTTGAAAAAGGGCGTTTCTTGTTTTAAAACACGCCCAAGATAGAGGCGTTTCTTTTACTTACCCATTTGGTCGCGTGAGAACTGACGACCGTAGGTGTGGGCGTCCTTTCTTTATTCACGCCATGGGTAGAGGCGTTTCTTTATAAATTAACGCCTTAATAAGAGGCGTTATTTTTAATTTGTTTTATTTCGTCCAATTAACCCTATTCCTTTTATATATATTACTTCTGTAATATATATGTTTTAATTCATTTCAATTATTCATTTATTAGGGTTGCTACATCGAGTCCTCTGTATTCGTGTCATTTATAGTTATTTGTCTTCGTGTTGTGGTCAGCCTGTGTCGCCTCATCTTCGAGTCGTTCATTCGAGCTATTTTGTGCTCGAGTTGTTTTTCTTATGTTTTCGAGTGTTGTTTCACTTCGTGTCGTCTTTGGTTACCGTTTGTTAGTTCGTGTTGTTTTTCTGACCCAGTGTACTTTTTGCCTTGTGACCAAACCTAGTGTTGGTTTCTGTTTTTCGTCTTCGAGTTGGTTTCAGTCCGTGTTGTCCTCGACTTCATATCGTTAGTTGTTTCTTCGCGTACTGAACACTGCAACACCTCGTGCTGTTGAATGTACCACCTCGTGTCACCCTTATGTCTTCGTGTTGTCTTTCCTAGACCTCGTGTCCTTCTTGTTTTATAACCTCACTTCGTGTCGTTCTCCTCGTTGTGTCTGCTCTGTTACAGTGTATCTCGTGTCGTTCTTTTCCTATCTCGTGTACTAGTCACGTCGTGCTGTTATCATATACCTCATGCAGCTTTAGTTTTAGTGGCCATACTGCGTGTTAATGGTTTTTATCTTCTTACAGGTACAGGGAAGATTATTCCCTAATAAAGGGGGTGCACGTGATCCAAGACAAGAGGAACCAATCTAATGAGGTCACGTGGCAGGAAGGTTCTGGATCGAGCGTGGGAGGAACACACGTTTTGTGCCCTATCCACCTGCTGTCGCTATAAATAGAAACCTTCATCCACCGATGAAGGTGATCAGAGCCAAGAAAGAAAAGGCAGTATTGCAGAGAGCTCGATCCACCAGTAAAGAGAAAGAAAAAGAGAGAAAGAAAAAAAGAGATAGCAGTGAAGAGAGAAAGAGAGTTTGCAGTATCGGGTTTCTGAAATTGCTTCCCAGGAAGCTACATTTGTATTAACTCTCAGTATCGAATGTTTTCTCGATCAGTCTTTAGTTTCTTTTCTAATTTTCTTTATGTGTTCTTCGTCTATTTCTGATCTGTTCCCCTCCGGTGTGTGGAGGAAGGGAGTCTAACTCCAGTTTCCCTCTGGGTTGCAGAGGAAGAGAGATCGCTGATCTCTGGTGTTGCTAGTGACGGGTTGTCATTAGCAGGTTCCCTCCGGTGTGTGGAGGAAGGGAGAGGCACTCTCCGGTTCTGTTCGTGCTAGGTGCTAGAACAGGTTACAAGCTCTGTGGATAGCAGAGCTTGGTTGAGGGATTTGTCTCCCTTGGGTTTTCAAGCTGTTTGGCAGCAAGTTGTTCGTAGACTGAGTCTGCTGTGCTCTAGCAGTGGCTAGTGGAATCCTCACTCTAGTTGGAGTGAGGGGTGGATGTAGATTGTGGACTGCAGTCGAACCACCTAAAAACTGGTTGTCTTCTCTGTGGTTTGCGATCTTTATCAGCGCTCTCTATCTGCTTGTCTCTTCGACTAGTTGTGTGTTCAGCTCTTAATCATCATTTTCTTATTCGATCTTGATTGGTACCTGCATTTGCAATTCTTTGTGTGCCAGTTTAGAAGGGGCATAAGCGGTAGATTTATTTTCTCGCCTAAGCTTTACAAATTGGGAGTGATCTATTCATCCCCCCCTTCTATATCACTCTCGCTGCGCTAACACTTGGTATCAGAGCAGGTTTACGCCATGTGGACGAACGGTCAAGGAAATGGTGGTGGTCCTAGAACCTTCATGGCCGAAGGTCAATCCATTAGTCGCCCTCCTTATTTCGATGGTAGTAACTATCTGTTTTGGAAGAACAGGATGGAAGTGTTCATCAGAGCTCAGAGTCATAAATTATGGAGAGTAATCACGGTGGGGCCATATGAGCTGCCACCAAACGAGGATGCTTGGACAGATGATCATGTGAAGCTCTCGTCACTCAACTGGACGGCGCTGAACATAATCCAGTGTGCTGTTCATCCAGAGGAATATGCTCGTATATCTGCATACAGAACTGCCAAGCGAATGTGGGATGAGCTGCAATTAATTATGAAGGTACAGCTCAAGTGAAAGTCTCGAAGGTAAATCTCTACACCTCCAAGTATGAAATGTTTAAGATGAATGCAGATGAGAATATAACCGAAATGTATGCCAGGTTATCCTTGATCACTAACACTCTTAAAGGGCTAGGGAAGGATCTTGCTGAGGCAGATATAGTCAGGAAAATCCTTAGATCTTTATCCCCGGCATGGCACACTAAGGCCATTGTGATTGAGGAGTCAAAAGATTTGACTGTCTTAACTGTGAATGAACTCATAGGATCCCTGATGACCTATGAGATGAACTTCCAAGGAGGTGGAGAAGGTAGTGAGAGGAAGGGTAAAAATGTAGCTCTAAGAGCTTCCCGCAACAAGGGTAGTAAAAGTGGGAGCAGCAGCAGTAGCCCCGAGTCTGAGTCCGAGCTTGAAGGTCTTTCAGATCTCGACCAGGGGGAGCAGGCTATGCTCACTCGTCAGTTCAGAAAGTTTCTGAGGACAAAGGGGAAGACCTTCAGGAAGAAGAACCCACACTCTTTTAACAAGAATGCTGAGTTTACCAATTACAGGGATAGAAATCCTAAGAAACTGACTTGTTTTAACTGTAACAAACAGGGACACATGAAAGGCGAATGCCCAGAACTCCAGAAGAAAGGTCCCTATCTTCAGAAGAAGTTCACAAAGGTGCAGAAGAAGAAAAAGCCACAGGCGATGGTCTGCACATGGAGCGAGGAAGAAGAAAATCCCGAAGACACTTCCTCGGAGGAATATGAAGAAGGAATTTGTCTTATGGCAAACAGTGAAGAGGAGGTAATAAACGTTTTTGAAAATTTCTCAATTGATGACTGGGAGGATGCTTATGGTGACTTGCTAGATAAATTTAATTCACTTAGCAAAGAGCACAGAGTTCTGAAAAGAAAATTTAACACAAATGTTGAAGAACAAACTCTGGTCTGTGAGGAAAATGCAAAGCTAAAAGAACAACTAGAAGAAATGACCTCACAAAGGAAAGAGAATGATAAGCTTAGGGGAGAAATCAAGAAAGTAAAAAACAGCTCAATGAATTCAAAACTAAAATTGAAGAAAGCATGAGTGAAATCAGAATGAATTCAGAGAAATATGAAGCTGTGAAGAAAGTAAATGCTGAACTCCTAAAGAATTCTGAGTTTCTTCAAAAGGAGCTGGAAGACAAACAGAAAGTCTTAGAGAAGTTTGTCCAAGGAAAGACTAGCCTAGATGCTATACTAGGAACTAGGGTCAATTTCAATAAGGAAGGTCTAGGCTATGACCCAACCAACAAGAGACCCTTGCAATTCAAGACCATCACCTTCTGTCCAGAGAAGGGAAAAGAAAAGCTGGACACACCATCCAGCTCAAACAGCTCTAAGAAAACTCAAAGTCCTAAAGAGAACACAACAACCAGTACTGGACAACCATTCAAGATTGGAATGAACTTTATGAAGAATAACATTAAGTCCATTCACCAGAACACAAATGGTAGCTGGACCAAGAAAACAAATCAGAATAAGAGCTGGAATTATAACAATCAGATGGGTCCAAACAAGACCTACTGGAGGAACAACTTTCATGGTCAAAGATATACCAATCAACAAGCCTACAGGAAATTTCCTAGGAATAGGAAGACCAATGAAAGGAATAGAACTCATTTCTCCAGTTCAGCTGGATTGAACTTTAATAAACCAGAAAGGAGGGTGCCAGAGAAAACCATGCTGAAACAAATCTGGGTACCCAAACACTTGATCAGAGATTTAAACAATGTACTTGGACCCAACTCATCTTGGGTTCCAAATCACTCTGCTTGATATACTTGTGTAGGTCGGCCTGGCAGCTGAAGACAACAAGTGGTACCTCGACAGTGGCTGCTCCAGGCATATGACAGGAGACCGATCCAAGTTCAGCAAGATAGAGATGAAGCCAGGAGGTCTGGTCAAGTTTGGAGGAAAGAACAAAGGTAAAATAATTGGAGTTGGCACAGTAGGTAAGTCTTCCACAAACTCCATTGAAAAAGTCTTACTTGTGGAAGGGCTACAACATAATCTGATCAGCATCAGTCAGTTATGTGACAAGGGTCACAAGGTTGTTTTTGATGATACTTCATGCAAAATCTTTGAAATAAATTCTGATGAGGTTAAATTTGTAGCCAACCGGATTAATAATGTCTACATTGTAGACTTAAATGAGAAATCTGAATCTACTATTTGTTTATCTGCTAACTCTGAAATTGATGCTTTTGAATGGCATAGACGTCTAGGTCATGCTAGCTTTTCTACTTTAAATAAACTGGTCAAACTTGATTTAGTTAAAGGCATGCCTAGAATTAAATTAATTCCATTTCAAAATCATGTGATGCCTGTGCTCTAGGCAAACAGACCAGAAACTCTTTCAAATTAAGATCTGAGCCATTGTCTTCTAGACCAATGGAACTTCTTCATATGGATCTCTTCGGTCCAACCAGAACTCAGAGTCTTAATGGTAACAGGTTTGGCTATGTCATCATAGATGACTTCTCCAGATATTCATGGATATTTTTCTTAGCAAATAAGAGTGATGCATTTCAAAAGTTTAATCTATTTTTCAATAAGGTCAAACAAGAAGGAAAGTTCAAGGTTAGTTCTATTCAATCTGATCATGGAGGTGAGTTTGAAAATTCCATGTTTACTGAACTTTGTGACAAAGAAGGACTAACTCACAGGTTTTCCTCTCCCAGGACACCTGAACAGAATGGGATCGTGGAGAGAAGAAATAGAACAGTGGTGGAGATGGCCCGAACCATGTTGATTGAAAGTAAGTTACCTAGAAGGTTTTGGGCAGAAGCGGCCAATACAGCAACCTACATAATCAACAGGGCCATGGTAAGACCCATACACAAGAAAACACCCTATGAGCTTCTAAAAGGTAAGAAACCAAACTTGTTTCATTTCAGAATTTTTGGAGCAAAATGTTTTATTCATAACAATGATAAGAAAGATTTAGACAAGTTTGAAGCCAAGAGTTCACCTGGAATATTCTTGGGTTACTCAGAAGTGTCAAGGGCATATAGGGTATTTAATGTATCAGATCAGAAAGTGGAAGAATCTCCACACATTCTTTTTAGTGAAAAGAAAGATGTTTCTAATGTTGAAAATCTTGACAGGGACTCCAATCATGGTGGAGATTTTCTGGAAAACCAACAAGAAGAAGAGAAGACTCAGCAGAATGGAGAAACAAATTCCCAAAATCAGGAAGGTCAAAGAGAAACAGGTGAGTCTTCAACAAATATTAGATTCCTTAAAGACCATCCGTTAGATAATGTCATAGGCAATCCTGAAGAACCTCTAAGGACTAGATCTCATTTTAGAAATGTGAATAATGACGACCTAATTGCTTTAGTCTCACAAATTGAACCCAAAACAGTAGAAGAGGCCTTAGCTGATCAAGGTTGGGTAAATGCTATGAGTGAGGAATTAGGTCAGTTTGAAAGGAATAATGTCTGGGAGCTTGTCCCAAGACCAGATGGTATTAATGTCATAGGAACCAAGTGGGTGTTCAAAAATAAGATGAATGAAGATGGAATCATCTCGAGGAACAAGGCCAGACTAGTAGCCAAAGGCTACTGTCAGGAATTCGGTGTAGACTTTGATGAATCTTATGCACCAGTTGCTAGGATGGAAGCCATAAGATTGTTGCTTGCCTTTGCATGCTCAAAGAACATTAAACTCCAACAAATGGATGTTAAAAGTACTTTTTTAAATGGAGTTATTAAAGAAGAAGTCTTTGTTGAACAACCTCCTGGATTTCAATTTTCTCCTCAACCTAACCAAGTTTTCAGGTTAAACAAAGCCTTGTATGGTCTAAAGCAGGCTCCAAGAGCTTGGTATGAAAGATTATCTGAATTTCTGATCAGCAAGGGCTACAAAAGAGGTAAAGTTGATCAGACTTTATTCACCAAGGGCATGAGTAAAGATCTCATCATAGTTCAGGTATATGTAGATGACATTGTATTTGGATCAACTAGGCATGAACTATGTGATGAATTTTCTACCATGATGTCTGCTGAATTTGAGATGAGCTTGGTTGGTGAACTAAAATATTTTCTTGGATTGCAGGTACAGCAGCTAGAAGATGGGTGCTTCATCAACCAAACCAAATACACAATGGAATTGTTCAAAAGGTTTGGCATGGAAAACTTAAAGCACATTACTACACCCATGGGCACCAATACATCATTGGATGCAGATGAGACAGGTAAAGAAGTAAATGCCAAACTTTATAGAGGTATGATTGGATCACTTCTTTACTTAACAGCCTCTAGACCTGATATACAATTCAGTGTAGGAATGTGTGCAAGATATCAGTCTAGACCCACTGAACTACACTTAGCTGCAGTTAAAAGAATCTTCAGATATTTGTCAGCTAGTCACTCTCTTGGTTTATGGTTTCCTGCTTCTCGCACATTGAATCTAGTAGCATACACAGATGCTGACTATGCAGGCTGTAAACTAGACAGGAAAAGCACAAGTGGCCATTGTGAATTCTTGGGTGGGTGTTTAGTATCTTGGGGCTCCAAGAAACAACATTCTGTGGCCCTCTCCACTGCAGAAGCTGAATATGTGGCTGCAGGGAGTTGTGGAACACAAGTAATATGGATTAAACACCAACTTCAGGACTACCAAGTAGACCTGGGGTGCACACCTATTTACTGTGATAATACAAGTGCCATCAATCTTGCTAAAAATCCTGTTTTGCATTCTCGAACAAAACATATAGAGATAAGACATCATTTTATAAGAGATGAGGTGTCTAAGAATAATTTTGAACTGATTCATGTAGGAACAGATAATCAGATTGCTGATATTTTCACAAAACCTCTGGATAATGAAAAGTTCACTACATTAAGAAGAGAGTTAGGCTTATACAAAGTGTCTTAATTATGAAGCCTGTTCCTGTTGTGAGGGGGAGGTTTGTCTATCTGTTGGTTAGCCTTCTTGCTTGCTGGTTTAAGGGGGAGTTCGGAATGCTCACTGGTTAGCTTTCAGGAATGCTCTAAATTGAGGGAAGCCTTGAGATTTTGCTGAAATGTTTTATTGAGGTATGCTATGTCTTAGGGGGAGCTGAGTTGTAATGTGAGAAGAGAAGTTCTTTGACAAATTCAAAAGGAGTGTCCAGATGTGTATCTCTGCTGGTTTTTCATGACTAATCTAGTGTAGTTCTCTCAGACAGTAGAGTGTCACTTATCTCTTAAGTCAATAAGTCAGTGTCTCTAAAATCCAATTAGAATCTTTCTTTGGCACTCACTCAGAGATCTGGACTAATTGCATAAAGTATATCTTCCTACATTGTCATTGATTATGGTTCAGGCCAAAAACACGTATGTCTTGATATCTGACCCAATCAACTTGAAATCTAGACTTCAAGACTCAATACAAGAAAAGTCCTTCTCTTTTGGTATTGTCTTCAATCATTCTATCTCTTTAACTCAAGGGCTTAACTGAACAAACATGTTCTGTTTTTGATCACTGAGAAACTGGGAGCTTCATCAATGAAATGAATATTTCTCCCAAGTCATGAGGTGTCAGATACTTAAAATAAATGAAAAGTCATGACAGAGCAATGGTGGCTTGCTGGTGAGTAACTGGGGACTCTGGCCTCTAATCAAGGTGTCTCCTCATGTCAAAAGCCACAGTTACTAACTCTGTTCCTTAAAAAAAAAAAGGGGAAGTAATGAGGTACTCACTCTGAGTAACTGGGGATTCAGGCCTCTGATCAAGGTGTCTCCCTAATGTCAAAAGAAGTGATCTACCAACTTACTCATTGATCTTCTTGGAAATCATCTCCAACTAACATTCCTTGTTGTTATGCAACTAATGGATTGCTTGTCCTCAATACCTTGAGAACACCTCTCTGATTTAGACTCTTGCTGTCTTGTGGAATAGTTGAATGATCAGCTCTATTTGGCCATACTTGTCAACTCCTGCTCTACATCATACACTATGTATGCTGATATACTCTTCATAATTCTATTTCTCCATTGTGTACTGAAGCTTAAAGAATCTTCTCTTGATGTTAGAACCTCACTTATTTTCTTAAGACCTATTCGTGACTTTCTGCACTAAGATCGTTACTGCACTTCTTCTTCATGTCTCCAGCATTGTTATGTCTTCTGCATTTCTTTTTGCTGATGTCAAAGGGGGAGAGAGGTTCTGCTATATCAATGATTCAATCAGTTGGCTGTGGCTAGTCGCCTTGGGGAAGTTCCTGATTATGAGTTGTGGGGGAAATGAGAGTGAGTTAATGAGAGTGAGTTGTAGGGTTTGTCTAATTCATTTGCATGAGCATGCTTTGAATTTAATCTGTTGTTGCAGATGGTATTGATTTCATGTTAAATCCTGATAAACCTTGATATTGCCTGATTCATAGTGTTGCCATCATCAAAAAGGGGGAGATTGTTGTGTCCCTATGATTTTGATGATGTCTCACAATATAAATCATTTCTTTATCTCAAGATAATCTCATGTTTCATCATGTAAGTGAATGGGTTATACAGTAAGGGAATGTCCTGTTCAATTGAACAATTTGACCAAATAAATTTTAGTGTTGCCTGAGTCTTAATGTCTTGATGGTTTCAACACTATGAATTTTTGTGAACAAAAATGTTTCTCTGTGTTAACGTAAATCCTCGAGCCACTTCAGGTAATTTTGGGAATTGTTTTCGTGTCACTTAAGCCACACTTCGTGTTGCTTTCCCTCACCAACACGAAATGATTTCGTGTCGTCTGAGCATACAACACTCCGTGTTGATTTCCATGCTTGACAGGAAAACTCGTATGAGGTAATGCTTCGTGTTGTTTTATCCTTGTGCTCTCTGTCTTCGTGTCGTTTCTCTTTGTCGCTTTGTGACCTCATCTCGTGTCATTTTTTCTCTCTGCTTGTTTAACTTCGTGTCACCTACTGTTGCTCCTCGAGTCATTTTGTTTTAGTGTCACTGCTTCATCACGTGTCGCGATAGCCGTGTCACTCTTCTGACTTCGTGCTATTTTCTGTACCACCCCGTGTTACCCTTATGTCTTCGAGTCCTCTGTATTCATGTCATTTATAGTTATTTGTCTTCGTGTCGTGGTCAGCCCGTGTCGCCTTGTCTTCGAGTCGTTCATTCGAGCTATTTTGTGCTCGAGTTGTTTTTCTTGTGTTTTCGAGTGTTGTTTCACTTCGTGTCATCTTTGGTTGCCGTTTGTTAGTTTGTGTTATTTTTCTGACCCAGTGTACTTTTTGCCTTGTGACCAAACCTAGTGTTGGTTTCTGTTTTTCGTCTTCGAGTTGGTTTCAGTCCGTGTTGTCCTCGACTTCATATCGTTAGTTGTTTCTTCGCGTACTAAACACTACAGCACCTCGTGCTGTTGAATGTACCACCTCGTGTCACCTTATGTCTTCGTGTTGCCTTTCCTAGACCTCGTGTCCTTCTTATTTTATAACCTCACTTCGTGTCGTTCTCCTCGTTGTGTCTGCTCTGTTACAGTGTATCTCGTGTCATTCTTTTCCTATCTCGTGTACTGGTCACGTCGTGCTGTTATCATATACCTCATGCAGCTTTAGTTTTAGTGGCCATACTGCGTGTTAATGGTTTTTATCTTCTTACAGGTACAGGGAAGATTATTCCCTAATAAAGGGGGTGCACGTGATCCAAGACAAGAGGAACCAATCTAATGAGGTCACGTGGCAGGAAGGTTCTGGATCGAGCGTGGGAGGCACACGCGTTTTGTGCCCTATCCACCTGCTGCCGCTATAAATAGAAACCTTCGTCCACCGATGAAGGTGATCAGAGCCAAGAAAGAAAAGGCAGTATTGCAGAGAGCTCGATCCACCAGTAAAGAGAAAGAAAAAGAGAGAAAGAAAAAGAGAGATAGCAGTGAAGAGAGAAAGAGAGTTTGCAGTATCGGGTTTCTGAAATTGCTTCCCAGGAAGCTACATTTGTATTAACTCTCAGTATCGAATGTTTTCTCGATCAGTCTTTAGTTTCTTTTCTGATTTTCTTTATGTGTTCTTTGTCTATTTCTGATCTGTTCCCCGCCGGTGTGTGGAGGAAGGGAGTCTAACTCCGGTTTCCCTCTGGGTTGCAGAGGAAGAGAGATCGCTGATCTCTGGTGTTGCTAGTGACGGGTTGTCATTAGCAGGTTCCCTCCGGTGTGTGGAGGAAGGGAGAGGCACTCTCCGGTTCTGTTCGTGCTGGGTGCTAGAACAGGTTACAAGCTCTGTGGATAGCAGAGCTTGGTTGAGGGATTTGTCTCCCTTGGGTTTTCAAGCTGTTTGGCAGCAAGTTGTTCGCAGACTGAGTCTGCTGTGCTCTAGCAGTGGCTAGTGGAATCCTCACTCTAGTTGGAGTGAGGTGTGGATGTAGATTACGGACTGCAGTCGAACCACCTAAAAATCGGTTGTCTTCTCTGTGGTTTGCGATCTTTATCAGCGCTCTCTATCTGCTTGTCTCTTCGACTAGTTGTGTGTTCAGCTCTTAATCATCATTTTCTTATTCGATCTTGTTTGGTACCTGCATTTGCAATTCTTTGTGTGCCAGTTTAGAAGGGGCATAAGCGGTAGATTTATTTTCTCGCCTAAGCTTTGCAAATTGGGAGTGATCTATTCATCCCCCCCCTTCTATATCACTCTCGCTGCGCTAACAGTAGCCAGGTTGGGAATTCCATGAATGGTTGTTCTCTAATGATTGTTGATGATGTGAAAGCCCAAAGGATGTGGAAGGCACCCATCAAAGGTGCTACTAACCATAAAAGACCCAAGAATTCTTGGGTACCAAACGTGGTAAAATGAGTTTTGGTTACAGGTGTGCCTTGGGATTGAAAATAAAGAGGGTAAATAAACCAAGGCACTCAAGAAAGGTAAAACCCCATTACTGCTCACTACAGGCTTATTCATTTGAATTTTGTTTGATGATTGCATATCATGTTTAATCTGCTAATCTGAATTTCATGCATAGATCTGAATCTGTTCTTTGCATCCTCTGTCTCTCAATGCATATATTGATTTGAAGTGTGCTCATATCAAATTGAGATTGGATTGCACATCATGTTTAACTGTCATGCATGACCATTATGGTATATCAAATGGTAAGTTACTAAAGGGCAGATGCTATCTGTCTGGAAGTTCTTACTATATATGAGGTGGTCTTTAGACCAAGTCTTCTGCCTAGTACCGTTGGTCAAAAATTTTCACATAGAGCAGTCTAGACCTTCATGAGCATATTTTCTTAAAATCCAATGTTTAGCTTTCATTGCATATATTGCATAAAGTTAGGGGGAGCATCTATAGTTTTTTTAAAATGGGTGTTTAAATATCTATTTCCTCACTCACACTCTGTCTATCTCGATCGACCTAACTGCTCACTTCAGTCAACCGATGCTCCTTGTTTCAGTCTGTGCTATCTTGGCTATGATCTGGTTGTGTAAGGCCCCATGTTACTGTGATTGAACTCATGCCTACATAGTTGTTCTGATCCCTGGGTTCTCACTTGATCTCAGCTATTTTGAATTTCACAAATATCTTTGTTAAAATCTTCTGAGTATTTCACTTACATGGCCTTGAAAGTCACAGGCGATTGCTTCTGTTTTTGCTAAAAGGGAGCCTCACTTGAAAATTTTGGATTGTCTTGAAAAGACCTTGTTCATATCCTCCATGAAGCCTGACCATCTTAGCTACATGCATGAACTTCAAGTGGTTCTCACATATAATGCATGCTCTTGTTGTTGCTTCTATTGATTGTTGGCTGCTCTTAAACTTCCTTGACCAAATATTGAGAAATTTTCAATCTGCATATCATGACCATAAATCTGAAAATCTCTTCAATAAAGAAACTTCTATTATACATGATTATGAATGTCTAAAAGATTGTGTTGGTTTAAGTTTAATGTATTCCTGAGTTTAGTTGTGAAAAAATTGAAAATATCTGGATCACTCTTTTAATAAAACTTAACCAACTATCTCATGCATTTTCATGCAAGATCTTCTGAAATATGAAAACTCTAAAATCATGGCTTTCTTTGGTTGAGGTACATGTAGTAAGTATTGTCTTTAAACATCTGATTTCTTCTGAAATGTCTAAGGGTCAAAAGCTGTCAGAGCAATGACTTTGGTCACTGAGAAACCATGTCCAAAGGGCTGAGTCATGACGTGCCATAATTAACTCTGCTGAAAAATAATTGAAATTTGGCAGAGCAATGGCTTGCATACTGAGAAATACATCTCACTCATCAAGAAATGAGTTGAGGTATGTCATGAAGTGTCAATGCTATCTCTGTTCTTATGAAGCATGACAGTTAGTCATTCCAAGTGCTTAGGGATCCTGGCATCTAAACAACATATATCCTCTAGTTACAAGGGTGTACTAAACTTAGTTGCTCCTGATAGTTGCATATAAAAAGTTTGTTGAGCAAATGCAATAATTAAATCTTGTTTCAAATGAAATTTCTGAAAATTGCTGCAACCTTAGAGAAAATCAAATGATTTCATGTATGTTTAACCTCAATACTCCTTCATGTAATTCCTAAAAGGGTCATTGAACTTTGAGTAAGTAAGATGAAAGAAGGTTAAACAAGTCTGTCTTATGAGAATTTGGTTCAGTTGTATTAAAATTTGATTTCAGATATGAGTATAGATTTTCTATTAACAAACTGTGAATACATCATTTTTTAAACCAGGTTGGTCAATAAAGATTTATTCATAAGCCTTTATAATGGAAGACTCTGGATTTATGAAATTGATATCCCATTTAAAACCCTTTTTAATCCTTTAGAAATCCAGTTGAAAACTTCTGTACTAAGTGCTCCATTTCTACTCAAATTCTTGAACTCAGTTTGCTCTGCTATCTGTTTCCACCGCACTGCCCATTCAATTCATATGTCTGATTGTGTATGGATGCCTTGTGTTTTTGCTGACAATCTAAATAGACTGTCCTTCTGCTGTCCTTACTTTTGCATGATCTCATTATCTCCAGTGCTTACACTACCAGTTCACCCTTCTGGACAAGGGGAGTTCATTAGATCTGAGTGATCAGTTCTTTCATTCAGGGGGAGAGCTCTTGAGAGAACATCATTGTGCATAATTTGTTTCAAGGGGGAGAATAGTTTACATGCTCAGTTTAATGTTTCTTATTTTTGATGACGTCAAAGGGGGAGAAGTATTCCATTGAGTCTGTCTGCATCTGCACTAAGTATCCATTGAGTATGTATGCATCTGTACTACACTTGACTTATTTGGATGATTGTGTGACTCATAGTGTTGCCATCATCAAAAAGGGGGAGATTGTTGTGCCCCTATGGTTTTGATGATATCAACCACTATGAGTCATCTTAATCATTTCTTAATGTGAATGTGAATCTTATGTTACACTTTCTTTGATAATCATGATTCATTTATGTATGCAAAGCATGTAGATTCAGTAACAACATGTTCTGAAGAATGATCAAAAGGTGGATCAATGATCAAAAGGAAAGGAAAGAATAAACTGAGCATCCGGTCAACAAGTCAATGGTCAATAAGTCAAAGTCAACTGAGCTAGAGTCAAAGGTTCAGTCAAGTTATGAAGAAATCAGAAAAGCTAAAAAACCAGGATGATATATCTGACTGTGCATAGACCAAGGTCGGTGCACATTATCTGTAAGGTCGGTGCGTGTTGTCAGCGAGGTCAGTGCACATCTGCCTTCCTTACATAGAAGGTCCTTGCACATTTGTAGTATGCATATTGAAGGTCAGTGCATATATGCCTTAGTCAGTTACAAGGTCGATGCACTTTTGTGATTTCAAGAAGAGAGGTCGGTGCAACTTTCCCCAATCAGAAAGGAAGGTCGATGCATATTGTCGCTGCTACACAACAAGGTCGGTGCACATCTGCTACAAGGTCTGTGCACGTTTGGTTTGAATACAACAAGGTCGGTGCACATCTGCTACAAGGTCGGTGCAGGTTTTGCATTGCGCAAGATAAGGTCGGTGCAGGTTTTGCCTTGTGCTAAATGAGGTCGGTACACGCTCTTGTTACCTACATAAAAGGTCAGTGCACATTTGGTTGGTCTGCTTGCTAGGGTCGGTGCACATTTTCGTTGTTTAGCCAAATAACATCGGTGCACATTTCACTTGTCTACACACAAGGTCGGTGCACATCCAAGACTAGTGCACGCCAAAGGTACATATGCTCCATGCGATTCGAGGTCGGTGTAGGTTTTGATTTCAAAGGCACAAGGTCGGTGCAAGTTTTGATTTCAAAGGAGCAAGGTCGGTGCAATCCTTCTCAAGCACAGAGGAAGGTCGGTGCAACCTCTTCACTAGCACTGTGAAGGTCTGAGCAGCATGGCAACCAAGGTCGGTGCAACCCCTTCTTCAACACAACAAGGTCGGTGCATGTTCTGCCTTCAACTCAGCAAGGTCGGTGCATGTCCTGCTTTCAATGCATGCAAGGTCGGTGCAACCTGTTTGCTAGCACCGTGCAGGTCTGAGCATATTCTAGTATAAGGTCGAAGTAGCTGAAGATGGTAAGCCTATAAGGTCGATGCTGAGATGTGTTTGATGAATTGCCTGACTGAATATTCAAGTGCCAGCAAGTAATCTCAAGGCACGGGAGCTAGAACCTGGTGATGGCATGTATTCCCAAGTCAGCCAATGATGGGCACGTGTTTCTCCAGAAAGGTTCAAAGCTGGCACATGGACCCAGGGAGCTTATGACTGGGCACGTGTTCCCAGGATGGCAGATCTAGTGGCACATGATCCGAGATGACCTGGGACGCTTCTTCAGAAGCCTTCAAAGGAATAATATTCCATTGCCACGTGGACCAATGGGATTTCACTAGGTCTTTTTCTGCCTCATCCATATGGAGGCTCTGCCCTATATAAAGACTGCCTCATCCTTCGATGAGGGCAGGAAGAGCTGCGAAAAGCTGCTGAGAGGAGAGAAGAGAAGAATAGAAGAAGAGGCCGCCAGAGAGGAAAAGTGAAGAGAGAAAAGAAGAGAGAGTAGAGAAGAAGAAGAACAAAAAGCTGAGAGCCAGAGTGAGAGAAAGAAGAAGAAGAGAGGAGCAGCCAGAGGGCGAGAGAAAGTGTGCAGCCGAAGCATCGAATTGCTTATCTATTCGTGTACCAACTCGTGGATCAAATCCAGAGTTCTTGTGCTCCTCAGAGCTACATTTGTTTTCCTTTCTGCTTTTGCTTTTTCATTTGTTCTTTTTACTTGCTTAGTGTGTTCTTTCGATACTCTGTTTGGAGTTCGGGGTCCCTCCTGGGTTTTCAGGAGAAGGGAGAGTGTATCTCCGGTTTGCCCTCTGTGGATTCAGAGGAAGAGAGACTTAATTGAGTCTCTGGTTGTGGGTGACTGAGGGTCACTCACGGGTCCCTCCTGTGGATTCAAGAGAAGGGAGACATAGTCTCCGGTTGCGAGTAACGGGAAGTTGCTCGTGGGTTCCCTTTGATTTAGAGGAAGGGAGGATTGGTCCTCCGGTTCTGATCTTGTGGGCTGCAAGGTCAGGGTTCAGATCTTGTGGGTTACAGGATCGGTGTGAGGGATTTGTTTCCCTCAGGGCAAGCTGTTTGGCAGCGGTTGTTTGCAGACTAAGTCTGCTTTGATTTCTAGCTTGTGCTAGTGGAATCGTCACTCGGTTTGAGTGAGGGGTAGACGTAGGCAGACTGTGGGTCTGGCCGAACCACCTAAAAATATCCTGTCCATCGTGGTTTGATCTATGCGCATACTTCCGTATCTACCATCCCCACTTCTCAGGTTGCTTGGGCGTTCCATATCAGAAGTTTCTGTGTGATTTCTGCATGAATTCGATATAGTTGTTAAGTGTCTGAGTGAATGCTTAGAAGAAGCACTTGCTTCTTAATGTCTCTCGTGGCTAGAGTTCTTGAGCGTGTAGTGATTGAGATTGAACCTTTCCATGGATGAACTAATTTCAGCAATTGTTACATGTCCTCTGAGTGAGAGAGCTTAGTTGTCTCATTAAACTACCTTGAGAGTAGGCAAGCGTTTTATTCCACATTTTTTAAAGAGGGATTCATTCACCCCCCTCTGAATCTCAGCCTTGCACCCTTCACATTCTAACACATCGTAGTTGTCGGAATGCAATCTGTAGGGTTAAACCAAACAGTTAGAATTTAAAGAAGAGGCCGTTGGGCCCCTACATGTTGCAGACACCAGAGCGATCGAGAAGTATGATTCGGCAAGCCGTCGGTACCAAACGCGAAGCACCACTCGAGCTACACCGGCATCCCTTTTGCTTGTAGATAGTTTGGAGTCTCCGTCTTGAGTCTGGGTATTTTCTAGTATTTATTAGGGTGTATTTGGTATTTATTGCATTGCATTAGTATGTTTGTAATGTGTGTTTGTTTGGGTTTTTCATTTGGGCTCCTTTGTAAGGCTCTTAATAAGCCATTGGGTCAAGTTCATTTAGAGTCCATTAAGGGGTTATGTTCATATTGGACCTTAAGGCCACTTAAAGCCCAATTGTGCTTTTCCCTCTCTCATGGGCTTCCTAGCTTGGAAGGCCCCATAGGCTACAAAGGTCCATGGGCCAATTGGTTGGTCTTTGGCCCAAAGTTGCCAAATTTGACCCATGAGGAGGGCGCCCCTTGTTTTGGCCTTATTAGGCTAATTTGTTTATTTAGCTTTGAGGACATGGGTAAAAATAGATTTTGGTATCCCAAAGGTACCCCTCCCCAACCCCAGATCTAAGGGTAAGGTAGGTCATTTACCCAGGGATCCCATTTCATATAAAAGGCTTGTATTTTTCATTTTCATCATAATTAATACAAGAATTTCAGCAATTTTGCTCCATGAGCCAAGGGCCGCCCCCCCTCTCTCTCCTCTCCCTTCTCTTGCAGCTGTGAAGGCTGCCAATCTGAGTGTGATGCCTCCCCTATCAGTGTGTGAAGCTCTCCGCCGTCGTCGCCATGGAGCCGCCGTCGCACTGCCACCGCCATCACCGGAGTTCTGCTCATCGTGGGACAACAAGGTAAAGGTCAAATTTTAGCTCTCAGCTCATAGATCTGACGAGGCTAAAATTTTCAGGGTGAGTTCCCAAGGTTGATCCCACGTCCCAAAAAAAAATTCAGATTATTTCCACTTCGTTTTCCCATTTTTTCAATTAGGTTCCCACAGCCCACTAGATCTGCCCCTGTTCAATCTTGTGTTCCAGTAACCTAACACTTCGCCCATGAGACCCCCTTTTCGATTTCAAAATGAGCAAAAACTTGAACTGGGAGTTCTGTCCACCTAAGTCATCGTCCATAATTTTTTTTTGTGATTTTAGGAATTTTCTTTCCCATCCAAAAAATCACTGCATTTTCCAAAATATGTGCTGCCCCCTGTACTCCAGATCCGACCCATCTCTGTTAGAAAATCCCTTCCCCATATCAAACCTCCATCAAAAATTACCAAAAAAATATCCAAGTGTTCCTTACTTCCCCCTCTAGCTTCCATAAAAATCCCCTCACCCAAATCCAAAGTTTCAGTTGCGGTCAACGCCCTTTCTCAGGCAAATCTCAGTCTGACCGGCCAAATCTGAGATAGGAACCTTTCCTTTTGAAAAATCCCCCATGAAAAATACGGCCACAGCAAAATTCCTGTAACACCAGAGGTTGAAGTTCTCAAAATTAGCTACGCATCGGCGCTAGTTTCGCGACGTTTCGAGATCGGAGCTGGTCTCCATAATTTTTGTCGCCGGATCGCGCAAGCCTGAAATAGCAGCACAGATCCGTGAACGGCAAGTAGCAAGGCTCTCAAGTCCGGTCGCCTCGCCTTCCACAAGGTGAACCAATGTAGCCGCCTCACAAGGATCATCCCTCCAGGGGTTCCCTTTACAGCGGGACCAACCCCGCCTCAGTCGGCCGTCCGAGCAGGTCATGGACCCCACAATCGTCAACCCGCGTCGTCCGGACAGCATCAAGTTACAGCGTGTCGGCACCGATGGAGCGGTTCAAAATGCTGCCCGTCAACCCAATTTCGATCCTCCCGGGTCCCACATGTTACCTATTACTCCCTGCGTGGAGTGGGTTTAATTCTGTAATTATTGATCATTGTTAACCGGGAGTACGAACTTGGTTGTCTTCCCCACGCCCGGAGCGTGGAGGTAACGATATTTCCTTCTTGGCATTTGCTTACTTAGTATATGACTATATGCTGCTGCATGAGTACGTTAGACTCCTAGCTTGTTAAATCAATTTTAATCACCACTGGGAGAGCGAGAGTTAACCCGTCCCGTGACTCGATCCGAGCACGGAAGTCAGTTTGACCCCGCTTGACTCTGTCAGTTTCTCAACCACACGGATCCGTGTTTCCCTCGCCTTGGATGACGAGTGAGCTCGCATTTCTGTTTAAGGCATATATCCCATAGGAACTCTTAGTGTCGAGCCGAGGTAGCTCTATTGTTCGCGTGTCACTGGTCGCGTCATCACTTAGAGTCCAAGGTTCGCATCATTTGGCGTCGGGTCCCTCATTCATCCCGCATCAAATTGGTATCAGAGCAAGTTAGAGTCTAGGGTAGTCATCCAAGGTGTCACATTGCATTCTGATACCCGGTATATCAAAAGGTGTTCCCTGAACGATAGGATACGCCTATTGGGAAGGTTGCACACTTGCGCGAGTTCGGTCTTCGAATCATACCTTCGCCACGTACCGGATATTGGTTAAGTCTAGGTTCATCATCTTTTTTTTAGTCCGTGTATCCCAGTCATCGTGTCTGTTATGACCGCCAATTGGGCACTAGCCCAATCGGGCATAATTCGGACCCGCAAACTAAACGGGCCAAAAATCTGGACAGATTATCTAAGAACCCTTAGAAAATTCGTAACTTAACGTAGGAAGATCAAAATGGAATGAAACCAGAATCATTAGAAAGCTTGGACCCTTATCCCAAACTCTCATGTTGAGGTGGAAACTCAATTCGCACCAGAACCCATGGTTCTGAGCCTTTCTGCCAGCTGTCATGAAAAGGTGTGACTGTTGGGCGAATTCGCATGTAATTAATGAAAAAAGCATACCTCCTGATAGGGATAATAGAATTCAATGAAACCACCACCAAAATTGATATCAAGAAGTTCTCTTGATTTTATCTGAAGACACCCAAATCCCAACGGAAAAATGCACTCACTCACATTTATGATAAGGTAGATGAAGGGTCACGACTGAAACAGAGGAAGAACGATGTTAATATTGCAAAAATCGTAACTTGTGCTAGAGTTCATGAAATTCAATGAAACCAAAACTGAACGTTAGATCTAGACATCCTCTTGATTTCATATGAAGACATCCCAACCTAATTTCCAACAGAAATGTGCGCATACTAGCATTTATGTTCAGTGGTCGAAGGGTCACACCTGTTCAAACCTGAAGGGATGCTTAGCATTAACTGCTCTTCAAAACCAGCGACCTTGGAGCTTGTTAGAGCCTTGAGGGACGTGGGTGAACTCTTGGGAGGCCTGAAAAACTATATAAGGAGGGGGTTTCGTGGGTGGCCATCCTTTAGCAACACTCATCTTCCATTTTTCTGCCACCTACGGGTCCTTTTGTGAAAGAAAGAGAGGTGAGGGACCTTGGCCTCTACGTAGGAGGGTGGACCTGCAGAGAAGTCTTGGTGGGTCAAGGGTGTGGATCTCATCCCCGGATCGAACGGTAAAGCTGAGGTGGATCTGGGGTGTGGATATTATCCCCGGATCGTCGGTTAACATCTTAAAGGTAGGCACCTAATCTCAAACTTAGGGGTCAATGACGCATTAGAATGGTTTTTGAGAAAAAAATATATTTTCTACACTCTAAAAGAGGGACTAAGGGCAGGTGGGGACGACCATCATATTCATTTTGGGATCTATTTTTCTATCAGTTTTGGGTTTCATGAGTCTCCACAGTCCTTGGGAAGGTCCGTGCAAGTTTGCATTAGCCACGGGAAGGTCCGTGCATGTTTGAGTAAAGTCTGTGCAAGTTTGTATTAGCCATGGGAAGGTCCGTGCATGTTTGAGTAAAGTCTGTGCAAGTGAAGTTTGTATCAGCCATGGGAAGGTCCGTGCATGTTTGAGTAAAGTCTGTGCAAGTTTGTATTAGCCATGGGAAGGTCTGTGCATGTTTTGAGTGAAGTCTGTGCAAGTTTGCATTAGCCATGGGAAGGTCTGTGCATGTTTTGAGTAAGGTCTGTGCATACCCCGGTAAGGTCTGTGCAAGGTCCGTGCATGTTTAGTTCAAATTAGGAGTAAAGTCTGTGCATGTCCTAGTAAGGTCTGTGCATACCCCGGTAAGGTCTGTGCAAGGTCTGTGCATATTTAGTTCAAATCAGGAGTAAAGTCTGTGCATGTCCCAGTAAGGTCTGTGCATACCCCGGTAAGGTTTGTGCAAGGTCTGTGCATGTTTAGTTCAAATCAAGAGTAAAATCTGTGCATGTCCTAGTAAGGTCTGTGCGTGTTCTAGTAAGGTCAGTGCACATGCGAGGCAGGTCTGTGCAGGTCCGTGTAAGGTCTGTGCACCTGTGGGTCTGCTTAGATTTCCAAAAACATAGAAAAGGAGAGTTTTGAAAGGGCATTTCATTTTAGAAAAATCCGAAAATTAGGAAATGACAGAGGGATAAGTTATTAACCCACTGTAAAAGTTTCATGTACCCATAAATTCCGTACTTTCAGATATAAGTCATTTTCAATGCGTATGTAGCCTAGAAGGATGAAACTATACTTTCATGTAGTAACCTGAACATGACTACGGGTGTGTCTAGCCATCTTAAACTGTTAGCAGCAAATTTATGAGCATGGATAACTCATTATAAGCATGACTATGAGTATGTTTAGCCCCCTTAAAATCATGAAATATGTCTAATGAACATCATGCTAGTAATATCAAGTAAGAATATGTATGCCATGAAGGGAAACCAACAGCATTCTGTGAGGTTGGACTTTGGTTCCTTCTGCGGGACGGTGATACGTAACGCCGCGGAAGTAAAAGACCCCAAGGGACGGCGATACGTAACGCCCTGGTATAAAATCTTATTGATTCAGTCTTCGGTCCCATTGTGGGACGGCCTTTGTGGGATGGCGATACGTAACGCCACTGGGCCACAAGAATCTAGGTGGGAGTTCGCTCCCGGTTCTGCGCAGTACTCTTTCGTTCGTTGTGTATGGGCCTCCTGTGTTTGCGGCAGCTGTCCGATTCCAGGAATGGCAACAATATGAACTCTCATAAAATGTGATAATAAGACATTGTTCTTGTACTGAGGTCTTGCTGCATGCATGGGTGTTTATACTAGTTAAAGAATCTATGCTTTTCTTGTTGAGTTATTTTAAGTAGATGATATAAAATGAACTATGCTACTGTTAACATCAGGAAAATGCATATAAATGATTATATAGATGCAAAGTTGACCCCAGTTAATTTAGGATGCCTACTGAGCGTCACACTCACCCATGTGACACATGTTTTTCAGGAAATATAGAGCAGGAGGTTGAGGAGGAGGCAACAGCAGAGGATTATTGTTAGCATCATCTGTCTGGGTATGCTGTGGTCAAATGTTTTGTTATATGTTGGGTGTGGGGTGGAAAAACTCTTGTGGGCTCATGTGTAATATGGAACATGAACCTGTACTCTTTTTAGAAACTATGAAGGTTTAAGATGCTTACCTATATTTCTTGTAACATGTAGTTTCTCTCTCATGTGAGTGTATGTATGTTACATAAGATTGTGCTTCCGCGATACATACTAAGTGATTGCTTCGGGGTCCGATAAAAAGAAAAAGAAAATATCCCCAAAAATTTGGGGATCGGATCTCGGGGTGTTACAGTGTCACTTGCATGCCCACCCGTAGAGGTACCCAATGTAAGACTTCGCACAGCACTATCGGGCAACGCAGCGGATAACAAAAATTTATTTGCCTGATCCCGGTGCTATGAAAAGCTTAATCTGTGCTCTAATCGGTGTTTCTAAGACCCTAATTACGGGTTGCGTGTTTCACCTTGTGCGGAACGACGCTGTCCGCGATGCCCGATGTAGAATATGGAGCCGCACAGCTGTACGGCCTCTAGAACAGATCCACATGGACCCTTGCGCAGCGACGGTACCTCCCCGGCACGACCTTTCCCGGCTCTATCACCTTCTGGAGAGAGAGAGAGTAAGAGGGAGAAAGGGGGAGGCTAATCCTCTCCTTTAAGCCTTAATGCTTGATTAGCTTAAAGGGTTGGAAGAGAAGAGTTCGAATGAACTCACGTAGGATGCTATATATAGAGTTTGGTCATTTTCTAAAAGGGCTCCAAAAGACCAAAATTATATATATATCCTATCTACTATTATACATATGTATTAAGCTCCATTTACACTCCTTTCCAAAAGGAATTAAATAGAAATAATACATACATTTGTATAATAATAATCCGTCACCCAAGAATCCATTGTGTGTGATCCTCTAGGCCCATAGTCACTCTAGTTTAAGGCCCATTAACTTCTAATTCCCAATTAGAAGTAAATTAAACGTATTCTTCGCTTCTACTAGAGCCGAAGAATAGTTTAATTTATTCCGAACCTTTGATCACGTTGGGTCAAGCAAATCCGCGTGATCCTAGAGGACGCCGGGTTTAAAACCAGCCTGTCTGGAACCTGTGAGTCCACAGTTACCGCATCGATTTAATCCCTCGCTCCTTCTATGAGTCTGGTACGATCGAGGGTATGGTTTCTGTCAAACCCCATGATCGTGCCATTTGACTATGACCTCCTTAAAGTGTATGACGTCCGTTCTAAACGAACTCACACGACCCTGGCCAGGGATTTAACGGAGCGTCAATGTCATGACCCATTAACTGTCTGATATATACCCGACAGTGAGCGATCCCTTCTTGACCATTGATGATCTTCACACGTATCCTGGAGTGGTTAACGACTCGGCAACTCATGACTTATGGTTAAAGTCACTTAGCCAAGTGATTAAACCATTCCAATCCTCGTGTAAGATCCGATCAATGCCTCAGGTCAAAGGACCAACGATGCTACTGAGACAATTGGATCTTCAGTTGACATTAGGTATAATCAACCATCTGAAGATCCAATAGCGGATCAGTTCAGTGTACATCCTCCAAGGACATACACCTACACATATGTGTTGGTGCCCCGCACCAATGACCATGAGACTGGTCACTGACACATCATGTGTACTGGTTTAATAGGTAATCAAAGTCCCCGAGTGATTACCCTCCAACCAGGAACAGTTTAAGGCATGTGTACATGTAAAGTCAATCTCATGTTCGAGATCCCATCTCGAGCTGACTTTACAACCACATATCCTAGGGACAACGTAAAGTAACACAATCGCATATTTACGCTCAAACACCACTTTATTAATAATGAACAAGATCGTACATATATCGGGTCTACCCGACCCTAAATTGGCCTGTAGCACACCAACACTAACAATCTCCCACTTGAACTACAGCCAATTGCCCACAACTTTGAGGCCCATCTTATCCCGATGACGCTCAAATACAGTCTGTGTCAAAGGCTTAGTCAGTGGATCTGCTATGTTGTCTTCTGACGGTACACGCTCTACTGCCACATCTCCACGATCAACAATCTCCCGAATAAGGTGAAAGCGCCTGAGAATATGCTTTGACCTTTGGTGAGATCTCGGTTCCTTCGCCTGGGCGATGGCCCCATTATTATCACAAAATAATGGGATGGGAGCTGATATCTCGGGAACTACGCCAAGTTCCAAGATGAATTTCTTCATCCAGACGGCTTCTTTAGCAGCTTCAGCTGCAGCAATATATTCCGCCTCCGTCGTCGAGTCTGCAGTCGTGTCTTGCTTGGAGCTTCTCCAACTGACTGCCCCTCCATTCAACATGAATACAAATCCAGACATGGATTTGTAGTCATCTGGATCTGACTGGAAACTAGAATCTGTGTAAGCTCTAAGCTGTAGGTCCTCTCCTCCATAAAGCAGAAAAAGATCCTTAGCCCTTCGCAGGTACTTAAGGATGCCCTTTACTGCCTTCCAGTGCTCTTCGCTGGATTTGCCTGATATCTACTGACAATGCTTAAAGTATTGACAACATCAGGCCGTGTACATAGCATTGCATACATGATTGACCCTATCGCCGAAGCATAGGGTACCTTATTCATGTGTGCCACCTCCTCAGAAGTTTTAGGACTCATCCCCTTGGATAGGAAAATTCCATGTCTCATGGGAATGAGACCTCTCTTGGAATTTTCCATCCTAAATCTTTTGAGGATAGTGTTTATGTACATGGATTGGGATAATCCTAGCATCCTTTTAGATCTATCTCGATAGATCCTTATGCCCAGCACATAGGATGCTTCTCCCAAATCCTTCATGGAGAAAGTCTTGGACAACCAAGACTTAGTTGATGTCAACATCTCTACATCATTCTCAATGAGTAAGATGTCATCAACATAAAGGACCAAGAAGGTCACAGAGCTCCCATTGACCTTCTTGTAAACACAGGGTTCATCTTCATTCCGAATGAAGTTGAAAGATTTGACAGCCTCGTCAAATCTTAAGTTCCAGCTTCTAGATGCCTGCTTTAATCCATAAATGACCTTTGAAGTTTGCATACCTTATTAGGATGTAGCTTGGAGGTGAATCCTTCAGGCTGTACCATGTACACCTCTTCTGACAGATTTCCATTAAGAAAAGCTGTCTTCACATCCATTTGCCAGATCTCATAATCCAGGTATGCAGCAATGGCAAGGAGATTCTGATTGACTTAACCATGGCTACCGGCGAAAAAGTCTCGTCATAGTCAATGCCTTGCCTTTGACGATATCCTTTCGCCACTAGTCTAGCCTTGTATGTGTCAACCTGTCCATCTGCACCGATTTTCTTTTGAAAATCATTTGCAGCCGATAGGGACCTTCCCTTCGGGTACATCAACTAAGTTCAAACTTTGTTGGTGTACATGGACTGGATCTCTGTATCCATTGCTTCTTGCCATTTCTCGGAGTCTACACTACGGATCGCCTCCTGGTACGACTGAGGATCATCATCCTCATCGATACATACCTTAGAGGACCCTTCTGAGACATGTCCAACATATCTCTCAGGTTCTCTTGGTAATCTACCAGATCTCCGTAGTGTCAGCGTTTCACTTTGAATAGGATCAACCGATACAGTCTCATCTAATGAGTTTGTGTCTATGGGTTGTGGTTCTTGGACCTCGTCTAATTCTATCTGGCTCCCACTATTTTTCTGGAGTAGATATTCTCTTTCCAGGAATACAGCTCTCTTGGCCACTAAGACCCTTTGCTCAGAAGGGTGATAGAAATAATATCCAAACGTCTCCTTTGGATATCCCACAAACCTACACTTATCGGTTCTCGACTCAAGCTTATCACTATCGTTCTTCTTTACATGGGCAGGACACCCCCAAATTTTAATGTGATTAAAATTTAGTTTCCTGCCCTTCCATATCTCATATGGTATAGAAGGAACTGATTTACTTGATATCCTATTCAATAAATAAGCCGCAGTCTCTAACGCATAGCCCCAGAGAGACAAGGGTAGTCCTGACATAGACATCATGGATCGGACCATGTCTAACAAGGTCCTGTTTCTCCTTTCGGATACACCATTGTGCTGCGGTGTATACGGTGGAGTCCACTGAGAAACTATTCCATGGTGTTTAAGATAAGAAGTGAATTCATGGCTTAAGTATTCACCTCCTCGATCCGATCGAAGAGCCTTAATACTTTTACCTGTCTGTTTCTCTACTTCATTCTTGTATTCCTTAAACTTCTCAAAGGCTTGTGACTTATGTCTCATTAAATACACATAGCCATATCTAGAGAAGTCATCAATAAAAGAAATGAAATAGAGATAACCTCCTTTTGCTTCTATGGACATGGGTCCACACACATCCGAGTGTATGAGCTCGAGAAGGTCAACAGCCCTCTCACCATGTCCACCAAAGGGAGCCTTGGTCATTTTCCCATGAGACACGACTCACAGGTATCAAATGGCTTGTATTCGAACGAATTCAAATACCCATTTGAGTGTAAGTGAGAGACTCTTTTCTCACCTACATGACCAAGTCTGCAATGCCATAGATATGCAGAATTCACTTCATCAGCATTGGAAATTTGCATAACATTAGAACATGTATCTAATACATAAAGACCATTGACTAATGAACCATTGGCTATGATCAAACCATTATTCATTATAGAGCACCCAGTGCTATTAAAAGTCAATGTATATCCAATGTTATACAAGCCAGAGATTGAAATAATGTTCTTAATAATATTAGGAACATAATAACAGTCATTCAGCTCCAGAATGACTCCTGAAGGTAAACTGAGGCGTGCAGTCCCGACAGCTTTGGCCGAAACTAAAGCTCCATTACCCATCCTCAGTTCAATCTCCTTTTTACCCAGCCGCCTTCTATTTGCCAGCACCTGCACAGAATTACAGATGTGAGATGCACATCCAGTATCCAATACCCATGATGTGGATTCCATATATGACAAATTAAGGTCTATGACAAAAATACCTTCATTTAGAATTACCTTGCAATTCCTTTTCCAATGCCCAGTTTCCCCGCATCGAAAATATTTGTCTTCCTTTTCATTCTTCTTGCCCTTCCCTTTGTCAACTTTGGCGAGTTGCTTACCCGTGGCCTTTTTCTTTCCCTTCCCTTTGTTACTTGTGGTGGATATTTGGGTTGCCTTCCTTTTCTTGTTGGCCCGGCCAACAATCATTACAGACGAAGATGGTTTATCTTTCTGCATGGTTCCTTCAGCACTCTTTAACATGTTGAGCAGCTCTGGGAGAGTTGCTTCAATCCTGTTCATGTTAAAGTTCATGATGAAGGAAGAAAAGGAATCGGGCAATGACTGGAGTATAAGATCAATGCATAGTTCAAGATCCAACTTGAACCCCAATGCATTGAGTCTTTCAATCCACTCCATCATTTTCAGTACATGGGCCTGTACTGATGAACCCTCAGACATCCGTGTCCTGAAAAGCCTTTTGGAGATGTCATACCTCTCAATCCTACCCTGCTCCCCGAAGAGCTGGCGTAGATTGAGAAGTATACTTCTACAATCGGTCTTTTCGAATTACCTCTGCAGCTCAGGAGCCATAGAGGCCAACATGTAACATTGGGCAAGGGAGGAGTCCTCAGACCACTTGGCATAAGCCAGTAACTCGCCCTCGTCGGCATCAGGAGCTGGCTCAGAATGAACCGTATCCAACACGTACGTAATCTTTTCGACGGTAAGGACTATGCGTAGATTACGCAGCCAATCCGAGTAGTTCGGTCCAGTTAAGCGATTTGCATCCAAGATGCCGCGGAGGGGGTTGGACGACGACATTGTAATCTAGATAAGAAATAAAAGATAACTTAGCATGTGTTCAAATTCTAACCTAGATGTGATTTTCTATCTTAGTTAGTCCCACTATTTTTCGATCGGACTATATAACCCTCAGTATATAGAATGGGAGATCAACGAGATCAACCTAGTGGGTCGGAATCCCAACGAGACTGATGTACGACCTTGTGGAAAGCACAACAAGCCATACACGATCTCAAGGGCAGTCAACAGGCACTTGCATCCAATGCAATATCCGATATTCGGCCCCCGAGAAATCATCCCCTTGTGGAAAGCACAACAAAGGATATTCTCGGTTAGATCTAACCATCATTACTTCATAGCAATGAGTTCATGACCCGACCCTTGTGGAAAGCACAACAAAGCCGAGTTCAATTCCTCACCCCATTGAGGCCGAGCCTTGGAGTTTAATCCCGCCCCCAAACTCATGGACCTTGTGGAAAGCACAACAAATCCATGAAATGAAGACGTTCATTCACTCCATAATGATGGAGGGCCACGACGACTCCTAGAGCCACGCTTACCAGATCTAAAATTTAATCGCGAGGGAATTTAATTTTATCTTGATCTCACCCTAGGTGGTAATATAAATATATCCAATATATTTACCGTACCTAGTAGTTTAAAAAAATAAATGCATCCAATGCAAAATTAAACGCAAGTGATCATGGACTTTAACCCTAATGTAACTAAGACATCCGGCCCGCTTCCGAAGCAGCTGGATCGTCCTCGTCGGGTGTGCTCCGCGCTTTCAAACTCCGACGCCGCATCAATTACAACTTTTACACGGCACGCAGGCCGGAAAAATTAAATTACATGTGACTCAAATTCCAGCAGCCCTTAGGGCGAGTACAACAACGGAGGAAGATAGAAGTACATTAGAATTTTAACAGAGAGAGAAAGGAGGTTCGCAGACCCCAATTAATTACATTATTCCAAGTCCATGATCACTTGCCAACCCATTCAAATAAAATCAATCAAGGGTTATTTTCTGAAAATAATCCTTACTTTTGAATTTAAAAATGGGATGTGCAAACAAAAACATGCCAGCTTTGTTTAATTTTAAAAATCGAAGCATGATTAACTAAAATTAAACAGACAAGCAGGCCAATACAAGGTAAATAAAGTAGAGCACGTAAAGAACCATCATTTTCTACAGGGGCATCTAATTGAGATAATTAATTAAATTTAAATTTAAATTTAATTATCCAATAATCAAATTTAAATTCAAAATTTAAACATGCCAATAATTTAAATTTAAATTCAAACTAATTATCCAATAATTTTGTTTGAAAGTAAATTTAAAATAATGCAATTATCCTCAATTAGTAATTTTCTAAAATTCAAAATTTGAATTTAACAATTATCTAATAATTAAAATTCAAATAATTGAATTTTCCACATTTAACTTCAATAAAATTTAAAATTTGAATTTTCTAATTATCTAATAATTAAAAATTCAAAAACTTAAATTTTACTGAAGTAACTTCAATTATTACCATTTTATCTTGAGGTAAATAGTAATTATCTCACCTCGGTAAATTCAACATGGTTAAATAAAAATTAATATTTGACATTTACCATCGAGATAACATAATTAACCTACTAGATAAAATTTGATTTAATTTACTGTGCATTTTGATATATATATCTAATATATATATTAATTTATTAGAGCACGATAAATTAAAAAGGGGCAAAAACGCAATTTTTTTTTAAATTAAAAATATATATTTGGGCGGGCTGACCCGCCCGGGCGCGGGGAGGGCGCCGCCCCGCGTTGCGGGCGCGACCCGCAACGCGGGCTCCCGCAACGGGGGGTTCGCGTGGCGGCGCCACGCGGGCGCCCGCCCTGCGGGTGCCCCGCGTGGGCGGCGCACTGCGCCTTGCCGCACCGCGCCCAGGGCGCAGTGCGTGCAAACCGGCCAGACATAAATTTTTTTTTTTTATAAAAAAAAATTTGCTCCAGCGATGCCCAGCATCTTGGAAGAACGGAGATGCCCAGCATCCCCTTCTAGCAATAACAATTGAAGATTTTAAATTGCCCCTAAAATATGGTTCTAAACGGTGATAAAACACCGACCAGAGCGCGAACCTGGCTCTGACACCACTGTAATGCTTCGCACAGCACTATCGGGCAACGCAGCGGATAACAAAAATTTATTTGCCCGATCCCGGTGCTATGGAAAGCTTAATCTGTGCTCTAATCGGTGTTTCTAAGACCCTAATTACGGGTTGCGTGTTTCACCTTGCGCGGAACGACGCTGTCCGCGATGCCCGATGCAGAATATGGAGCCGCACAGCTGTACGACCTCTAGAGCAGATCCACACGGACCCTTGCGCAGCGACGGTACCTCCCCGGCACGACCTTCCCCGGCTCTATCACCTTCTGGAGAGAGAGAGAGCAAGAGGGAGAAAGGGGGAGGCTAATCCTCTCCTTTAAGCCTTAATGCTTGATTAGCTTAAAGGGTTGGAAGAGAAGAGTTCGAATGAACTCACGTAGGATGCTATATATAGAGTTTGGTCATTTTCTAAAAGGGCTCCAAAAGACCAAAATTATATATATATCCTATCTACTATTATACATATGTATTAAGCTCCATTTACACTCCTTTCCAAAAGGAATTAAATAGAAATAATACATACATTTGTATAATAATAATCCGTCACCCAAGAATCCATTGTGTGTGATCCTCTAGGCCCATAGTCACTCTAGTTTAAGGCCCATTAACTTCTAATTCCCAATTAGAAGTAAATTAAACGTATTCTTCGCTTCTACTAGAGCCGAAGAATAGTTTAATTTATTCCGAACCTTTGATCACGTTGGGTCAAGCAAATCCGCGTGATCCTAGAGGACGCCGGGTTTAAAACCAGCCTGTCTGGAACCTGTGAGTCCACAGTTACCGCATCGATTTAATCCCTCGCTCCTTCTATGAGTCTGGTACGATCGAGGGTATGGTTTCTGTCAAACCCCATGATCGTGCCATTTGACTATGACCTCCTTAAAGTGTATGACGTCCGTTCTAAACGAACTCACACGACCCTGGCCAGGGATTTAACGGAGCGTCAATGTCATGACCCATTAACTGTCTGATATATACCCGACAGTGAGCGATCCCTTCTTGACCATTGATGATCTTCACACGTATCCTGGAGTGGTTAACGACTCGGCAACTCATGACTTATGGTTAAAGTCACTTAGCCAAGTGATTAAACCATTCCAATCCTCGTGTAAGATCCGATCAATGCCTCAGGTCAAAGGACCAACGATGCTACTGAGACAATTGGATCTTCAGTTGACATTAGGTATAATCAACCATCTGAAGATCCAATAGCGGATCAGTTCAGTGTACATCCTCCAAGGACATACACCTACACATATGTGTTGGTGCCCCGCACCAATGACCATGAGACTGGTCACTCACTGACACATCATGTGTACTGGTTTAATAGGTAATCAAAGTCCCCGAGTGATTACCCTCCAACCAGGAACAGTTTAAGGCATGTGTACATGTAAAGTCAATCTCATGTTCGAGATCCCATCTCGAGCTGACTTTACAACCACATATCCTAGGGACAACGTAAAGTAACACAATCGCATATTTACGCTCAAACACCACTTTATTAATAATGAACAAGATCGTACATATATCGGGTCTACCCGACCCTAAATTGGCCTGTAGCACACCAACACTAACACCCAATACCCACCACCACGACCTATGGCGGATCCCTGAGTCCGTAGTTCCGATGAGTCTTCGGTGGCTGAGATGTTCTGATCTCTCGTGGATCGATTCGATACGCGTATGGATGGGATTAGTACGCGTGTAGATGGCGTAGGTACGCGTCTGGAAGGGAGGATGAAAGCCTTAGAGGATCGGGCCAAAGCATCGGACAAGTCTATCCAGGGTCTGGTGGGAAGAGTTGCAGTCCTAGAGAGGGCCCCGATTGAGGCGGCACAACCCGCACCGACCAATGGCCAACAGGAGCCAGTTCAGCAACCAGCTGCTCCAAGGGCTCAAGGGGTAGATGATAGGAGCAGCGAGTGGCCGAGGTGGATGATTATGCATCCGATAATGAACCTGGGGGTTATGGTCGTGACCGTCGAGCCCAACGATGGAATCGTGATTACGATGAGGACGACAGCGTTCTTAGGAACGTGCGTGCGGACCCTCCCCTTTTTGATGGGTCCTTGGACCCAAATGTCTATTTAGATTGGGAGGCCAGCATGGATCGATATTTCGAGTGGTTTGAGATGACGGACCACCGAAGAGTCCGCTATGCAAAGATGAAGTTGCAAGGGCAGGCGCAAACCTATTGGACCAATGTGGAGAGCCTGCTAATGCAGCGACATTAACCCCAGATCGATACTTGGGATGACATGAAAACCAAATTGAGGCAGAAGTACCTTCCTGCCACATATCGCCAGCGTCTCATAGACAAATGGCAGAGTCTCTCCCAAGGGAACCTGTGCGTGACTGAGTACACCGCCGAGTTTGATGAGTACTACTTGCGGTGTGGAGTTACGGAAGAGAGCACCATGACCATCTCACGCTTTCAAAGAGGTCTGCGGCCACACTATCAATATGAACTTTTTCGTCGTAATGTGGCCACTTTGGAACAAGCGTATCAGGTCGCTCTCGAATTGGAGTAATTCAAGGCCGAGTTCAAGCCTACCCAACGGTTGGGCCCCTTCCCTCTCCGTAGTGTCGAGCCCCGCAGCTCTTCAGGCACATATCAGAGGGCCCCCATGGCTCGACCTCAGGAGCCCGCTCGTCAGGAGCCATTCGCTCCTAGGCCTCGCCCTCCACCTCCGAGGGATTTTCCTCCTCGACCCCAACCTACGGCACCCATTGCCCGTCCACCGACACCCGCACCTCTTACCTGTCCCATGTTGCCTACACCTCCTATCCGTCGGGAGGATAAGGGTAAGGGACCTTTGATCGGGGAGCCTAGTGGATCACGACGGCAATGTTTTCACTGTAATGGGTTTGGCCACTTTGCCAACCAGTGTCCCACTCGTCAATCTCTAGTCATTGGGGACACACAGGTCGGGGACACCTTATTTTTTGAGCTTGTGTCAGTCATCTATGAGGCAGAATAGGAATTAGCTGACGAGTTCTTTGCGAATGAAGATGACGGCCAGGATGCCCAGCATCTAGACGATACCCATTTGGGGGTCGTAAGGTGTATTCTCACCCAGCCACATGCCAGTGATGACTGGCGTCGGACCACTATCTTTGATACATACTGTAGGCTGGGCGGGAAAGTTTGTAAGGTGATTATCAATAGTGGGAGTTGTATCAATGTAATCTCCACGGGCACTGTTTCTCATCTTGGTCTTACTCCCGTGGATTATCCTTGCCCCTATCGAGTATCATCGGTGGATTCCACCTACATTCCGATCAGGCTACGGTGTCTGGTCCCACTACAGTTCCATGCCTACCGTGAAGAGATCTTGATGCGGGACGGGACCACGGACACGACAAGCTCGCGATCGTCCCTTAACGAGGGAAGCGTCGGATGTGCGCGGTTGAGAAACCGGCAATGAGCTAGGGTGGTCGGCTCTCTTTTACGCCCGGATCGGGTCACGGGACAGCTTCGCTCTCTCTCGCAGCAGTGATATTATAAATTGAAGGCGAGCTAGGTATCCCTACACATGCTCTCTAGCAGCGGCATATAAAGCATATAAAGAATTAAGCTAATGCCAAGTGTAAGGGTGAAGGCGATACCTCCACGCTCTCGGCGTGGCGAAGATGGGACCCGGCCGGAACTCGTACCCCCGGGAACTTAATATATTATGGTTACAGTAATGCAACTAAGCCCACTCCACACAGGGAGGTAAAGGGCGACACAAGCGGGCCCGGGAGGACCAGTTTCGGGTTGACGGGCGGTTCCGGGTGATGCTTCGGCTTCACGCGTACTCGTGTTAGTGGGGGCCCACGTGTTGACCGGAGGGGTCGTGTGGGGCCTGATGACTCCTCTGTTGTGGAGACACTTGGGAAGCATTCCCCTGGGATGGCGAGCTGCTGGAACGACCACCGGACGTCGGGCGGCCCTCGGACGACGCTCGCGGGGAACTCGGCCACAAACCTGAACTTATGTTTGCAGGCGCGCGACTTGGAGGAAACTGCTGCTGCGATCAGCCCCGTCGTCAGAACGTGACGAAATTAGAGCCGTTGGAAAGAGGACTCAAAATACTTCGACGTAGGGGTCTTCACAAAAAATAATCAGATCTGTATTTCTGATTGTTGAATTTACAATCTTGCTGAATTCGGGCCAGAACTGCAGGGGCAGGATCTATCTTCTCTGAAGATCGACGTTGACCGGGGTGAAGACCTCTGAATCTGGCAATGATTTCTTCAGAAAAGTTGAAGATCTCTGAGATAGGAATCCGGGAATATTTTTGGTTTTTTGATTGGAGAAGAAATGGATTTTATGGGATTTGTTTACTAGACCTGGGTCGGATCTGGGAAACTGTGGGTAGACTGTTCTTGGGAACTTGGACGGTTTTTGTAAAATACTTGGAGGGTGAACCAAAAATTAAGAAAATTCCTGGTGGTAGAGGGATGTGGACAGAGCTCCCAGTAAATTTGGGCGACCCAACAAAAATCAAAAGGTGGTTCGAATGGGGTAAACTCAGAGCTGATGAACAGTAAACAGAACCAGGACAGATCTGGAACTTGGACTTGGACGAAAATCAAAAAATAGTTAAAGGATGAATTGTGACGTGAATTTTGTTTTGGGGATAAGGGTTCTAGAGGGGAACCAACCCTGAAATTTGGAGCTTCATAAGATGAAGGGAGTGGTAGCAGGAATTCGGAGAAGAAGGTTCTATCCTGAGTGGACAGAACACCGAAACCGTTGGCGACGACGCGTCGGCGGCGAGACGATGGCGGCGGCGATCACCGGAGTTGCTTCAGATGCTGGAGGGGATCAATGGGGAAGGGATTACACTCTAGAAAGGGGAGAGGGGGTGGAGGAACCAGGGAGAGAGAGGGGAGGGGGGCAAGATCCACTTGGGGGCAAATGCCTTTTTTTCATTCATTAATTCATTCAATATGAAAAATACAACCTTATATAGGATGCCAACCTAATTCAACCTCATCTCTTGGATCTAGGGGTGTGGATTGAAGGGCTGGGATGAAGTATGACCAACCTCCAAAATACAATATTTAAAGGAAGCCAATTCCTAATTTTTACAACATGTGGTCAAAGAAAGGAAGGAAATAAAAAAACTAAACAACCTAGCCTAATGGAGCCAAAAGAGGGGGCGCCCCCCTTCATGGGCCAAGGGCCTCTTCATGGGCCAAGAAACATCCACAAGCCCATGCTAGGCTTGGACCCTTCCCACTTAGTTGGCCCATGAGGGAGTGTAACCCAATTTGGGCCTTAAGTGCATTAGTGACCCATTAGACACCTAATGACCCAATATGAAGTAACACTCTTAATGGACTCTACTAATGGCAACCTAGCCTTGGACTTGACATAACAAATGGCCCATTGGCTTGATATAAGCCTTACAAGGAGCCCAAAAGAAAGAAAATACACAATTACAATCTCATACAAGCCATAACTCACAAATACACTCCACCCGTGTAATGAAATCGCCTTTGATGCCCCATCAGATCTAGTGCGATGTCCTCCCCATGGAGGTGGGTAGTATTATTCTTGGTAGGTTGTGGTTGTTTGATCAGGATGCCATGCTCCATGGCCGGTCGAACACCTGTACCTTCGACCATGGTGGCCATCAGATTACCCTCCACCCCTCTCAGCCCAAGAGTCCTTCAGTTTGAGGTCCTACTGGTCCTAGTACTCTGGAGCCTTCTGTCCCTGGACCCAGTACCCCATCCCCAACTCGGGCCATGATCGTTACATCTTGCACAGGCGAGCCCCCATCTAGGAGGTTGATGTTGATTAGCTGCCGAGAAATGGAGCGGGAGACTAGTAAGGGGAGTCCTGTGTTTGCTATCACTGTCCGTGAGGTGGAGCAAAAATCCGAGGGTGAATTCCCACCCGATATTGTTCCCATTCTGCAGGAGTTTGCTGATATAATCCCCGAAGCGCTTCTCGAGGGACTCCCACCTATGCGGGATATTCAGCATGCTATCGACCTTATTTCGGGATCCTCATTGCCCAATCTTTCCCACTATCGCATGAGTCCCACTGAGCACGCCGAGCTAAAGCGGCTGGTCGATGAGCTTATGCAGAGAGGATCTGTTCGGGACAGCACAAGTTCATGTACTGTGCCCACATTACTCGTCCGAAAGAAGGATGGCACTTGGCGGATGTGTATTGATAGTCGTGCCATCAACAAAATCACCATGAAGTACAGGTTCCCTATTCCCCGCCTGGATGATATGCTCGACATGATGGCAGGTGCCACTATCTTTTCGAAGATCGATCTTAAGATTGGCTATCATCAGGTAAGGATTAGGCCAGGTGATGAGTGGAAGACTGCATTTAAGATCAAGGATGGTCTATATGAGTGGTTGGTTATGCCCTTTTGGCTAACCAATGCCCCCAGCACCTTCATGCGACTCATGACTCAGGTCCTTCGACCATTCATTGGAGTCTTTGTGGTAGTGTATTTTGATGATATTCTCATCTATAGTCGCACTGCGGAGGACCACTTGGATCATCTACGGCAGGTCTGCCTACTCTTGAGGTGAGAGCAGCTATTTGCAAACCCACAGAAGTGTGCCTTTATGACTCCTCAGCTTACCTTCTTGGGTTTCATTGTGTCTAGTACTAGGGTCTCCGCTAATTCAGAGAAGGTCCGGGCCATTGTTGAGTGGCCGAAACCCCACACGATCCATGATGTCCGTAGCTTCCATGGCCTCGCGACGTTCTATCTTCGTTTCATCCGCGGATTTAGTTCCGTCACTGCCTCGATCACGGACTGTATCAGGAAGGGCACATTTGTATGGACAAAGGCCGCTGCGGCTGCATTCAAGGACATCAAGGAACGCATGACCTAGACACCGGTCCTTCGATTACCAGATTTCTCGAAGGTGTTTGAGGTCTCATGTGATGCGTCGGGTGTAGGAATTGGAGGAGTGTTGAGTTAGGAGACACACCTGATCGCATATTTCAGTGAGAAGCTGAATGACGCGAAATTCTGATACTCTACATATGATAGGGAATTCTATGTAGTTGTTCAGGCTCTTAGGCATTGGAGGCACTACTTATTACATCAGGAGTTTATCGTATACTCCAACCATGAGGCCATGAAGTTCCTCCATGCCCAAAAGAAGCTTAATGCGCATCACATCAGATAGGTTGAGTATCTCCAGCAGTTCACATTTATGCTCAAGCACAAAGCTGGAGTGGAGAACAAGGTGGCTGATGCCTTGAGCCGGCGTGCATGTTTGCTGACTACCATGAGTGCCGAGGTCATAGGGCTAGAGAAGATGAGAGAGGCTTATGTTGATTGTCCTGACTTTGGTCAGATCTTTGCCACTCTCTAGGTCAGACCCTCGAGAGATCATAGTGATTATGTGCTTCAGGAGGGTTACCTCTTTCGAGGAGGCAGGCTTTGTGTTCCCCGAACTTCGATTCGCGACTTCTAAGTCTGGGAACTTCATGCGGGAGGTCTAGCTGGCCACTTCGGTCGGAACAAGACTATCGAGGTTGTCGAGCATAGGTTATATTGGCCGAGCTTGAAGAGAGATGTTGCTCACATTGTGGCCCAGTGCCGTACATGTGTTACGGCCAAAATGAAGAAGCAAAGCTCAGGCCTCTACAAGCCTCTTCCCGTACCTGATGCCCCGTGGCATGATGTTAGGTAGTAGATCGATTCTCGAAGATGGCCCTTTTCATTCCCTGCTCTAAGACTTCGGATGCTTCGAGGGTAGCCCGTCTATTCCTTTCTCATGTGGTGTGTAAGTTTGGGCTGCCTCGTACCATAGTGTCTGACCGTGATGTTAGGTTCACTAGTTACTTTTGGAAGACACTGTGGCATATGTTAGGTACTCACCTCAAGTTCTCCACTTCATATCATCCCCAGACAAATGGTCAGACTTAGGTGGTCAATAGGAGTCTGGGTGACCTTTTGAGGTGTCTTGTTAGGGACCGTGTAGGGGATTGGGATCTCATGTTACCACTGGCTTAGTTTACATATAATGATTCGGTCAATAGGTCTACAGGTATAAGTCCGTTTGAGATTGGCACAGGTCATAGGCCTAGGAAACTGGTGGATCTTATTCCCATGCCCATTCATGCACGTGTGTCGGAGTCTGCTGAGTCATTTGCTAGGCATGCTAGGAGTCTGCATGACGACATCCATCGTCACATTGAGGCCAGCAATGCACGGTACAAAGAGTTAGCCGATGCCCACCAACACCACCGTGAGTTCCAAGAGGATGAGTATGTCATGATCAGGGTTAAACGTGAACGATTTCCCTCAAGAACCATAAAGAAATTGCAAGCTCGCGGAGACGGTCCATTTCGAGTGTTGAAACGCGTCAGATCCAATGCGTATGTTGTGGACTTGCCAGAGGAATATGGGATAAGCTCTACTTTCAATGTGTCGAATCTAGTTACTTATAGGGACACAGCGGTGATCCCCAATGAGCCTTTTAAGCCATCTCCCCCTCTTGAGAGTGACCCCACACCTGAGTGTCCACCACCAGCCTCATTTCCACGGCAACATGAGTATATAGATCATATACTAGATGGGCAGGTGACTATTACCAGGAGTGGATCCTACCCGCGCTACCTAGTGCGATGGAGAGGGCGACCCGCCACCGAGGATACGTAGATCACCAGGGCAGAGTTGCATAGGATAGATGCGGACCTTCTAGAGCGCTACCAGAGCGATCCCGACCCTTACTCGATAGGGTCAAGTTTCTCCCACCCAGGGAGAATTGCTGCAGACACCAGAGCAATCGAGAAGCATGATTCGGCAAGCCGTCGGTACCGAACATGAAGCACCACTTGAGCTACACCGGCATCCCTTTGGCTTGGAGACAGTTTGGAGTCTCCGTCTTGAGTCTAGGTATTTTCTAGTATTTATTGGGGTGTATTTGGTATTTATTGCATTGCATTAGTGTGTTTGTAATGTGTGTTTGTTTGGATTTTTCATTTGGGCTCCTTTGTAAGGCTCTTAATAAGCCATTGGGTCAAGTTCATTTAGAGTCCATTAAGGGGTCTTGTTCATATTGGACCATAAGGCCACTTAAAGCCCAATTGGGCTTTTCCCTCTCTCATGGGCTTCCTAGCTTGGAAGGCCCCATAGGCTACAAGGGTCCATGGGCCAATTGGTTGGTCTTTGGCCCAAAGTTACCAAATTTGACCCATGAGGAGGGCGCCCCTTGTTTTGGCCTTATTAGGCTAATTCGTTTATTTAGCTTTGACCACATGGGAAAAAATAGATTGTGGTATCTCTAATGTACCCCTCCCCAACCCCAAATCTAAGGGTAAGGTAGGTCATTTACCTAGAGATCCCATTTCGTATAAAAGGCTTGTATTTTCCATTTTCATCACAATTAATACAAGAATTTCAGCAATTTTGCTCCATGAGCCAAGGGCCGCCCCCCTCTCTCTCTCCTCTCCCTTCTCTTGCAGCTGTGAAGGCTGCCAATCTGAGGTGTGACGGCTCCCCTATCAGTGTGTGAAGCTCTCCGCCGCCGCCGCCGCCATCGAGCCACCGTCACACCGCCACCGCCATCGCTGGAGTTCTACCCATCGCGGGATAGCAGGGCAGAGGTCAAATTTTAGCTCAGCTAGTAGATCTAACGAGGCTGAAATTTTCAGGGTGAGTTTCCAAGGTTGATCCCACGTCCCAAAAAAAAATTCAGATTATTTCCACTTCCTTTTCCCATTTTTCCATTTAGGTTCCCACAACCCAATAGATGTGCCCCTGTTCAGTCTTGTGTTCCAGCAACCTAACGCTTTGTCCATGAGACCACCTTTTCGATTTCAGAATGAGCTGAAATTTGAACTGGGAGTTCTGTCCACCTAAGCCATCGTCCATAAATTTTTTTGTGATTTTAAGAATTTTCTTTCCCATCCAAAAAATCACTGTATTTTCCCAAATCTATGCTACCTCCTGCAGTCCAGATCCGACCCATCTCTGTTAGAAAATCCCTTTCCCATATCAAGCCTCCACCAAAAATTACCAAAAAAATATCCAAGTGTTCCTTACTTCCCCCTATAGCTTCCATAAAAATCCCTTCATCCAGATCTGAAGTTTCAGTCGCGGTCAATGCCCTTTCTTAGGCAGATCTCAGTCTGCCCAGCCAGATCTGAGACATGAACCTTTCCTATTGAAAAATCCCCCATGAAAAATACGGCCACAGCAAAATTCCGGTAACACCAGAGGGTTGAAGTTCTCCGAGTTAGCTACGCATCGATGCCAATTTTGCGATGTTCCAAGATCGGAGCTGGTCGTAGCAATTTTTGTCGCCGGATCGCGCAAGCTTGAAATAGCAGTACAGATCCGTGGACGGCAAGCAGCAAGGCTTTCAAGTCCGGCCGCCTCGCCTTCCACGAGGCAAACTAGTGTAGCTGCCTCACAGGGATCGTCCCTCTAGGGGTCCCTTTCACAGCGGGACGAACCCCGCCTCAGTCGATTGTCCGAGCAGGTCGTGGACCCTACAACCATCAACCCGTGTCGTCCGGATAGCATCAAGTTGTAGCATGTCGGTACCGACGGAGCGGTTCAAAATGCTACCCGTCAACGCAATTTCAATCCTCCCGAGTCCCACATGTTACCTATTACCTCCCTGCGTGGAGTGGGTTTAATTCTGTAATTACTGATCATTGTTAACCGGGAGTACGAACTTGGCCGGGGTTGTCTTCCCCACGCTCGGAGCGTGGTGGTAACAATATTTCCTTCTTGGCATTTGCTTAGATAGTATATGACTATATGCCACTGCATGAGTGCGTTAGACTCCTAGCTTATTAAATCAATTTTAATCACCGCTGTGAGAGTGAGAGTTAACCTGTCCCGTGACTCGATCTGAGCACGGAAGTGAGTTTGACCACTCTTCACTCTGCCGGTTTCTCAACCGCGCGGATCCGCATTTCCCTCGCCTGGGACGACGAGTGAGCTCGCATTTCTGTTTAAGGCATATATCCCATAGGAACTCTTAGTGTCGAGCCGAGGTAGCTCTATTGTTCGCGTGTCGCTGGTCGCGTCGTCACTTAGAGTCCAAGGTTTGCATCATTTGGCATCGGGTCCCTCATTCATCCCGCATCACTAATCCTGACAAGGAGATGAAGGGAAGTCTTATCCCACCGGGCGTGCCAGATTTGTGGATGCACTTTTGGGAGCACTTCTCTTTTTGTTCATTTGTTATTCATTTGGTTATTCATCTTTTCGGTTTATTCGTGCGAGGGCGTGCCAGTCACCTAGGTGACGATTTATTCGCGCTTCAAGGAAGCCCCGGGTGCGCTCGATCTGACTAGTCAGACGATTGTGTGTATCGTGTCAGGACAGAGAACCCTCCACGCCATAAAGGTCACGATGTTAATTACATCCCCTCGGAGAGGGGAAAACCCTTGATTGATTGCCAGGAAAAGGGGCACTATGGCATGTAATTCATAATAACAAAAGCGAGAGTGAAATCTCAGATTGCATTTAAATAAACCCCGCATTAGGGTGGAAACGTACATAGATACTCATATGTCGGTCACTTGCGGACCATTTCTTGTTCAGACGGGAGTCCGCATTTGTAGCGAGAAAGGGGCGGCGATGAAACCGTACAAATATCTGCCGCGTATGCGGCAAGTTTAATGCGGGTGTGGGATTGAATCTCGATAGAGACGGGTCAAGTTAACAAACTGTTGGCCTGAAATGGCCTCGGATCATGGCCATGTTGTGAGGGGCTCTCGAGGTACACATCCAATTCAGCGGGGCATCATTGCTTTTTTTTTTACACTCAGTCCGGGGGAGCGAGGGTCTCGAGGTGTGCATGGTTATAGCATCCTTTTTTATTATTGTCGTTCTAGTTGTTAAATTCCATCATTTATTCACGCACGGGTGGTTCATTTTCCTTTATTGGTATCACATCTTTTCTTTTATTTGGTTTGTTGTAGTTTATTTTTTTTTTGAGCATGCCAGTTTAGAGGAGGGCAAATGGGGGTGCTGGTTTGGCTACAAGGAGTGGGGGGCATGCCGGATAAGGGAAGGCCACGACGCACACCGATTTAGGTTGGCAAAAGGGGCACAAGTTCACGATGGTAGGGGCGTGCCGGTTCGGGGATAGAAGAAGGGGCGTGCCAGTTTCGGGTGCAAGGTGTGGGAATGGTTTTTGTGAGAGAGGTTAAACCAGCACTGACGGGATCGTCATCGACATCGGACTTGATCTTCCATCTTAAAAATATTTGTAATTTTTTTTATTTTACATAAGGGTCTTTGAAGTTTATCTTTTGATATCCCTAAGTGTCTTTAAGGGAGTTATAATGAGTCATAGGTGTCTTTTCATATTTCTAGGCATCAAAGAGTCTTAGAGTTTTTAAGGGAGTTATAATGAGTCATAGGTGTCTTTTCATATTTCTAGGCATTAAAGAGTCTTAGAGTTTTTAAGAGAGTTATAATGAGTCATAGGTGTCTTTTGATATTTCTAGGCATTAAAGAGTCTTAGAGTTTGTCCTTTGATCTTCTTTGTGAAGTCTATAAAAAGAGTCTTGTAGTCCTTATTTGAAGTAATAGAATGAAGAAAAAACTAGTTTAGCGTGGCTATGAGTGTTCTTCCATATTTTTGGAACCCCGGGTGAGAGGTCCAACCCCACTTCGCCCCGCCATGGAGGTCATCCGTGAAGCTCCGGTGCATCGTCTTCGAGAATAGGACGGGTGTGAAGCCCCATCGAAGATCCACGATCTTCCTCCTTCACCGCTCAACTGCCGTCGTCATCCATCACCACCGCCACCACCGTCGTGCCAACTACAACGCCTGCAACCGCCATCACCGCAGAGAAGAATTGAAGAGCGCGACTGCGTCGTCCCTGAGATGGGGATGGGTGTGAGGCCCTGGCCGAGCTCCTCCATTCTTCTCTAGTCACCTCGCCTTCCTACTCTTCGACTGACAATTTGAAGTCCTTCCTCGACCTCATCTCACATCAAATGGTATCAGAGCAAGTCGTCTGGTTTGTCCCAACAAGCCGGGGTCCTGCGATTCGAGATTCGAGATTCGAGGTTTGAGGTCGAACCTTCTCCAAGCGGAGGGGTTTGACGGGATCGTCATTGACATCAGACTTGATCTTCCGTCTTAAAAATATTTGTAAATTTTTTTATTTTACATAAGGGTCTTTGAAGTTTATCTTTTGATATCCCTAAGTGTCTTTAAGGGAGTTATAATGAGTCATATGTGTCTTTTCATATTTCTAGACATCAAGGAGTCTTAGAGTTTTTAAGGGAGTTATAATGAGTCATAGGTGTCTTTTCATATTTCTAGGCATTAAAGAGTCTTAGAGTTTTTAAGAGAGTTATAATGAGTCATAGGTGTCTTTTATATTTCTAGGCATTAAAGAGTCTTAGAGTTTGTCCTTTGATATTCTTTGTAAAGTCTATAAAAAGAGTCTTGTAGTCCTTATTTGAAGTAATAGAATGAAGAAAAAACCAGTTTAGCTATGGCTATGAGTGTTCTTCCAGATTTTTGGAACCCCGAGTGAGAGGCCCAACCCCACTTCGCCCCCCCATGGAGGTCGTCCGTGAAGCTCTGGTGCATCGTCTTTGAGAAGAGGACGGGTGTGAAGCCCTATCGAAGCTCCACGATCTTCCTCCTTCACCGCTCAATCACCGTCGTCGTCCATCACCACCGCCACCACCGCCGTGCCAACTGCAACGCCTGCAACCGCCATCACCGTAGAGAAGAATTGAAGAGCACGATTGCGTCGTCCCTGAGATGGGGATGGGTGTGAGGCCCCAGCCGAGCTCCTCCGTTCTTCTCTAGTCACCTCGCCTTCCTGCTCTCCGACTGACAGTTTGAAGTCCTTCCTCGACCTCGTCTCACATCAGACGCCATACCCCGGGGCGTCGGATTAGGCCGCGCTGGGTTAAAGCTTGATGAATTGGGCTTCGTTTTGCTCTGTTCATCTTTTCATTAGAGTTAAAGTCCTTGTTCATTCAGCCAGATAGGTTGGGGAGAGGAATTAAATGTTTTATTATCTTGTTCGTTAGTTGAGTAAGAGGGTTTAATTGTTTTGTTCAGAGGTTTATTATATGAAGGGGTTCTGGAACACACAATATATGTATCATGTAAAGCTCGCAGTGGTTAAAACACACATGGCCTCTTATCCTTAGAGAGTTCTTTTCGTTCATACGTTCATCAGCCTGTGCGATTATTCATCGTTCTTATCGATTGCACCCCTGGTGAAAATTGGGTAGCATCTCCCCTGGACTGAGGGTTGCCAGGGGAAACGGGGGGATCATCAAACGTAATATTTCGGGACAACCCCCAATATTTGGAGTAGCCAGACGGCGATCCGATGACCCATAGGTGAGTGTAGAAGCCCGAGGACCAGCCTTCAAGGGATTCCAACAACTCACGGGCCGTTGCTTCATAAGAGCTCCAACGGGACAGCTGTTCGCCATGTAAGGCCATGAATGTTCACCTCTCAGACGGGTTCCCTTAAAGTCCATGCCACAGAGAGGCAGGCCTCTAAGAGCCCTGGGTGATTAGAAAATCGGGAGAGGAGAGAAGATACCCATGAAGTAGGGTGCTCTGTGTATCTGCAAAAGACACTTCTTTTTTTTTATTCATCCATAGAAGAAGGGGAGAGGCAAAATACACGGAGGGGGATTACCCCATAACAAAAGAAAGCAGAAACGAAAGAGAAAAGGTACAATGGTGAGAGGAGAGCAGAGCCTAAGCCCCTTTCCTAAGCTCACCTCTCTTCTCTCACACTCACTCTCTTTTCTTCACCTCACAGGCGTAGATCGGTGGACTTCTCCCTCTTTTCTTCCTCTTATTTTCTCTCCTCGTTTTTCTTCACTCCGCAGACGTAGGTGGATGGATCCTCTTTTCTCTTCGGCTAGCCTCTCTTCTTGTTTTTAACCAACCCCTGACCCCGTCGAATAGGGAACATATATATGTGATGGGTTACCTTCTTACTCGAACGGAAGGAACTCCCACCTCAGGTTTTGTTTGCCAGGTGCGCGGAGTTGACCTGTTACGCTGGCATCCGGTGTTTCATGGAGTACGCTGGCGTTCGTCCTAGGACAGGACGTTTGCAGGTTTACCGGGAGATCTGCTACTGCTGCCATCGTCGATGCTTGCCTTCACCGTTCATGCCGCTGCGCTGTCGAATGGAGGAGGAGACAGAGCTTCACAGCATTGAATGCTCTCTGCGTGCGAGACTGATGCGAAAATAGAGTATTGCAAGTCGGATGGGATGGATTTGGGTTAAACCGATGTGCGGGGTTGGCGCGTCGGTTTAGCAGCAAGAGGGGGGCGCGCCGGTTTGATTACTCCAATGGGGGTGCGCCGGTTTAGGATTCCTTAGAGGGGCACGCCGGTTTGAGTGCAAGATCGGCAAGGCCGTGAAGTGTCAAGAGATTTCATCTCGGCTTCGCGGCGATTCAGATGAACATTTGTCCTCCCGTAATGCTTTAGTTGTAATGCACCGCCTCCGAGATGTTTAGTTCGAAGCCTCCGAGTCCCGGTTCAGGACTTTGAGTGATTTTTGGCGCATGCCAAACCTGTATCTGAACACCCAATTTTTCTTGATTTGGCCTTCGGCACTGCGAGTTGCGGAGCCGTGGCCATATCTTCTACTTGAGGGGCTTCCTTATCGGGTAGCGGACCACCAGGTGCGTTCTCATCTTGATCGAGCGAGGTATGGGGTTTATTCGGCCTTTCCATCTTTGACTTGCTTTCTGGTGCGGGGACATGCATGCCGTATGATCTTTTTTTTTTGATGTCCACAGCACCGTGTGAGGCAGCAGGTGAAATGTGAAGGCTCTGCAGTAGATTTGGGACTGAGGATGAGCGTTGGTAGGTGCCGACCATGGTTCGTGTTATGGCCCTTGGCATGGTGGTCCGCGCGGCGACAGCTCGTGAGATGGATATTTTGAGTATCTGAGAATCAAGAATGGATTGGCGTTAGCAAGGACAGATTCGAGGGAATGATGTCCAGTTCCAACCTTCGAGCCTGGCATCTTCTGTGGTTTCTTTGTTCCTTGGTAAGCATTTTGACGTGTCATTGGTTCTGAGATCAGAGACAAGTGTAAGTAAGGAGCGTATGGCAGGGGCTAGCTCAACCGTTATGGCAGAGTGTGTGGCTGGCGATCAGTAGAGCCGGTGCTCGAGGCATGGCAAGTTGTAGTTCGAGGGATTGCAGCGGTGGTGCATCGGGAGATGCTGTGAGTGTAGTCCAATGGGAGACTTGGCAAGTGTTGTCGAAGAAGCTGACTTGACGGTGGTAATGGCTTTTCTGGTGCCGGAAGGCGAGGTTCCCAACATGCACGAGGTTTGAGGTTAGGTCAAGCATGGAGTTCCCCTGCTTGGTTGGAGGTATGCTATTTTCTCCTAGGTTGGAGAGAATCGTGTTTTGGCTAAGTTCCGTCATCTTGCATCGTGTGTTCGGATTGGTTGGCCTTGTGTCTGCCACGAAGTCTGTGCAAGACGTGTTCTGTATTTTTGGTAGTGTGGCTGCTTGTGAGGAGCAATGCCCATTTCCCTGGTGCATAAGGGTGCGTTGGCGCTGTTCCGGAAGGTGGAGTGCCAGTTGGGCAATGCTTGTGAAGACTCATGGCTGGTGTTGTGATGTCCGATGCGTTGTGGTCGGAGCCTGTGGAGTTGTAGAGGAATGCTTGATCAAGAGAGAGAATCTATACTCGGGGTTCGAGGTAATTGGGTTTCCTCACCCTATTTTTCGGAGTTAGCCAGCCGAGTTAAGAATTGTCGGGATGGTGGATCCTAAGTCGTTGCTATGATGTTTGCGCGCGTTGATCAGAGTGCGCAACAGAAGCGTGGTGGGCCCATAACCCACAGGTCCAAGATCATAGCATTGGTTGCTACGGATGGATTCTCGAGGATGAGAAGAGCATCGAAGGATTGCTTACTTGGTGTGAATTGTCTCTGGCTGTGTAAGTCATGTCGGTTGCCGTGCCATTGCTTGAGGCATTGTGGTTTGTGGCACTGGCAGCATGGAGAGTTGAGGAAATATGTCGATAAGGTTGCCGCATGAGTACCCTGTTTTAGTGTTGTTAGTCTTGTCAGGCATCTGGTTCTAGGACTGGATGGGGTTGCTAAGGAAGTCACCTGACGGAGGTCGAGGACGTGATGGTCAGAGTTGGAAAGCTGTGTGCTCGACTTATGCTGGAACTTGTATCCTCGGATGGGATCGTGGTCGTGGGATTGTTATATCTAACAGATTATGGGTCCCAGTTGGTAGCTGCAAGTGGCTAGTGAGGTTACCCGAGTGGTTGACCATGGCAAGGTCTGTGTTAGCAAGAGGCCCAGTTTAATCCGAGAGTTTCGGAATGATGTGATATGTAGCGCCCCGGATTTTTTTTTGATTTTTCGGATCAGGATCTGTGGGTTTTGGATCGCTTTTGTGGGTCCCAGATCATGTTTTGTGATTTACTTGGGTTTTTGGCTGTTGAGCCTGTGAAACCTTGTGTAGGGTGAACAGCTGCATTTTCTAGCCCTGGGACATTACAGGCACGTTGTGCATTTCCCGAGGATCATGGGGAGTATTTTTTACATATTTTGTATTTTTTGAAATCCCAAAGTTTCTTTTATAAATAACCACCCCCTCTCTCTCCTCACAACTCTCTTCTCTCCCTCTCTCTTCTCTCCCTCTCTTCTCTAGAAGTCGACAGAGGAAGGCGGGGGCGAGGTGGTGAGGTTCGTGAGGTGGGGAGCGGCGAGGATGGGTCGGGGATCAAGAGAGGGTGGCGGGGTGTTCGCCGGTCGCGAGTTCGCGGTGCCGGCGGTGGTTCATGTGGCGTTTCGCATGGGAACGGCATTCTCGACATGCGTAATCTTTGGTGGAGGTAAGGGGATGGTTCTTTAACCCCTGTACTTCATTTTCATGAGTTTGGTAGGCCGAGGCGAGCCGAGTGTGGGTTTATTTCACGCCGGGGTCAAAATCGCATGTTTGGGGTGAGCGGCGGTTTTCGCCCAATTTGGGCCCCGATTGGGGTTTTGATTTTGTTTTTTAGTAATAGGGATGTCTGGGGATGAATTCCCCTTATTTTCCCCTTCGCTGGGAGGCGAATGGGGTGTGGAACCAAGCTCGGGGCGGAGCTCGGTTCGTCTCTGTAAAAATGCAGGAGACGGTCATATAGGTGTCGATCTGTGCCCTGGTCTGGGCGGCCAAGACCCTGGTCGCCCAGGTCTCTGGGCAGCCAAAGGTCTGGCCTCCCAGGGGTGTTGGGCTTCCAGGACCATGGCCACCCTTACCTTGCATGGCCCGGGTCTGGGCGACCAGGTTGATGGCCGCCCAGTCCTCTGGGCGGCCAAGGGTGTGGCCACATAGGCTAAGGGGACCCCGGGAGCTAGGCGGCCAATAGTTTGGCAGCCCATCCCAGTCAGCCCCCAGGGTGCTGTGTTTCGCATTCCCTTGCCCTGAGGTGTCCGTATACGGTACGGTTTCGCAGGAGAGGTGCCCGCGTGACTCTTCGTGATCCGGGCTTCCTGGGTGGGTCATCATGGGCCATCCCTATGGGAATGTGTCTGTAGAGGGTGTTTTCCCCATCCAGGGTCATCGTGAGTTTTTTTAGGATCCGGACAACCCTGTGGGTTCTCGGGCTTCCGTGCATTCATTTGACTGAGTCACTGTGTATCGGTACAAGTGCGGAGTGCTGTTCCCGCACGTCATAGCTTTTTCGGAAAGCGGTTTCTGTGTGGGCCATGCGTATGGCCTATGAATTCTGAGTTCTATGACCCAACCTAGGGTTGGGGGCTTTTTGAGGTTTCCCTCTCTAAAGGAGATCAAACTCGGTGGCTGTGAGCCGCCTCATGAATTATTCTACCGTGGTTTCTGACCTAGGGATAGGCTAGATTGACGGCACGGAGCTGTCCCGGTACGACGGTCTTGACCCAAGTTACGTGACTCAAGGACCATTGGGTTTATTAGATCTAGATGACCATCCAGAGTCTGGTGGCCCCGAGCCACCTAGTACTCCGTGTTACTCGCAATGGGTGCGTGCGTGACCTTCCGCGTTCACATTTAGTGACCCCCCCACTAGTTGTAACTTCCTGGGCATGCGTTGTGCTGGCCTACCAGGGAGTAGGTGGAGAGCTACACCTGGTGAGATAGTTTTTAGGCTTTTTACCGTAGGGCACCTCGTCTGTGCAGCCTGGAAAACTAGCTAGAGGATCTGACCTAGAGCACATGGTCTGTGTGTGCACACGTGGCTGGGGGCTTCAGGCCAGCGCTGACGAGTGCGAGCCCAGCTAGTCCTTATTTTGTGATTACTAGTACAGTGTCTCAGTGTTGCCTGGGGCGAGGGAGACACCTGAGACGCGGACTAAGCCGTCAGTGGATGCATCCGGTCTTGTTTCTAGTTGGCAGTACTCCCGTCACATGACGTGAGATTCTCGTGACTCGACCTTCCGTTTCCCATCTACGAGACATGGTTTTAAGTGTAGTTTCCTGGTTTTTTCCTGACGTAGAGGTCTAGGTATCCGGTAAAGATTACCGAGGTTCTTCCCTAGATGACATAGGGTCCACGACTGCGAGGTCGTCACTGTTTCCCCTAGACCGTGTGGTCTTGGGTTGGGCCTTTGTCCGTGAGGACATGCCTCCACTGACAGACGCACAACTGGGATCTAAAGGGGGGGGGTGAAAAGATCCCTTACAAAAACTTTGTTTCAAAATTAGAACTCAACTAATATAAACTAAAATCGCCAGATGAAGTTAGAATATGCAGACACAAGATGACTAATACTAGCGGAAGCAGTTCTAACACACAAGACTGAAACAGACAGACAGAGAATCTGTCAACCACAGACGCAAACAGTTAGAGTGCAATCATGATGCTGAACGGACAAATAATCACATTCCTTGTAGCATATATGTGCGTAGGGTAAACTGATGAATGAGGAACCTGTGGATGGTTGAAGATAAGAAGGAATCAATCACATAGGCAAGCACACGATGCACAAGAGATTTTTAGGTGGTTCAGTCAGACACCTTGCCTGCCTACGTCCACCCCTCACTTAATCCAAGTGAGGATTCCCTTGCAATAGCAAGAACGCAGACTCAGTCTACAAACATAATGCTGACAAGCAGCTTGGCCCGGAGGAACACGCTCCTCCCTTCTCCTGAAGTCACAGAAGGAAACATGAGCAGTGCCCAGTTGCCCACATGATGGGAATCAACATCGGGCACTAACTTTTTAGTTTGCATTTGTGTCCTTTTATTTGCATTTATATCATTGGGAAAACATGTTTACAATTGTAAGGCTTTATAAGCCAAAATGTGAGTCTTTAGGTTTTAGTGAGTTTATGTGCAAAAGTCCATGTAGGCCCTGCAGGACCCTCCACCCCTTCCTCATTGGTGCAAGTGGCTGGTCAAATGTCCTAGGTGGCTTCTAGAAGGGCTTGACCATTCAAGGGGACAATTGTATTAAAAAGTCAAAGTTGGACTGCCTTAAAGTCCAAGGGGCACCCCCTTCCACTAGAACATAATCTAATTTTTATTTTTTTTGACCACATGGGATTAAATGTGATGTCCCTTGTATACCCCTCCCCTAATCTAGATCTGAGGATAAAATTGGTCTTTTTCATTTTATTATATAAGGCTTGTATTTCCATTTTGCATGAATTAATGATAAGAATTTTCAGAATTTGCTTGAAGCAAAGAAGGGTGCGCCCTCTTCCTCTCTCCCCTCTCCTCTTGCAATTGGATTGCTACCTTCTAGGGTGGATTCTCTACTATACTTGGTGGATTCCAAGTGTTCTATCTTCTCGGGGTGTGAAGCTCTGCCGCCGCCTTCCGTTCGTGCCGCCATCGCGCCGCCACCACCATCGTCGGAGTTCTGTCCCCATCAGGACAGGGCCCTTTTGTCTGAATTTTAGCTCTCAATCCACGGATCTGCTGGATCCCAAATTTTGGGGGTAGGTTCCCCATGCAAATATCCTCTCCCAAAAAAGGTTTCCCAATTTCTATCCATCGTTTGCCCTCTGTTCCACCTCCATTTTGCCCGGTCTTCACAGTCTGCCCCTGTGCAGATCTGTGTCACAGCAACTTTGTGTTTTCATAGTTCGACCCCCTTTCCCATGTTTGTTTGAGTTGCCAATTTAATTGAGAGTTCTGTCCACCTAAACCTCCTTTCACGTTTTGTTTTGACAATTTTAGATCTCGTTTACATTTTCTAAAAATCTCTGTCTTTTCCCAAATCAGTTCTATCCCTGCTGTCCAGATCCGACCACCCAGTGTTAGAGATTCCGTTTCCCCAACCAAACCTCCACAATAAATTACAAAACAATATATGTTTTAGATCTGTGAGTCCTCGTTCCAACGGCACCAACCACGTCTCGATCCGCCTGCAGATCTGAGAGCAATGATTCTTGCCGCCGGGTCGCGCAAATCTGTTCCGTGAACAGACCTATAGAAGCAGCAACAAGTTAAATCTTGCAAAAATATCAAATCTCAATTTCATGAACCGTCACATCATGGAGTCGACCAGGGATGTCCTGCCATCGTTCCAATCAAGTGTCGCCTTCAGAAGATCTCAGGAGGATGACGTCCCTTTGGAGGCCATTGCTTGCTGTCCGACGAGCAGAACCGAGTCGAGTTGAGTTGGAATAGTGCCGAGTCGGACCAGCATCCCTTCTTCGGCCCGAACACCCTTCCGGCTTGCTGCCCGTCAACCCAAAATCGGTCCTCCCGGGCCCACTTGTAGCCCTTTACCTCCTTGCGTGGAGTGGGCAATATAATTCACTACTATAATTAAAATTTACCATTGTACCGGGAGTTACCGTACTTGGCCGAGGTCGTCTTCCCCACGCCCGGAGCGTGGAGGTACACTTGCCACCCTCCTCGTAGGCATGTGCTTTACTCGTATTTATTTGTATATGCCGCTGTGAGTGATAGGATTGTTAGCACGATATATTGTTATCATCGCTACGAGAGAGTGAGTGTGACCCGTCCCGTGACTCAATCCGAGTACACGTGGAAGAGCCAAATACCTGAGACTCACTGCCGGTTCCTCAACCACGCACGATCCCTCGTTTCCCTCGCTTAGGGATGAGTTGTGAGCTAGAGTCCCAGGTGGCATGTCCGTCCCGCATCACCACAACCAGAGGATCAGTTCTCTCTTCCTCTGATGATGCAGAGGAAACCCGGAGATCACTCTCCCTTCTTCTGATTGCTTAGAAGGAACACACGATCCCTAAACAGGGTATCGGAAGAACACTGAGAAAAATAAAAGCAAAAAGAAAAAAACAAAAGGAAAAAAAAATGAGAATGACTGAGAACAAGATAGCTCAGTATGAGCAGATTGGCTTGGATCTGATCCAGAGGCCAATAGATGAACAACTCCCCAAACTCTTGAGCTCTGGTTGCACTCAATTTGACAAGATGGAGTTCAGATATGGATACTCTCAAGCTTTTTCTTCCTCTTTCTCTTTCTCTTCTTCTCTCATAGAATTCCTATCTGATTTTTCTCACTGGCTCCTCTCTTCACGACTCTACTGCTTTTCTTTTCTTTCAATGATACTTCTTCCCTTTTTTGATTTAGTCTTATTTCTAGAGGACGGAGACAACATATATATACCAGATGAAAATTTAGATAAATTCTAGAAAAAGGAATTATCATTAGATCTCATGCTTGATTGGTCCTAGTGTGATTTCAGAATATTTCTCTTCAGAATTCATCTTCAAAGATTGCCGCGTGGCTTGGACAAGTGAGAAGTCTTCTAGAGTTTGAAAACACCTGATTTCATTAAGTTGTCATGTGCTCTGTTGGAAAGTATCAAAGTGTCGACGTACCAGGAAGACAGGTCGAGACTGATTCAATTGGTTGCTTTGACATGCTATGAAGACAGGTCGAGGCAGTCTTCAAGGATTATGCTTCGTGTAGGTGCTGGTGCATCGATGCATTGAGAGATAGGTCGATGCACCCTTTCCCAAACTGAACTTAGACTGCAGTTGAGGCTTCATAGCTTCGACACAGAGCCCTTGGAAGTTGACGTGTTGTAGAAGAAGAGAAAATCCTTAATTGAAGCGCTTGAGATCCTTGGCAGAAGTCTAGGTGTGTTGATGTATTATTTTGGACCTTCGATGTGGTACCTCTCAACTTCTTGGACTTAGACTTGATGCGTCGGTGCATCTCTTCTGATGCGTCGATGCAGTAAACTGAAAAACCTTTCTTGAATCATTGCTGCATCGAGGTAGTCTTCCAACTGTGTTGGTGCAGTAGTAAAGATTAACTTTCTAGATAGCTCGAATGACTTGTGTGTCGATGCATTTCTTCAAGTGTGTTGGTGCAGCGAATGAATGCAACTTTAGACAATAGCTTCTGCGTCGAGGCATATTACTTGTGATTTGACCTGTGAGCATGTTCAAAAAATCTATGTTCAATATTCAGGACTTAGTTAGTTTTTCATATTGATTACATCATGATTCATAGTGTGTCATCATCAAAACCAGAGATCCAACATCCACTACAGGGGTGTCGTGATGCTTCTCCTGGCAGTGTAGCTAGAGATTTTCCTATTTGTCTAGTGGTCCACCGACTGCGAGATCAGGGCGTGTTTCCTAGTACAGTAGGAGTAGCTGTAGAGCCGCGGTTTTACCGGCCACCGTGTTTGCTATTCCTACTATAGTTGTTGCTTTCCGCTACCGCCGTTGTTACGGTTGGGGTTCCGTGGGACCCCTACTGAGCCAATGATAGGAGGCTCACCCCTGCTTTTTAGGTGTAGCGGTTCTTCCTAGAGATTCGGGGGTGCTGTGGGGAGTTTCATAGTTGCCAGCTCGCCGGGCCGAGTGTTCACTTGGCAATAGAGTACGTTCCCTTGCCTTAGACTGTACTTTATTTGGACTGGACTCTGTTGTTAGATTATTTTTTTCTATTAATTGTTGAATTGTCCTACTTTATTTTATATTTCTATGTACTCCACACACACTTTTCAGCTTTTCCGAGCCATCCGGCTCGTGGGCGGTGGTCCAGGATTCGAATGGTATCGGGTCATTCCTGGTATCCAGATCTTGGGTCGTTACATATTAGAAGCTGAGCAAGGCGAACCTCAAATCTGAAAGGAGCTATCCGGGAGGCCAATGGCATCCATGAAAGAAAAGAAGAACAGTCGCCCTTGTCCCGCGGTAGGGGCATATACCTCCACCTCTCTAACCATGGAGGCGGCCGGCGTGGCTGATGAAGAATGCGACGAAGCAGTTGCGACCTCCCTCTCCACCCTGGTGAGGAAGGATCCTTTGAAGGCGGTCTATGACGACTACCTAGATGATCATGAAGAATTCCTACAACTCTCAAAGCCGAGAGATATCTTAAAGCCCCGAACAATGATACAAGAAAGGCAAGAAGGCAATGACCCCTGCAAATGATAGAAATCTATTATCAGGGAGGCCGCCACAACCTCTACTGAAGCCCCGCCTGAACAATAAGTTTTTGAGCTCCTTGCAGCCCTCAAGGGCAATTTATCCATAGGCCAACGTCCAAGCTGTTCAGAAGCTGCATTGATAGCTTCACCGCTGATTTCCCGACAAACTCAAAAGCCAGAAAAAGAAGCTGATGATGTCCCGCCACTATGCGAAATGAGCCAAGGAAGCACTTATGATGCCCTCGAAGCCAAAGAAGATGACGAAGGCTTCATCGATTTGCAGCCGGCCCCATCGGAGATAGAAGATGGTGGCCATGCCACGGTTGATGAGCTGGTCGAGGTAAACCTTAGCACGGAAGACAAGCCTAGGCCAACCTTCCTCAGCGCCCTCCTTCTCCCAGAAGAGAGAAAGCAATACATACAGCTACTCCAGGAGTTTCGGGATTGCTTCGCTTGGAATTACAAAGAGATGCCAGGCCTCAACCCTGAAGTTGCTCAACACATACTGGCTATCGACCCAAAAGATGAGCCGTTGAAGCAACCATCCCGGCGGATGAGGCCGGAGCTGATAAATCAGATTTTCAAAGAAGTCAACAAGCACATAGACATCGACTTTGTAGCAGAAAACCAATATACCACATTGCTGGCCAACATTGTGCCTATCAAGATGATGGGGGCATCCCTTGCCCCTCCACATTTTCGAGGTTCGGATTGTTTGTCGGCATGCGCCATTATGTTTGTGATATTTTTCTGAGTCTAGTCATGTAATTTTTATATTTTATTTGAGTCATGAACCATGTAAT
>JAHNEJ010000565.1:0-184484 GCA_022559845.1 Amorphophallus konjac
GGGAAGGAGGAGAGAGAAAAATTTCAAAATTGGGGTGGGGAGGAGAGAGAATGGGGTTCGCCCCCTTTAGAGAGAGAGAGAAGAGAGAGAGAGAGGGGGGGAATCCACCCCTTAGAGAGAGAGAGATTCTCACAATTGTAGTGGAATTTCAAATTTTCTTTCAATCATTCATTATCTCAAAATGGAGAGAGAGGGGTCCTATTTATAGGGATCCCATAATTTACAATAAGACCCTGACTTTTGACACATTGACTAATAACCAACAAGATAGGGGCGCCCATGGGCCAAGCCCAATGAATTGGGCCCAATAGCTAATTAATAAACCTAATGACACTCAAACCTAGGGAAATAAGCACAAGACCTAGGGACATGACTCAAATAAAAGGGAAATTACAATGATATGACTTAAATAAAATAAAGAAACATACATAGGACTCAAAATAAATGACTAGACCATGATGTACGCCTCCGGGGTGACGAGAATGGTCGAGAGTGTCAGGACGGATGGTGATGACCCCATCATACTCCCGGGGTGCGGAGAACTCGACTCCGTCGAGTAAGAGGTGGTACCGCTCACATGTCTTCCGAAAGAAGCCGATTCTTCCACCTAGCGAGGTAGAGCCCATTCACCTTGCTCCGAGTGATGATTACCTGTTCATCCAATATTCTCTCAAGTTGCTTACGTCGGGCTCTCTGGGCTGATGGTGCTCACATGGGGAGGGGTGGGTGCTCTCTCAAGGGAGGAAGGGGGCTTGAAATTCTCACTTGGTGCCACCGTGGGTCCCTTGTGTGGCACAAGGCTTTTCACATTGAAACCGAAGTTAACTCCGTATCCCTTGAGGAGGCCTAACTTAGTAGTGGGGCTAATGCACCTCAAAACCTGGAAGGGGCTGATCCCACAAAAACTCAATCTTGAGTTGTCTCTATGTGAGAGCCTCTCATTCCTCACCATCCCGGAATCACCCTTTTGGATTTCTTGGTGACGCCATTGAGTCGGTCGGCATTTTGTAGATTTCATGACTCTTGTTGATGCGCTTGCAAGGTTATCATGCAATTTTGTGAATGCTGTCCTTTTAGTGGTTATGGGTGGACCTGGACAACCATAGATGGACCTATCATGCCATGATGCCATATGGACCTTGATGAATCTTGGTGGGCCGGGGCAACCATATGTGGACTTATCATGCAATGTTGTTATGTAGACTTTGGTGGGCCTAGGTGGGCCGGGGCAACCATATGTGAACCTATCATGCAAAGTGGTGATGAATGTCAGGGGACCCGGACATCCGTAGATACTTTTGACATGCTTAAGACCCATGATGAATGAGGGTGGACCAATACATCCGAATATGGACCACTCATACTTTCTACTTGACATGTGGGTGATATGAATGAATGGACCCAACATAGTGTTCATGCCAAGTGGTGTGGTAAGCCTAGACACATGCATATTTTTCCTATGGGTGACTTCCATGTGTATAGGTGTGGGACAACCTTTGAACTCCCATTGGAAAGGGTCGAATGGATCTAAGAAGGTGGTCATCATGGGGTGGAGCACAACCTCATTACCTAGGGATATGTGGCTCAAGGTCATGGCTCCCAAGGTGTAACCCGGGTCTAAGATGGAGTGAATTGGGTCAAACATGGTGAGTTGGTGTAGGGAAAGGTGGGTGGTGGATAAAGTGTTTGGGTCACACGAGTCTCTTGACTCCTATTGGAATGGATCATATGGATCATAAAATGGGTTACCTAGGGGGAGGAACTCCATGTCCTCAAGATCCTCAAAAGGTGTTAAGTCATCCTTCTCCATGATAGTTGGGCCAATGTTCTTGGCAAGTGGGTCGGCCATGAGTGGAGGGCTTGGCTTTCTACCCGAGATAAGAAGCTCTAAATCGAGGAGAAGGTTGGGCTCATCGGGTGTAGGGAGGAATAGAAGGAGGTCGCTAGTGTAGTAACCAATGGTGCAAACCGAGGTGATAGACCCTATGCATAGGTGTAGGAGGCTAAGGCTCCTAGGTTGTTCAACCATAGGGGTCAACATGCTAGTCATCTCTAATTGCCATGCTATGCCCTTGAGAAGGTCCTCTAAGGTCTCCACTTGATAGGATGCTTGGATTGTCGTGTGATAGGAGAAGAAGGGCACTATGGGAAGGACTTGTTCTATGGGAGGGAAAACATGGGCCGGGATCTCTATAATTGGGCTCTCCTTTAACCAACTAACAATGGGTCCTCCTAAGATGATCTCCGCCCCAACTAGAGAGGGTGGTATAAGGTATAGACCATCGTGTGAGGTTTCTTCTTCAATTTGGACTTGGGTTTCCTCCAAGGTGGGGGGTGGGTTTGGAGTGCTCACAACTATTGGATCGGGTATGAGTTCTTCTACCAAGGAGGTGAGGGGGTCTTTTGGGGTGATGAGGGTTGGTGTGTGGTGCTCCCGGGGTGGAGGGTAAAGGGAAACTTGGATTGGGATTGGTAGAGTGGGGTTTGGGAGTGGAAGTAGTGGAGGCCTAGGTTGGGGTAGAATTGAGGTTGGAAGTGAAAGGTGGGTTGGGTGACAAGATTTGGGCTGATGGGTTTTGGGAGATGTGTCCCTTTTTGGGGACGATGGTGAGGTTGCGGTGGTGGCCAAGGGGGCTTGTGGGGTACGGATTTGGTGAGGGGATTTGGATTTGGGGGTGGTGGCCATTATGGGCCTAGGTGGAGGGGTGGACATGGGGTCCAATTGGGTATGTGGACATATGGTTGTGGTGAGAATTTGTAGGTAGGGTGTAGATGTGATGGTCGGGATAGGATAGGTGGGAAGTGGTGGGGAATGGGGGATTAGGTTCTTGGGTTGGTCGGGTGGGGATGGTGGAGTTGAACTGCTCCTTGGGCTTTGGTGATCCGGGTAGGAGGGGAAACCATATCTTACCCTAAGTTGTTCCTTCATATCCTCCCATGTGGTGAGGGGAGCTTCCCTTCTAATTATCCTTAAACCTTCAATTTTCAACCAATGAGTGTGGGCCCGTTTGGTAAGTTGCAATTTGGCAAATCGGACTTTCTCATCCTCGGACATGGGATACCAAGTGAAGTAATGGTCCATCGAGACTTCCCACTCTAAATAGTCACTAGGTTGAGTTCCATCAAAAGTGGGAGGTGGGGGACATGTCCTTCTATCATCCGTCCTTTGGGCGGGCCCATTTTCTCCAAGTTGGTTGAGTCGACCCGATATGTTATCAAGCCGCTCATTGGCATAGGTCAAGGCCTTCATGAGGTAGTTGACATGGCCAGGGAGGTTATGTGTGTTAGTGGTAGGCATCCTTTGGTGGTTTGGACTTATGGAGAGGGTCGATTGGTAAGGTCAGTAAGAGGTGGCCATACTAGTGGACAAGAGATGCAACCGAGGACTCTAAATGCATAAACATGCCCTAGGACCAACTTGATAGAGACAAGTTGTGAACTTGCTCTGATACCACTTGATGTGACACCACCTTGGGGTGATGGTCACAAGACCAATGCTTCCTCGGACCTAAGTATGCAAGCACAACCACAAGACTATGAAGCCTACGTAAGCGGACCTTCGTATGGCGCACACACTTTAACCCGGGGGGTAACTCGGGGATGCCGAGTCGAGAAAATGGGACAAGCCCCTTGCTGGTAGAGGGCCAGCAAAGTCTAAGGCAAACCTCCCCTTGAGGTGCGGATACTCAACTCAATGTGTTGGCCTTGGCCGAGGGACGTGGATCACTCACTCACACCCACGGTGGTCGCACAAAGTGTGGTGGAACCTAAGATCGGGCGCTCTCTTCCTTACTGACGGCGCAATTGGAGAATATTAAATGAACAAGAATAATTGAGAGCAAGGGATGAGATTTTACCTAGCCGGTTTGAAGAAACCGGCTCCGGTCGGAGACGTGGGCGAGCGGGGAAGCGTGTGTTCTCCACACGCCGCGCCGATGAAGCTTCGAACCTGAAATTTAAGATTTACATGCACTACACCCCTTGCAAGGGGGTTGGACTAGGGGTGGGGATTCAAATTACAACCAAAAATATTCCTCCACGCAGGGAGGGGCCTTCAGCCGGCCAAGCGGGGAGGGGAGAAACGGGGAAAGTATGCCGAATGAAGACCGAGATCGGTTCAGTCTTCTCTCTGTGAGTGCTGACAGTCGGTCGAAGATGTTGCTGCTGTGACTTCTCCCGAATTTTTTTGGGGACGAAACCACTTGGAGAATCTTTATATCTGGAACAGGGTGACTCCAGAATTTTGTAAATTTCTTCAGGCACCGCTGCTGGTCGGGGTGGGGGCTTGAACAGGGTGGCAGACCCTCGGATCTGACAGTTTCAGGTTCCCAACAGCAGGAAGAAGACGGTGCCACGACCGCTCCCGAGCTCAGAATCAGGTACCGCTAGAGTCGTTGGAACCGTTGACGAGTCCTCTTTGAAGAAAGACTGACGGGGATGCCAGCTGATGTCGGGGTCGACCGGTGGGCTCTGAACACTGAGGAGGGGTCGGTGCAGACTGAGTGGAGGTAGATCCAAGCGCCGGGAGGAATAGATTAATAACTCTTGCGAACGGATGCCGATTGGAGTTCCACCTCTTAATTCTGAAAGTAGACAGGTCTAAAAAGATCTTTGTAGAAGAACTTTTGTCCTGATTCACGCTGGATTTGTCATGGCAGATCTTCCAATCACGTCCAGGTGCTCTATCAGGAGAGCTTTGCGCAGTCGAGGGAGAACGGCTCTCCCGGGCAGCTCAGTGCTCGGACGACAACGAAACCACCGCCGTTGCGAAGAAGACAGGCAGACGCTTCCGTGGGTATCTCTTGATCCTTCAGATTCGCGGGTAGGTGGTCGGGGTGGCCGCTGCTAGCAGGTGATCCTCTGCAGGTCGCCAGTCTAGATGGTGGAAGGTGGGGTGATGGAGAAGAACAATGGGAGAGTGGAGGAGATGAGAGAGAGGGGGGGCGACCTAGGGCTGTGGAGGGAAGGGGGATTTCGAAATTCAAAGGCCTAGGGAGGTGGAGGGGTGCTTGGGGTAGTGGGAAGGGTGCTTGGGAAAGTGGGAGGGGTAGTTGGGGGTTGGGTGGTGAGGAGAGGATTGGTGGAGGGGGTCTTGGGAAGGGGGGAGTATTGATGAGGGTTGTGGGGAATGGGAAGAGGCTTTAATGGGGTAGGTGGGGAGTGGAGGTGGTTGGGAAGGGATAAGAGAGAAAAATTTCAAAATTGGGGTGGGGAGGAGAGAGAATGGGGTTCGCCCCCTTTAGAGAGAGAGAAGAGAGAGAGAGAGAGAGAGAGGGGAATCCACCCCTTAGAGAGAGAGAGAGATTCTCACAATTATAGTAGAATTTAAAATTTTCTTTCAATCATTCATTACCTCAAAATGGAGAGAGTGGGGTCCTATTTATAGGGATCCCACAATTTACAATAAGACCCTGACTTTTGACACATTGACTAATAACCAACAAGATAGGGGCGCCCATGGGCCAAGCCCAATGAATTGGTCCCAATAGCTAACTAATAAACCTAATGACACTCAAACCTAGGGAAATAAACACAAGACCTAGGGACATGACTCAAATAAAAGGGAAATTACAATGATATGACTCAAATAAAATAAAGAAACATACATAGGACTCAAAATAAATGACTAGACCATGATGTACGCCTCCGGGGTGACAAGAATGGTCGCGAGTGTCAGGACGGATGGTGATGACCCCATCAATTATGGAATGGGAGGAAATTTGATTTGAGTCATCTCAAGAAGTGGGGATCGATTGTCCACGTTCTCATTCCTAGCCAACTTAGAGATAAATTAGATTTTAAGACATTAAAATGCATATTCATAGATTATTGTGAGAAATCATCTGGATATAAATTTTTCCATAAAGAAAAATGGATCATTGAGTATAGGGATGCAACATTTCTAGAAAGTCTAGAGGAAGAGGAATCTCATGAACATGAGAAGGAACCTCTGCATGTAATAGATGATGACTATTACGATGATATCCCTAAAAATGATCCAAAGATTGAGGAAGAACCTCAAAATATGGAAAATGAATTAGTACCTATGAATGAAATACCAAATGTACAACCTGCAATTGGCAACAAGAGACTTAGAACTACACCGGCATGGATGGATGATTATCACTTGTACTCATGTGAGCCTTCATGTCTAACAGTAGACATAAATGAGAAAAATCACATAGATCCCATGAGTTATACTGATGCAATGAGATCTCAAGAATCTGATTTATGGCTAGAAGCCATGAAAGATGAAATTGATTCCATTAAAAGGAACAATGTGTGGGAACTGTGTGAATTACCTAAAAATAGGAAGGCTATAGGATGCAAGTGGGTGTTTAAGAAAAAACTTCGTATTGATGAGTCTATTGATAAATATAAGGCCCGATTAGTTGCCAAAGGATATAATCAGAAGGTAGGTATAGACTTTCAAGAAACTTATTCTCCTGTAGCTAAGTTTGCATCTATAAGGATGATCTTAGCGATTGTTGCATATTTTGATTTGGAACTTTTCCAAATGGATGTCAAGACTGCATTCCTCAACGGAGAGTTAGAGGAAGATATATATATGTTACAGCCTGAGGGATTTCAGGCAGATGAACAGGAGAATAAAGTTTGTAAACCAAGGAAATCATTATATGGTTTAAAATAGTCTTCTAGACAATGGTATCTCAAATTTCATGATGTGATTATTCAACTCGGGTTTGTTCCAAATCAGTTGGACAACTGTGTATATGTCATGAAGAGTGGGAGAAAATACATAATATTGTCCTTGTATGTGGATGATATTTTGCTCGCCGGAAATGACATGAAAATGTTGAATAAAATCAAAGCTGAGCTCAGTGGGAAATTTGAGATGAAGGACATGGGTGAGGCGTCATATGTCCTTGGTGTACAAATCTTGAGGGATAGAAAATCTAGAATGTTGAGTATAAATCCAGAAAAGTATTTACACTCAGTACTTAGAAGATTTGGGATGTAAAATTATAATCCAGCACCTACACCGTTAGTCCATGGTAAACGGTTGTGCAAAGAACAATGTCCTGGAGAAGGACAAAGCGCGCTTGATGCACCATATGCACAAGCAGTAGGAAGCTTGATGTATGCTATGCTATGTACCAGGCCTGACATAGCATATGCAGTAAGCTTAGTCAATAGATATCAAAGTAATCATAGTCCAGCACATTGGGAAACTGTTAAAAGGATTATGAAATATTTAAAAGGAACTATGCACCATAAGTTAGTTTATCAAGCTGATACGCTTGAGGTACTTGGTTACTCCGATGCTGATTTCGGAGGTAATAAAGATGATGGAAAGTCCACTTCGGGACACTTATTCATTTTTGGTGGTGCTGCTGTTTCTTGGGGTAGTAAGAAACAAGGATGTGTTGCAAGATACACACAAGAAGTTGAGTATATTGCTGTCAGTATGGCTACTACCCATGCAGTATGGATAAGACGGTTCCTAAAAGATATAGATCTCAATTTGGTAGATGAACCAATTGAGATGTACTGTGATAATCAGGCAGCAATAAGTCTGATCAACAGTGGAGCGAATAGCTCTAGAGGAAAACATATAAAAATACAATATCATTACATCTGTGATATCGTACAAAAAGGAGAAATAATAGTAACTTATATTCCCACAAGTGATATGATTGCCGACCCTTTGACAAAAAGTATTTCGACAGAGAACTTCATCAAACATGTTAGTTTGATGGGACTTAGAAACATATAAGTCAAAGGAAAACTTTCATGAATAATGAAAGTGATGATACATCTCACGGATAGTGGGAGTGTATCAGAATAATTAAAGAAAATGTTATGTATCTCACGAATAGTGGGAGTACATGAGGGTAATCTCACGGATGGTTGAAATTATTCATTTGGTCTTTGTTGGCCAAGTGGGAGATGTTGGGATATGGCCGAACAAAGCCCAGATATCTCGGAGGGTATGGAGTTCAAATGGTTTGAACTCGTCAAAAGGCTATCCCTAACTAACGAAAAGAATATCTCTGTGATTCCAAAGGTGGCGATTCTCACGGGGCAGAGGTGGCTGGCGGTAAGCCTCTATAAATAGAATGTTCATTTGAGGAGAACGAACATACGAGAATACGAGCTTGCCATCGGAGCCCCAAAAACATTCCTCCCCTATATTTTTTCTCTTCAATGCAGGGGGCATGCATGCACCATGACCTTGCTACCACTTCACGTCTTTTGCAAATTAAGGACCGAGCGACAATCTATTTAAAACCTTGCTCAAGTGGCCGTGTGGGTCCACTACTTGGGGGCGCGTCTAATTAAGACTCATAATTAATTTGATAACATCCTTCTCTCTATATATAAATATCCTGACTATATATATAGGGAGATATTCACGTGGTGCCGGCTCCATGACAATTTATCATGGGACCGGCATCTGGACCCTTCATCTCGTGCGCCCTCCACCTCCCAGATGTTCACCTCTCAGATGAAGGGTCCACATGTCAGCCCCATGGCAATGCCATGGGGCCGGCACCATGTGAACATCTCATATATATATATATATATATATATACCTGACCTATTTCTGAAACTAATTTGGATATGTCTCGGATGACTCATTCCATCTCCCGTCAGTTTGAATTAATTAAAAAAATAATTAATCAATTAATGCGGAGCAAGTTGTACGTATTATATTTAAAGATTCAGATTTATTTAGAACCGTTGAAGAGATCTGGGTTAAAGATTCTTTTATTATTTTCTTGTATTTTCACATCTAATTTATTAGTTATTTTAGTTGAGAGTTTATTTTGATTGGTTATGTCTTTTTTTATTTTAGGGTAAGAATATTATGGTTGTGAAGAAAAAATATGGGTCTGCTTGTAATTTTGTTTCACTATAAATAAAGAGATGCTAATCCTAATTAGGGTAGGCAATGGTTAGATCAAAAAATTGGTAACAAGACTGTGTGTTTCTTCTTCTGGTGAGATGTCCAATCCCCTCTCTTCTTCCTCTGGTGAGATGTCGAAATTACTCTCCTTATTCTTCCTTGTGTGAGGCCGAACCCCACTTCCTTTCTTCTTTTTAGTTTGATACCTTCGTTTCTAGTAACCCCATCTCCCTGGCCCATCAATATCCATTTATTTATTTACCTTTCCCTGAGTTTTCCCTTCCCACCACCGTCATCTTCCTCTTCTCCGTCCACTGTCCTTCATGCGAGCGCCAGCCACCGTCCGGCACTACCGCCGTCGTCGGCCGCGGGTGGCTCCTCTACCGCGCCCAATGGCGCTGCACCGACGCCTCGACGACTTCCGTTGTTCCCCCCCTACGAGCGGCCTCAGCGAGCCAGCTTCTTCGCCGTCGGCCACGCGAACCGCCCTCTGCGCCAGCGCCACCGTCGTCACCCAGTGCACGGCCCACGAGCCAGCTCTACTGCAACCGCCCTACCCTGTGGCCACCCACGGCCTGCTCACCGCCGGGCTTGGCCCTCTGCCCCAGCCTCCGTCCCACTCCCCGGCCATCGCAGCTGCCGCCTGCGTCACATGCGACCTCCGCGACCCTCGTCGATAGCCACCGTCGGCCCCTGCTCCGCCGTGCTTACAGAGCAACCATTGCCCAGCCGGCGTCGTTCCCATGCCACCGGCATCCTGCCATCTTTCCCTTCCTCTCTCTCGTTCTCCTATCACCCCTGTAACAGGATCTTAAAAGAAAAGAGAAGCCCTCCCTCTTGTCTCTCTATTGTGGTGTGAGCTTCTTTGAAAAAAAAGAGTGAAACAAAAACAACAAGAGCAAAAGAAAAAGAAACAACAAGAAAAGAAAGAGAAGAAGGCAATCTTGTGAAACAAAAAAAAAGTTGTAGAAGAGAAGAATTTCATAGATCTCAGCCTAGTCCTGCATCAAATGGAGTGGCCAACGTCCCGACAATTAGCGTGATCACCGTCGTGGTCTATCGTCCTCTCTGCTGCAAAGTTCAATTTGGTAGCCACTGAGCTTCGTCCTACATCAAATTGGTATCAAAGCCTAGAGAATCAACTTATTTTCATAAGTTGAGGTCCTTAGTTTATGCGACATGATTCCTCTTTCGATCATATTTGCCGCATATTTACCTAATGGAGAGCGTACAGAAATAGATTTACATGAGTCAGAAGATGAAAATTAGATTTCACCTGACATTGTTGAGTCTCTCTCAAGGATGGGATAAATAATTTTTGAAGGTGATCGTGTATTTGTGGAGTTTGAAAAAAAAATCAAAACAGTCAAATATTATGATGGAGCTTGGTGTAATATTGGGTCAATGGCTGACACATGCATTATTTTAGGAAAAGAGGGGCTCGAAGAAAGGAGTGCTATTATTGATCCAGAAAGGAAAACTTGCATCCTGAGACATGATACCTTGTCAGGTGAATTTATTTTTCATAACCTATTATTATCTCATTCACAAAGAAATAATGTGCACCAAGCTTCTGAATGTCAATCAAAAGTAGAATTAAATGAGAAACAACTCCTATTGTTTGATCACGCACCAAAAAATATTTTATCTCCAGCAGAGTTTACAGATAGCCAGAATATTACAGTTTTGCATATTACTGATGCTTGGGATCATGACCTCTTATTGCAGCCTAGATTACATATGATTTCTGAGTCTATCTTTGGTGATGTTCATTGTCATTCTAACATGGATTTACTTCAGGAGTCAACTCTCGACTCGTGAGATCAGGAGTTACTTGTCCAATCAGGATTGGATTTGATTTCAGGTATTGTGTTTGAGATGCTTGCTGCACATGAGTCATATTCAGTGGTGGTTCTTACATTTTATTCTACATATGATCTAATAGATTTGCGCTCACCATTTGATGTCCATTCATATATTTTCTTTAGGTTAGATCCATCATTAGTCACTACAGCTCTGTAGGGTTCTTGGTCTCTTGCTGTTGCTGATATGGAATTTTGTAAGGCTCAAAGTGATTTTTACTTGGTTCGGTATACTGTTAAAACACATGCTCAACATCCCAGCCGACTAATCGTTGTGACTAGCAATGTGAACTGTTTGGTGTTGCATGACCATGTGATCCTCTATTCAATTCATTGCTTCTTTGGAATTTCAAAATTCGAGGTTGAATTTTTTTCCAACCAGGGAGATTGATGCGCAGCGAGTTACACTGATTATATTTGAAGATTCGGATTTATTTAGAACCGTCGAAGAGATCCGGGTTAAAGATTCTTTTATTCTTTTCTTATATTTTCACATCTAATTTATTAGTTATTTTAGTTGAGAGTTTATTTTGATCGGTTATGTCTTTTTTTTATTTTAGGGTAGGAATATTATGGTTGTGAAGAAAAAATATGGGTCTGCTTGTAATTTTATTTCACTATAAATAAAGAGATGCTAACCCTAATTAGGGTAAGTAATGGTTAGATCAAAAAATTGGTAACAAGGTTGTGTGTTTCTTCTTCTGGCGAGATGTCCAATCCCCTCTCTTCTTCATCTGGTGAGATGCCGAAACCCCTCTCCTTATTCTTCCTTGCGTGAGACCGAACCCCACTTCCTTTCTTCTTTTTAGTTTGATTCTTTCGTTTCTCGTAACCCCATCTCCCTGGCCCATCACTATTCATTTATTTATTTACCTTTCCCTGAGTTTTCCCTTCCCACCACCGTCATCTTCCTCTTCTCCGTCCACTGTCCTTCACGCGAGCGCCAGCCACCCTCCGGCACCGCCGCCATCGTCGGCCTCGGGTGGCTCCTCTGTCGTGCCCAACGACGATGCCCCGACGCCGCGATGACTTCCGCCATTCCCCCCTGCGAGCGGCCTCGGCTAGCCAGCTTCCTCGCCGCCAACCACGCGAACGGCCTCTGTGCCAGCGCCACCGTCGTCGCCCTGCTCACGGCCCGCGAGCTAGCTCCGCTGCTGCCGCCCTGCCCTGCGACCACCCACGACCTGCTCACCGCCGGGCTTGGCCCTCTGCCCTACCCTGCGTCCCACTCCCCGGCCACCACAGCCGCCGCCTGCGTCGCCTGCGACCCCACCAGCAACCACCGTCGGACCCTGCTCCGCCGCACTTGTAGAGCGGCCATTGCCCAGCCGGCGCCGTTCCCACCCCACCGACCTCCTGCCGTCTTTCCCTTCCTCTCTCTCGTTCTCCTGTCACCCTTGTAGCAGGATCTTAAAAGAAAAGAGAAGCCCTCCCTCTCGTTTCTCTATTGTGGTGTGAGTTTCTTTGAAAAAAAATAGTGAAAAAAAACAGCAAGAGCAAAAGAAAAAGAAACAACAAGAAAAGAAAGAGGAGAAGGCTGAAAAAAAACATCTTGTGAAACAAACAAAAAGTTGGAGAATAGAAGAACTTCATAGATCTGAGCTCAGTCTTGCATCAAATGGAGTGACCATCGTCCCCATAATTAGCGTGATCACCGTCGCAGTCTATCGTCGTCTCTGCTGCGGAGTTCAATTTGTTGGCCACTGAACTTCGTCCTACATCAGATTATTAATTGAGCCCAAGGCTAGCTTGTCATGGCAGTGGTCTCATGATCTCCCGTCCTTGGGCGAGGTCTTTCCTCCCCGATTCACTCATGCCTTTTCTCTACTTATATCTTTGGGTGAGGAAAAGGAAATTGATAGGGACCTATTGTTTTGATATTGAATGTGGTTATTATCACATGTAGATCGAATAAACTGTCTCGTGGAAGTTAGGGGCAAGTTTAATAACAGAGTAAGTTAGAGACGAGTAACTTACTCGGGATGACTCATCCGACCCCTAATTCTAATCGGAGTTGGTTAACTCATTTCATCTATTTTTTAAGAATGAGTTAATTCACTTTAACTTTATCTGATCTTGATTAAACAAATATTAAATAAGAATAGTTCACCTGACCCCGATTAACCTATTTTACTCATTCTTAACCCGCTTTCAAAAAGGGCTCAGAAGAATATATATATACGGGGGCGGCGAACGTTGAACATTAATTCTTCGCTGGCTAGTAATGAGTATAGCGGGCTCTTCCCTCACCCATTGGCCGTCATTTTCGAAAGAAAAAGAGACGGGGAGATATTAATTTAGATGACATCATGAGGGGCACACATACAACACATTAATGTGCCAAGTTTCTCTACGGACAAAAACACTGTTGTTACGTGTGATGGAATTATACCCTCGTAAAGATTTTCTTGAAGGCATAAGATCGATGGAATACCAGGGTATCGATTAGAATAGAATTATAATCTTGGTGGTTTTGCTGGTATATCTATGCCTGATTACCCTTCATTTCTTGTAGAAAACAAAATCCCTAAATAAGGAGTTAAATCTCTTAGCCTCACTTTGGGAGCGGATTAACTTATCAGGGTTAGTCGATATTTTATTCCATGGTTAACTTTTTTTTTACTTTGATAAACGGAACAACTTAAGTAGTATAAAATCTTAGTTAACCCGTACATAATCCGGGTTCCGTAATTCACCTCGCGAGGCGGCCGTTACGATTTAAACTTATTTATATATTTTAAATAATTTAATAAAAATATAAAATAAATATATCGTCAAAATAGTAATTTTTTGATAAAAATATCATTGATACTACTAATTAAAATTTAAAATTGACAAAAGATTTTAACTTAAGTGCATAATATTTACCATTTATCGTCACTATTCACTTTAAAATTTTTAATCAATATATTATTCAAATATTAAATTCTCACGGATCCATGAGTTAAATTTCTTAATCACAGAGAGGTAGAGCTGAAACTACCGATCTCCCAAAGTGAGGTGCCAACCAAACTAAAGCTCGTTGAGTACCTCCCGGATAACTCGTTACGTCTCCTTTCAGTTTCAACCAAGAAAAAATGTGAGAGGAAGATTCCTTTTTTGGGAACCACGAGAGTATTCCAACCACCTGTCGGAAATTCTATGCCCCACAGAAGCCCAAGCTTACGTCCGTTAGGGCACCCTGTTTCCCGCAATGACTTATGTAGTCTTCGGTGGTGCCACGCATCAACGACTCCAGATACCTTCCATCCCCTCACTGACGACGTCCTTCTCTATTTGGCCGAGGAAGAGGAAGTTGAGAGGGACATTGTTGGACATTTGTACGAAGATCACGAGTGGATCGAATAAATTATGTGTCGTGGAAGAATGGGGGCAACGAACGCTGAACTTTCTTCGTGGACTAGTAAGCGTTTACGAGCTCTTCTCTCACCCGTTGGCCCTCAATTCGGAAAGAAAATAGACTGAGGAGGCATTTGGATGATATCACACAAGGGGACCAAACATTAACTCGGCGAGTTCCCCCATGGACAAGAACATAAACGTGGTGTTGCATGTGTTTTTCTATTGACATTTTTGTAAATAAATTATTGTTCAAAGTGAAATGTAAAAAAAAAAATCATGCTCAGAATAAACGAATGAGCAGACGTATCACTATTTTAATCTGTAGTGTATATATGTCATCACTAGCAGCGACGACTATATTTCAGGTGTTGTTAATTAATATATTTTTATTCACTATTAAAGTCGGATGTAAGTCAACCATCGTTAACATTATTTTTTGATTTTCTTTTAAAACTTATATTGTTGTACGATAACATAATTGAGGCTATTGCCATTAATATCTGCGAATATGTCCTTATTAACGACGATTTTAAATAAATCATCGCTAATGTTACTTTTTTATTTTTTACAATTAATGATATATATTTTTGCGACAATATAATTGAGACCGTCGCAACTAATATCTTATTACCGACAATTATAATTATTAGCGACGGTGTTTTTTTATTGTCGCCTTTAAAATATATTAGGGACGAGTATTATAAGGAATCGTCGCTAATAAGTAACAATTGCTACGGCTGATTTTACGCCGTCGCGAATAAATCTTTATCAGCGATGGTTGGTGACAACATTTTATATCTGTCGCCTTTAAACTTTATTAGCGACGGATGTTTTTGAAGCCGTCGTTAATAAATTTTAATAGCGACGATTTGTAGAAGTCGTTGCCAGTATGCAGTTTTCTTGTAGTGACCGTAATCACTCGTTATCAATTATAAATTTAATTATGATTAATTTAACCAGATCCGGAGTATGTAATTAGCGTAAAAATGTATTAAGCATAACTCGTTAATGTTAATATGTTCACATGATGAGAGTAAGGGGGAAAAAGACAAATCTATGAACAGTATTCTATGACAGGTTGGACCATAAATAGATGTGTATTCATATCCATTCGATCTCCAACGTGAAGGGGGCATGCGCCGTGACCAAGCCCTACTGATGGCTACATCAGGTTGAGATATATATAATTTCTTTCCACACTTCCTATATATCAACTTGAATTGACAAAATATGTAATTAAATTAAAGAATGCTGTTGCAAAGGACCGAGCGACCTCAACGTCGTTAGTGAGGCTCCCACAGGTCTTCTTCTCATACAGGCCCCTCTCAGTTGGGGGTGAGAATGCCGAGGAAGATTGGAAGCATTATCCTCTGTTGAATTTTCCTTACGAGGAGGGAAAATTTCGTCAAGTCCATTACGTCTCATTATCAATTGATTTACAGTCCAGGACGTCGCCAACTAAGACTCACTCAAGAGTAGCCCAACATATATATAGGCACGTACTGCTCGCATGATCGTGCCTCACGTTCCTAGTAGATAGTCATTAATTACTGCATAATGACAGACATTATCTTAGACAACAGTTACGATCAGACAATCCATTAACTCCACTCTCCACGAAGTCAGGGAGCATGCGAAATGGATGAGCTCAACCGGAATCCTATAAGTAAGGTTGTGGACAAAATTTCAAGGGACGGGGTGCAATCTTCACACAAAAAACACTCTAGCTACTTTGCTTTTCTTCTTAATCTCCACTCTCTCCACCTCCGAACACTCCTCTCCACTAGTCCAACACCCTGTTGACATTTAAAAAATAATGTCGGAGTGCAATGAATCGGCACTGTTGATTTCAGCTCAAGCAAAGACAAAAGCCGAAAGTACTCTGGGGTTTTCTATGGGAAGTCCTCAGATGAACCAGGGCCAAGCCGGGGGGAGCAAGGGGATTGACGTCAGTACAACCTAAAGTTGTGGAATGGTGCCGGATCAGTTTAAAATTACGACACGATGTTAGATCGATTCAAAATTACATCTCAAAGGGATGAAATACACCCAAATTGCAGGAAGCCAAAGTATTCCTGAAAAGGCACTGTTGCGGACTCAACGACGAGGACTCGACGGCGAAAGAAAATGGACCAGTGTGAACCAGCACCGCATATATCGCCAATTCACCTTCAACCTGCAAACACCTCAGGAGAAGTGAAACAACATCAGTTCAGGGCAAAGTCGGCGCCAGATCAGTTGTTCACACCTTCTGCGTGTGCCCAGATCAGTAGACTTGTGCCGGTTCACATGACTAGGCGCCTTTAAAAAGACCCAGTCTGCAGCTATTCAAAAAAAAAAGCGAGGAGGGGGAAGAAGGAAGGACCCACCCGATTGCTATTCTAAAAGGGGGAAGAAGAGAGAAGGAACCTCTAGGAAGAAGAAGAAGCCAAGGAAGAAAAGAGGGCCAAAAAAAGAGAGGAGAGAGAGAGAGAAAGAAGAACGCACGTTGTTGGTACGACTTGTTCTTGAGCCATACTAAGAGGGCTATCATTTGTATCCAGATTTTCCGTTTGAAATTATATATATATGATCCAAGTTCATTGTGCAATCATATTTTTTGCATATTGTTTATGTGCTGCTCTCTTCCCATCCCCATCCCAATTTTTGGAACTTTTTTTCTTGTTTTCTCTCGTCTCGTGTCATTGGAATCGAGCGTTAATGGATGGTTTGATCATCCTGAATAGAGGTTCGATCTGCCGGATAAGGGAAATCATTCTCCTCAGAGAGCCGTGCTTGGAGTCTGTCATAAACCATGGGCATGACTCCAAGTCAAAGGCCATCCAAGATTTGTTAGTGAGATTTTGAATTGGTCACGTTGTTACCACTCTTCCTATTTTCTCTCGAACGATTCTTTAAAGAAGTAAGGCCCTATGGAACTCTGATACTGGCAGAGCTCTATCCCAATTTCGTCCCGCTGTCGAAGACGAGAGATTTCGCGTCGATTCATCAAACCCTAATTTCAGTCCCCTTTCGAGTCAAGGCTAAGGCATTTTATTTAGCTTATTCTTGTGGACATGAATGAGCTCTGTTAGGCCCCTACCATGGTCGTGGATAGAGCTTGTGATAGCCCTATATTTAGTTGGATTTAAGTCCTCATTTCACTGAGTGTAGTGGGGCACATTAACCCAGAGCGCACCCTTGCTTTGGCCCAGTAAATTGGGTGATTTTGCAACAAAAAATTGGACCGGCTGTGAGCAGGATCGTGGTCCCTTCGGTCTGCCCATGCCACGACGAAGGTCCAAGCTCTAAACCAGTCCAACATCTGGTCAAGTAGTGGCCATTTCTTCACCGGCCCAACGCAAATTTCCCTCAGAGGTCAGGTTTTAGAATCAGTAAATGGGTCCAAGTTCCCACTGTATTCGTATCCAGGAGCTGTCAACGTCGATGCTATTCTCTTGGTGTAAATTGGCCCCGAATTAATTAAATTGTCGAAAGGTTTACTCCTAGCTGTCGTTGGATTCTTCTCACCTAAACTCACATTTCAGTCCATGACTCCGATGTTTCCATGGCCGACTAGTTCGTTCTTGGGCTCTGATGCACAATCTATGGTAAAATTTGTGGGTCGAATAGCAGAGGCGTACCTGAAAGGCACGTCGGCATAATTTTAGCTTTGCTCAAAGTTCTCGGACATCTCAGATCCTCTAGTTGGCCAGTCCTCGAGGATGTGACATCACGGGCGATTACGAATGTCGTTGTTTCATGTGCACTTGAATGAGTAAGGGACCATCTCGAATTTCCGTAGATGAGCACCCGCGACATCACCCGCGACATGCCCCAGGTTAGGGGGAGATGGTGTCGAAATTCTGCCAGAATTATAGGTTTAAAAGGATTTATGATAAACTTGACTTGAATGATCACATGTGATTCATTCTCTTAAACATTTTGCTGTTTGAATCGTGGTTGAAACTGAGTGAATGGGTGAAACGCTGAAGAGATCATCTCGGAGGATAAGCACAAGTGGCATTGCTGATGACTAAATTTGCTAAAGCGCACTGAATAATAAAAAAGATCAAATAAGTAAAAAAAAGAGGAAGGTAAATTAACTATGATTTTCTCTAGAACCACACAAATATTCTAAGTAATATGGATTTTCTTCGCTAATTCAAAAGGCCATGCAACGAACGTCTATTTCCTAATGCAGACAATTTCAAAGTAATTGATTTCATGCCATCAATCTCTTCTCCCTGGCGATTAATCAAGGGTTTTCTCCTCTCGCGGAGATGTAATTAACGCCGTAGTCTTGATGGTGCGACGGGTTTTGATCCTGACTCAATATCTCTTATCGTCTGATCAGTCAAACGACGCATATATACATGAGGCTTCACGCTCTTCAGTCCTCGAAGTTAGAACAAGTTGTCACTTCATGACTGGCACGTCTACACATATGGAACAATAAATAAGTCGACTCAAACAAATGTGAAATATCTAATAAACGGGATTTGAATCCTAAATTTTGACCACCATGTTATAAATTCTCCCACAGCATGGCACGCCCAGTGGGACCAAACCTCCCTTCATCTTTTCGCAAGGACAAAGGGCCCTATGGCCTTCCCGTAAAATATTGACTACTAGTTTAATGACTTGTAGGTGGTGTTCTCCTAACTGCTACGGCTAGAGTTCGATTCAGACCGGGAGTCATCTACAATCATACTAGGTATGGCTATCTGGCCGTTCTAACCAGATTTGGGGACTTTCTTCCGGTTGTTAGCTTCCCCAACTTTTTGAGGGTAGCCTTCGTGAACTTGTTGAACATAGAAGCAACTAAGCCCATTGAAGTTAGCAGCTCAACCTCTCAAGGAGCTGTCAACTTTACTACTATAAAGGCCATGTCTGCTATGGCAGGAACTGCATTCAGTCTTGGAAACTACACAATGAGTGAGATGGCTAGCTGTTATGTACACCACATCTATCACAGTGTCGGCTCAACTAACAGGAAACCAGCTCCTTGCAAAAGAAGAATGCCAAGAAATGTTACTATTACTTCCCCCAGAGGCCGGGTCTCTACTATCGGCAAATCTGTACTGATTGGAGATGTAAGAGGCTGAAGTTATTCCGGACCGCTTCATACTAGCAGTTCCGGTGCATAACTTCTTCCAAGTGCTGACTGGAGACAAGAGGGAATATGCCATGGCAGGCCGGTGACCAAGAAACAATTTGGTTCCAAAGCCGATAAAATTCAAGCAAGTTTGGGTGTCTAAGAGGGCCCAGGATCTCCCGTCAGCTCAACAAAAATTCAAGAGATCCAATGAGAAGAAGCCAAGAAAAGAAGTGTGGGTTGATTTGCCAGCCCCAACATCCTCTCCACCAGCATTCAGAACACACGCCTTGTAAGGGAATGCAGTTCATTATTCCAAATACCATAACAAGACAGCCAACCTAGGGTGCCTTGCTTATATGCCCCCTGTGGAGGAAAGGACTTCGGCACCTGTGGTTTCTTCTTCACAAGCATAGGAGGAGATAAACCAAACCATGTGTAGTTATTTCCGCGGTCTTGGGAGTGCTTCTCTGAAACAACAGAGGCTATTGAAGACCATGGAAGCTACTCAGGAAAATCAATACTATCAGACTCCACTGAATGGTGAAGCAAATTGCGAAGAAGTGGAATATTATGGGTCTCCATCCCAGAGGGAGATAAAGCCAAGGGTCTCGGTCTTTGAAAGGATGACCTTTCCTCACAAGCCATCAAGGAGAGCAACAATAAATAATGGTGTTCTACACATATACACATGCCATATGGTCGGAGTGGCCAGCCAATATGGGGTTTTACCCACTGAACATGAAGAACTGTCCAAGCTTGCTAAGAGACCAGGCCCTCTCACTAGAAGAAGAAGGACTGCAAATGAGGCTCTCATGGTTACACCCATCAAAGAAGCGGCCTCTGAGCTAGTCATGACAAATGTGACTACAAATGTGGTAACAACTGAAGATGATGGCGGAACACTACCTATTCCACCAGAAGAGACCTCAATTGAAGTGGGAGACAACATCCCTAGCACTTCCGCACATGATTCTACTATGTTAGCATTGCTATAGAAATACCAGCAAGAAATTGAAATGTTGAAGAGGTAACTTAATGAAAGAAATGTTCATGTACTTGCATCTAGAGAAGTGGAGGCTCCAGTTGAAATACCATAGGGTGGTGCTGATTCACTCAGAACCTCACTACAATTGGCCATGCTTCAGCCATTACCAGGCCATATTGAGGGCATGCTACATCACCAACAACATCAGGTAGCTCAAATACAGCCTTCAGTGCACCAAGCAGCACCTCAAGGGTCCGCCACAATACCTCAAGCAACAGTGCTAACCACACCGCATATGCAGCATGCTCATTTCTATCCAAGTCTGATTGATCTGGCTATGAGGAATAGATTGATAGTGGAACAAATGATTGAAATGAAGTTGGCGGAAAGGGGTGATGGTGACCATGCCTTATTTGATGTGTACAGGGTTCCATATCTAGTGCACCATGCTACTAAAAGACTGCATCTTGACATCACCAAACCACCCAAATTTGACAAGTTCAATGGGCAAGGGTCGCCAAAAGAGCATATTGCCTACTATATCTATGTGATGGGTGACTTGGCTACTGACAGGTCATAGTTGTTAAAAATTTTGGGTCTTCATTGATGGGGTTCGCATTTGAATATTATTCAAGCCTCCCAGCTAGGTCTATTGTCGATTGGCCCGATATGCAGAGAAAATTCAGAGAAAGATTCCATATTGCTGAAAGAGAAGTGACCGTGGTTAAATTATATGCAACCAAGCAGAAGATTGATGAGTCAACCTTAGACTACATCAAAAGATGGAGGAATCTCAGTATGAGATGCAGGTGTTGCCATATCAGAAAGATGCCGTCCAAACTTGCAAACAAAATATGAGAAAAGAAGTTCTAGAGAGGATGATTGGCAATGAAATTAAATCATTCGACCGGGTGAACAATGTTGTAGCCGAGATCAAGACTTTCCACTCTAGATATTCTTTTATTGCTGCTTCAAGTCAAAAGGGTAAGCCAGTTGATAAAAGACCGACGCATAAGGAAGTTCACACTGTAGACTTCAAAGCCTTCGAACATCAGAGGGACAAAGGTAAGGGGGCAGCTGGTTCCCTTTCCACTAAATCTGTCGAACAAAAGGAAGGTTATTCGTTACATGATAAAATCAGGAAGCTTTATTCCTCCCCAAGAGACAAGACCTGGGTTCTCTTTGAATGGGCTCTTAAATACAACAAGATCATCCTCCCGGATCTTAAAAGACCAAATGATATCAAGAGGAAGGATGACCCTCAGTTCTGCTCATACCATCAAATGTTGGGGCATTTTATCGAGGACTGCCATGTGTTCAAAAATATAGTTGAGTCCTTGATCAAGAAGGGTGAACTATAAATGAGTGACTACAAGATTGACCCGCCGTGTCCTCATGAGATGCCCGTTCTGCATACAACGGCCAACATGATCTCTTTGTACCAGCAGCTGCCTGAAGAAATATCAGAGGCTAGCACTCAATAGACCGATGAGACTTATATTTTGACGTCCACAAGAGAACAAGAGAATTGGCAGTCAGTGCTGTAGACACGGCATTTTAGCATTATGCTGAGCAGATCCCGTATTACGCTAAGACGCCCCAAAGCAGCTTGCACATTTGAATCACCTGAGTGATTTTTCAATTTTCTTGCAATTTCATTTGATCTCACAATATATATATATATATATATATATATAATAAATAAAAACAAGACAAAAAAAAGAGAAGAATAATAATAAGAATAAAGTAAAGAGGGGATTGATGGACTTATATATATGTATATATAAAATATGAAAAAGAGAGAGAGAGAGAGATAAAAATAAAAATAGAAAAAAGAATACATTAATAGGGCTTGGTCCACCTTCTACATATATATGTTATATATACTAATCTTAACTTCTCATCTTAACTCACTCCCCATTCTTCTCAGATCTTGTCCCCGCTCAAAAATATGCACACAAAAGCGCCCAACCCCACCCTCTGACTAATCACGTGAACTCCCTACTCACGTATTCTCTCTCTCTCTCTCTTTTACTTTCTTTCTCCTCTCTCTCACCCTCCCACGACCCAACTCCCCCTCTCCCATTTATCTTTCCCTCCCAACCTCCCCAGCCGGGGAGTAACCTTCACCTCCCTTCTCTTTATCCCACGACAGCCACCCCACCTCCTGGTTCCCCTTCTCTTTCTCTCCTCTGCGGCCACCCACCTCCCTCACCACCAAAAAACCACTGCTGCCACCTCTCTCCCTTCACCCACCATGCTCGACCACGCTCGACCACGACAACCACTTCCGAGCCTCACACCGCAACCGTCTCCCACAGCAGACCTCCACCTCCATACCGCAGTTTCCGTCGTCCACTTCATCCAACAAACCTCCCTCTCACACACCCATATACTCTCCCCCTCACTGTACTTCACCTTCCCTCACTGCTAAGCCACCTTCTAGCAATCCCATGCGCTCCACTTTCACTCCCCCAGTTGCACCCACCGTCGCCACCAAAACCTTCCCATCCCACTCCCTCTGCCCTCCCTCTCTCCCACGTAAAAACCTACCTCCCGTAGCCTCTCTCCCTCTCTCTCCCTTTTCTCTTTTCCTCCCTCACCACCTCTCTCTCTTCACTGCGCACCCCCCCTCCGCCTTATTCTCCTCACGCCGCTGCACCCCCCCTCTGTCGCCGGTGCACTCACCGCCGTCGCACCCCTGTAGACCGCCGCGGCCACCCACGGACGTCCACGCCTCCGTCGACCTCCCTCGCCGCTGCTGCCGTCGCTCTCCCGGCCACCGCCTGCAGCTCGCCGCAGCCGCCCCCTGCACACCACCACCGTCGCCGCGATCGTCGTCCACGCCCCCCCGTCGACGGCCCACGTCCCCACGCCACTGCTGCCCTCCACGACGCTACCCCGGCCATCGCACCAGTGCATGCAAGCCGCCGCTCACGCCCGGACACCCGCCGCCCATCGCACCGCCTGTCGCCGCCGCCGCTACCGTCGTCGTCTCCCCACGACGCCCCCGCCACCGTCCTCTCCCCTCTCTCTGCCGCCCCTCTCTCTCGCATCCTCTCTCTCTCTCTGCTCTCTCCCTCCGTCTCTGTTCTCTCTCTGTCTCTCTCATCTCTGCTCCGTCTCTCTTCTCTCTCCCCATTTCTCTCTCCTCCCTCACTCGCTCTCTCTCTTTCTCTCCCCCTCTCGCAACCTCTCTCTCTCTCTCTCCCCCTCTGCGTCTCTCTCCCTCTCTCCGTTTCATCTCTCTCTCTCCTCTCTCTCACTCTCTCTCGATCTCCCTCTCTCTCACTTCTTTTTTTTTCCTTTTTTTTAATCCCCTCCCACCGTCTCTCTCTCCCTCTCTCCGCTTCTCACTCCCCCCCTCTCACCGTCTCTCTCCCTCTCCCTCTCGATCTCTCTCTCCCTCTCCTTCTTTTTTTTATTTTTTAATCCCCCCTCTCTCTCCCTCTTTCTCTCCCTTTATTCCCTCTCTCTTCTTCTCTCTCCCCTCTCCCTCTTTCTCTCGATCTCTCTCCCCCTTTCTTTTTTTTTCTGTCTTCTTCCCCCCCCTCCGTCTCACTTTCTTCTCTCTCTCTCCCCCTCTCGACCTCTTCTCTCTCCCACACTCTCCAGATCTCTCTCTTCCCCCTCCTTCTCTCGATCCCTCTTTCAACTATTTCCTTTTTTTATTTATTCATTTATCTTCTCTTTCTCAATTATCTTCCTCTCTCTCCCTTTATATATATATATATATATATATATCTTTTCCCTATTATTCTCTTTTTTTATTTTTCTCATTCTTGTATTATCTTCCCTTTAAAACCAAAGTATAAAATCCTAAAAACAAAAAAAAAAGAAAGAAAAAGCTCTCCCTCTCCCTCTCTCTCTCTCCCTTTCTCCCTTTCAGGGCGGTATCGATACTCGGAAGGTCCTGCCGAGTTTCCGGACGTCGGAGTATATGAGAACCTGTTATATCTCAGCGTACGCTCGTGCCATCCTCACCTCGGAGAAGCTCGTCCAAAGCCCGTCATCGGCCTCCCCCAATAAGCTTTTCTCCCCTTTTTTTATTTTTAATCAGTCACTTAATTACGTTACATGCATCATGTAGCATCTATGCCACGCCTCTCTCTCCGAGAGGGCCTGGTTTGTGAGTGTCTTCATGTTTGTGCATTCCATCATATCATTTACCATCCTCTAGTTCTAAAGGGGTTTTAAACACCATCAACCAGGTCCGTATTTGCTTATGTTATTCTCAGTATCATTTTCTAAAGGATTGGTACTACATCGCCGTCATTCTCATTTAGTTATTTTTCTCTGTTTGTTCTTTGTGTAGGGGTAACCAGTTAAAATAATAACAAAAGCTAAAACAAAAAAAGGGAAAGAATAACAAAATCAGGGTAACCGAAGGAAGCCCTCTTCGTCGGCCGGCCGAAAGAAGAGGAAGAGAGGACCCGCACTACTCCCGCTCTGACGGCGAACGCGATCACAGCTTTCCCGTGGAGTTCTCAGCCCCTGGCGATCACATCTCCCTCCCCCTTTCTTTTCTGTCACTTTTTCCTTTTGTTTAAACCCCCGTGGACGGAAGTAATTCCTCGCGGAGGTCCCTGCGACGGAAGTAATTCCTCGCGAAGCCTTTTCATTCTGTAATTTTAATTCCTTCAATTCCTGTCTAAACCCTGCGACGGAAGTAATTCCTCGCGAAGGTGCACGTGACGGAAGTAATTCCTCGTGAAGCCTTTTCATTCTGTAATTTTAATTCCTTCAATTCCTGTCAAAACCCCGTGACGGAAGTAATTCCTCGCAGAGGTTCCTGCGACGGAAGTGATTCCTCGCGAAGCCTTTTCATTCTGTCATTTTATTTCTTTAATTTCTGTCTAAACCCTGCGACAGAAGTAATTCCTCGCGAAGGTGCACATGATGGAAGTAATTCCTCGTGAAGCCTTTCCATTCTGTAATTTTAATTCCTTCAATTCTTGTCAAAATCCCGTGACGGAAGTAATTCCTCGCGGAGGTCCCGTGACGGAAGTAATTCCTCGCGGAGCCTTTTCATTCCGTAATTTTGTTCTTCTAATTTCTGCTTAAACCCCGTGGACGGAAGTAATTCCTCACGGTGGTTTTCATTATGTAATTTCCTTATGTCAATTCATTTCATTGTACATTTCCATTCCGTGGGTTTTCTCGTTCCGTATATTTCCTCCGTTCGAGCCCGATAGAGGCAACCCTCCCCGGGAGTCCCTTTCCCGCGTTTTCCCAGCGCAACGTGTTTCCCTCCCCTCTCCTTAACCCCGTGACGTCTGTCCACATCTCTTGGTGATCACGGTGGGACCTCTTTTGCTTTCCGTTCGGTTACCCGTGTGATTTGGCACCCGCGTGTGCCCTTCCCTATTGCGCCCACGTGCGCTACAGTTTCCCATTAGCACCCGTGTGTGTCCCTCCCCCATTGGCACCCACGTGTGCCCCTCCCCATTGCGCCCGCGTGCGCTACAGTCGTGCTCCAAGCAGCACCTTGCTTTGCGTTTATCCCTCGTGCACCTCGTGCACTTCCCCCTCATTCCCTTGATTTCTCGAGAGATTCACGTTGTTCCATTTCTTTCCGTTGTTTTCTGAAAAATGGGCTTCAGCTCGAGGGCGCGCCTGGAGCCCCAGGTGCGTACTCAGCGTCATCGCCCTCAGCAACTGTCAGCCGTTGTGCGGACACGTCCTGACAAGTGGACGTGTTCTCCCAAAGGCACTTCCCATCTGGCATCCCCAAATTGAGAAAAGAAAAAAAAGTGGAGAAGATAGAAAAGAAAGAAAAAAAACCCTCAATGGTGCTCTATCAGGTACATTTCCTATTTTCCTTTACCTTGTGAAAATTCGTTTAGTTCTATTCTACCCTACTTAAATTCTATTCTTGTGAAAATTTGTTTAGTTCCGTTTCCTGCATAGGTTTCGATCTTGTGAAAATTGTCTAGTTATACTCTGTTCTGCATAAGTTCTATCTTGTGATAAATTGTTTAGTTCTATTTTATCCTGCATAAGTTCTATCCTGTGATAAATTGTCTAGTTCTAATCTATCCCACATAAACTCTGTCCTTGTTAAAATTGTTTAAGTTTGGTCCCATCCTGCATAAGTTCTGATCTTGTGAGATTGTTTAGTTTTGTCTTGTCCTGCAATAAGTTCTGATCCTGAACCTGTTTAGTTCTATCTTGTCCGAAGTTCTGTTCTCGTTAAAGTTGTTTAGTTCTATTTTGTCCTGCATAATCCCTGTTCTCCTTACTTTGTTTGTGTTTCATATATCTCAGTTATACTGCACTGCATTACATGCATTTTCCTCCTTTCTTTTTCCTTTTCTAAGGATCACCTTTTCTCGGTGAAGGAAGGACTCTCCATTCGGGAATTCCTCTCGACGGACTAGGATCTCCTTCATCGGGACCTCCGTAAGTTCCCGACAGCGAAGGATTCCCTCTTCGTTCACTAGGCAGGTTGTACCACTGAAGTTCCCCGGAGTTTAGTTACCCATTCGTGGTGGGGCGAGCGACCTTAGCTGACATGGCGGTGGCCAAAATTCTAACTAGGGTCCTGTCTTTTGTGTGAACTCCTCATTTGTGAAAAGAGAAAAGAAAAAAGAAGAAAAAAAAACAAAGAAAACAAACCAAAACAAAAGAGGGACGTAAAGCATCCACTTGTATGCTAATCTCTTCTACTTGTATGCTGGTGTACGTTATTACGTTCTGGAAAAGTGTTAAGGATGGTTGAGTATAATTACGATACTTTCGAGGCTGACGCCTTCGGCTATGAGCCCCAAGTGCATGACCCAGGTCATGGCTCTTACATAGAATACAGCCCGGACCAGGGCTATCAAGGTGAGCCCCATGTCTACGCCATGGATGCCGGTCCATCCCACGAGCCCTCACATGAGGTGCCGAATGTTGCCGGGGATACATCTTCCCCTCAGGACATCTCCTCTCTGTTAGGTGTCCTTGCCAACACCCAGCTCAACCCTGAGCAACTCCAGGCCTTCCAGGCCATTCTGAAAGGGAAATCGGTTTCCCCCTCTCCCACGGAGCCGAATCTGGCTGCTACTCCTGTCCAAGAGTCTGTACAGGCCATTCCCTCCCCCTCACTCTTCGGGCAGGCAAATCAACAGCCTCCCTCCTTCCAATTCCCCTCCCAATCTCCGGCGCCAGCCGCCCTTCAAACACCAATCCAACCGGGCCTATCCACTGGTAGACCCCAATACCCTTCCTGTCCTGGGTTTCCTTCTCAGGCCTCCGGGAGGCCTACCCCTTCTCTGTGGCAAGCGCCACCTTCACCAATTGACCCGTTCACCCAGTCCCTCTTGAACAAGCTGAACAAGATGGATGAGCAATTCCGAAACTTACAGAAAATGGTGGATGTAAAATCCACCCCTGAAGTTTCTCTGCCTGTCCTACCAATGTTTCGCCTTCCCCCTTCTGAGATGCCCACGTACCGTAGGTACAATGGCACTGGCAACCCCTTTACCCATTTGAAGGACTTCATGTATGAGTCCTCGTTCTGGCAGAATGATAAAAGATCCCTGGCATACCTCTTTAGGAGATCATTAGATGGCCCTGCGCTGGAATGGTTCTACGCCCTAGAGCCGAGTGAGGCTGAGGACTTCGACGTGGTTCAGAGGAAGTTCCTACAGAGGTACCGGGACCGGGTTGGCCCGTCTCTTTCTATCACCGACCTGGTCGCCGAAAAAATGAAGTCGGACGAAGATTTCATCCAGTATGCCGATAGATGGAGGTCCCTGGCAGAGAGGATAAAGGATACCATCTCAGAGCCAGAGCAGGTGAAGATGATTATATCAAATGCTACCCCCCAGTTTAGGCATATCCTGGCAATGAACAAGCTCAACACCATGGAGGAACTGTACGAGAGGGCTCGGTATGTCCAGACACAACTGAAAGATTCCCCTCTCATGCATATGTTCGAGCCACCAAAGCCGAGGGTGTTTAGGAAGCCGGGCACTGGTGTCCAAGGTGGGGTGACAGAAGGGGTAGTGACAAATGAGCAGGTGAGTGCGGTTGGCAATCCCAACCAGCAAGCCGACCCCAGGCCTCCACAAGCCCTACCACTCCCCTTCCATCAGAACCAACAGGGTCAGCAACCCTATCGTCCTCCCCTACAAAACAACTTCTATCAGAACAATGTGGCACGACCCTTCCATCCCAACAACAACAACCGCCACCTGCTCAGTACCATCATGTTCCACCCCCGGGGAACTACGGCCCCCCACAACAACAGAGAAGGCCGATTGGCCCGAAGAGAGCTCACTACCCACCATTGCCGGAATCACTACCGGACATCTTTAATGCTCTCATGGCTGTTAATTCACTCGTCTTGCCCAAAGAAAGACCCATATGGCCATTGAATGTTGACACGTCCAGATATTGTGTTTACCATAGGCAGTCGGGCCATACAGTGGAGAACTGCTTTGATTTTAAGGACTACATTTATGATATGAATGATGGACACTTAATTGATTGGGATGAAATGAGGAGAGTTGTCGCCACTTTGAAGGCAAGGAGACCTCCCCCCAGACCGCAATTACAACAACAACAACAACCCCAACAACAACAACAACCTCAGCAGGTCCCACAACAACAACCGAACATGGGCATTGTTCAAAACCCACTCCCGGAGCACCAACGACCCAATCAGCAAGTCAACCCCATCTCTTCCTTCCAGAAATCGGAAGAGGGCAAGGTTGGCACGCGGAGGGCACCTCCGTTCTTGTTGCCAATCACGTTCCTAGCCAACCCCCTCGCCTCATCCGGTCAGCACCTCTTTCTGCTCGAACCACGTCACAACCCCCGAGTGGACCTCCTTTTGTCCCACAGTCATCACGCCCTCTTATCCGCTCCCCCGTCGCCAGTTCCCTCCCGGTCCAGCCCTCCACCACACCTCTACCTACACCCTCAAAGCCCCTAATTTTGCCTCGCCCATCCGAGGCCCCATCCACCTCCGCCACTCCTTCACCCCTACCCTTGAAACCTCTCATCATCCACCATCCATCCCAGGTGCCGTCCACTCCGCCTCCATCTCTCCCAAACAAACCCCTCATCAGGACCCCTACACCCGTCATCACCTCCGCTCCGCCAACCATCCCTCCCCCACTTAAACCTCTAATAAAACCTATACCTAACCCCGTCGAGGTGCAACCAAAGCAACAAGCCATGGTACTCCGAAGTGGAAGGATCTTCCACCGAGTTTTTCCCCAGAGCGGTCAGAGTCCAGAACAGTCCCAACAAGAGAAAGGAACTGAAGAGCAGTTAGAGGAATCTATCCCCGGGACACAATATGATCTTCTAAAACATCTAGACAAGATGCCTGCCCGAATCTCCATCTTGGAATTGATTAAGAGGTCCACGTCCCATCAAGAGGCACTAATGAAGTATCTCCAAATGGTCATGGTGAACGAGGATCTCCCGGTAGAGAAGATATCGTCGGTGCTGACACGACGAGCACGCAACCGGCCATCACATTCCATGACCACGAGCTTGCCCCCAGGAAGCTCGGAAATATGCTTTGTGCATTGCAGTGAAGATCAACGGGGTGCCCGTAAACCCGTGCCTAGTGGACACGGGTGCCTCAATCAATGTGATCTCCATGAACACTCTCTTGCTATGTGGGGTTGATTTAGAACAGATAAGGCCATCAGCTATCACGGTCACCGCATATGATAATAGCAAGAGGCCTCCACAGGGGAGGATTATCCTTAATGTAGAAGTGGGTCCTGTTGCTGTTCTTACGGAGTTTCACATCCTCGACATGGACCCCACGTTCAAGGGCATATTGGGTCGTCCTTACATAGAGACGCTGAATGCCGTCCATTCCACCAACCACCAATACTTAAAATTCCCGTACAAGGGACGGATCATCAAGGTGTTTAGCATGCCCCTGCTCCCTACAGTGGATGCTATTAATACTTCATTGCCCTCTGTCTGGCCGACCCATAGGCCTATCCTTTCCCTACTAGATGTGTGTGACCCTAGCTGCCCTTCACCAACACAAAGAAAGCCACTTCCCGGGCCGACGCCACGTTCCCCTCCCCATTCCAAGGGATGGGAGATCATGAACAACTTAGGTTACCATCAAGGCAAAGGTCTAGGAGCACAATTACAAGGAAGACTGAGACTGGTAGGGAAGGCCAGGGTAATCCTCAGAGCTGGCTTAGGTTTTGAAGGCCCGATTAAGGAAGATGGAGAACCTCTTACATGGACCTTGTACTCTCATTTCATAAAAGGGCCGGTTATACAGTTGGGGGATCAGCCGCAAGAATCACATGGGGAAGTTCGGATTGCCTACTTAGCCGAAAGTTGCTCGAGGGCTACAAAGAAGGGGAAGCACGATGACCCGGACTGCGAGTGGAACAAGTGGTTCGATATACATGATATTTCCATTGCGTTACAGCAGATGTTCTCGCCTCCGGACTTGGAGGAGCCGTTTTTGATCTCCGAGGTGCCAAAAGGTGTCGTTGACATTGCCGAAATTCCAAGTTTTCCTCGCCAAGAGGACGTTGCCACTGACGGATCGCTTTCCGTCATTCTATCTAATCATTCTCCTCAGCCGTTGCTGCTGACTCTTTCTTGGGCTAGACGTTTATCTGATGATATTCCTAGGTCCCCTTCTCTACTCACATTCTTGCGCGGGTTTCTCAGCCCGCGCCAGATTTTCAACCATGATCTGCTCAACGAGCCTTACAACCCCTTAGCTATAGTCCCTCCTCCCTTCCTAGACTTCTTTCAATTGCTTTGTAATTGAAAATGAAAATAAAAAAAAACGTCAATTTTCGAACTCCTCAATAGTGCATTTCCTTTGAGGAGACCTCCTACATCTCTCACGAGTGTGCCCCGACCTACGGGCCACTCATTCAAGGTCCCTGAGTGACCTTCTTTACCCCTCCACCGAGGGGTCTTTTCCTGTACATTCTTCAACTTCTTCTTCGTCGTAGAACAAGTCAGTCAGGTTAGGAATAATGAGTCAAGGGTAGTGCCTAGAAGAAAATCCAAGGGTAGGCAAATTCCTCGTCGATTTCTTCTAGATTTAGCCAAAAGGTGCCAGGCATGCCTAGCTATTCCTCAATTGCTAGAAAATCCCATCCATCTGTCGGAGTTAGAATGTGAGGAGGATTGCACAATTGATGAGGGATATGGAGTTTATGAGCTCATAGATGGAGAATACCCTATTGAAGAAGGGGACGAAGAATATGAGGACGCGGCTGATGCGCGGAATGAGGAGGTTTGACGAACCATCAGCCGCTATAGAAGAACCCACCAAAGAGATCAACCTGGGGACCGAGGAAGACCCTAGGATCGTCCTCATAAGCAATAATTTGCCGCCATCTGAAGAAGAGGAATTGATCGAGGTTCTCAAGGAGTATAGGGACACGTTCGCATGGAGCTACGAGGATATGCCGGGATTGGATTCCACCCTGGTCGAACATCGCCTAACGCTAAAACCAGGGTCTGTCTCGGTAAAGCAAAGGTTAAGACGTTTCCACCCCCAGATGGCTTTGAAGATGAAGGAGGAGGTCGATAAGCTCCACAAAGCCAGGTTTATTAGAGTCGTCCTATATCCTCAATGGGTGGCAAACATTGTCCCGGTCATGAAAAAGGATGGAAAGGTGAGAATATGTATCGATTTTAGAGACCTTAACCGCGCGTGTCCAAAAGATGATTTCCCCTTGCCTCACATCGATGTGTTGGTTGACAACACAGCAGGCTATGAAACTCTCTCATTTATGGATGGATTTTCAGGGTATAATCAGATCCGTTTGGCGGAAGAGGATCAGGAGAAAACATCATTCACCACACCATGGGGAACTTATTGCTATTTGGTCATGCCATTTGGTTTGAAGAATGCTGGAGCTACTTATCAAAGGGCTATGATGGCAATATTTCATGACATGATGCATGTGTATTTAGAGGTGTATGTAGATGATTTACTGGTGAAATCCAGGACTAGGGCAGAACACTCGAGAGTTCTAGCTAAGGTGCTGCAAAGATCGAGGGAGTTCAATTTGAAAATGAATCCAAAAAAGTGCGTATTTGGTGTCTCGTCGGGCAAATTGTTTGGTTTCATTGTGAGTAAGAGGGGTATTGAAATAGATCCCAACAAAGCTAAAGCAATTAGGGATATGCCACCTCCGAAAAATCTGAGAGAAGTTCGAGGGTTAATCGGAAGGTTACAATTCATTCGTCGATTTGTGTCCCAGCACTCGCAAAGGTGCAAACCTTTCTACGAGTTGACTAAGTCAGGAGTAGAATTCCTTTGGAATTCTAAATGCCAAAAAGCTTTTGAAGGATTGAAGGAATATCTGGCCAATCCACCCGTCCTAATTCCACCCACGCCAGGTAAATCTTTAATCCTTTACATCTCAGTCCTGGACGACTCCGTGGGAGCTGTCCTAGCACAAGCCGATGAAGCGGGCAAGGAAAGGGCGACCTATTACTTGTCCAAACTCCTCAACCCCTGTGAGCAGAAGTACACGGCTATGGAGAAAACTTGTGCCGCCCTTGTCTGGGTAGTGCAGAAGTTGAAACATTACTTTCTAGCTCATGAAGTCCATCTGATTGCCCGAATGAACCCTATCAAGTTCCTTCTGAAAAATCTATCCTTACGGATAGATTAGCACGATGGCAAAGCTTTCTTTCTCAGTTTGACATCACCTACATTCAGTAAAAGGAGATCAAGGGGTATGCCATAGCTGAGCATCTCGCTCACCATCCTCTCCCCAAATTTGATCTTGTCCAATCAGAGTTTCCAGATGAGGAACTAATGTCCATCAACCAATTAGATGATTACATGTGGACGTTACATTTTGATGGAGCTTTGAATTCCCAAGGGAAAGGAATCGGCGTTGCCCTCCTGTTGCCCGAAGGCCTTACATTCCCACTGGCATACCAACTCAAATTCCCAGTTACCAACAATATAGCTGAATATGAAGCTCTTCTAGCTGGCCTGGAACTCGCTCATTCTTTTCGTATCACTGAATTGCGAGTCGTAGGTGATAGTCAACTCATTCTTCGGCAGGTGCTCACCAAATATCGCACTCGCGATCCCAAACTCAAGCCGTACCAAGAACTCACTGCTGCCTTTGCCAAACTGTTCACCAAATTGATCTTTGTCCATGTCCCTGGTCATCAAAATATTCTGGCCGATGCCCTCGCCTCGTTGGCATCATCTTTAAGGTTCCCTCTAGGAAGATGGTTTGAGTCCATTTCCATCTACAAGCGTCACGCCCCTGCAGTTGATGACGCTTCCTACGTAGATATCAAGGACAGGATAGCAAGAAAGGCCCTACAGGAAGAAATCCTTGAGAAGAGGGAAATTATGTTGACAGAGTTAGAAGAAGAATTGGCTGATGAGAGAAAGCCATGGTTTTACGAAATTGCCAAGTATTACAAAGATCAGTCCTACCCTGGAGAAGTTACATCGGAAGATAGGAAAGCCATAAGGAGAGTGGCACAGAGATACATGTTGGTCGGAGGAGTGCTATACAAGAGAAGTCTTACTGGTGTTCTTCTAAGATGTCTCGATGAAGAGGAGGTCTGGAAATGCGTCGAGGAAGCACACTCTGGTGTGTGCGGTGGCCATGTGAATAGCCAAATGCTTGCCAAGAAAATCCTTCGGCAAGGCTTTTACTGGCCCACCATGGAAGAGGATTGTGCCGTCTATGTCCGTAGGTGTGTCAAGTGTCAACTTCACGCCGATAAAATTCATTCCCCATCTTCTTCACTTCATCCAGTGTCCTCCCCATGGCCTTTCTCCATGTGAGCTTTCGATGTCATTGGTCCTCTTGGTAATCCTAACTCCCTCACTAAGCAAAAATCATTCATCCTTACTGCAACGGAGTACTTCACCAAATGGGCCGAAGCCGAAGCTTACGTGGAGATTAAAGCATCAACAGTCTGCAAATTCATCATGAAGAACATCATCGCCAGGTTCGGCATTCCAAGCACAATCATCACCGACAATGGGCCGCAATTCATTTCTCAGGACCTTCAGGACCTCTGCAAAAGGTATAAAATTGCATTGCATCATTCATCACCTTATTATCCACAAGGTAATGGCCAAGCAGAGGCCACTAATAAAACATTGATTAAAATCATAAAAAAGACATGTGAGTCAAACAAGTTCTCGGATTGGCCAGAAAAGCTGATTGAGACTTTATGGGCCTATCGCACTTCAATCCGTACTCCCACTGGGCAAACTCCGTTCGCCCTCACTTATGGGATGGAGGCGGTAGTTCCGTATGAAATCTTGGTTCCTTCTCTCAGGGTACAGTTGGACAAGGAGCTTCCCCTCGACGAACGTCGTGATTCACTCCTTGCCCAATTGGAACTCTTAGATGAGAAACGGCTGGCCGCTGCCGAGCATGCACGTGTATATCAGAGTAGACTCACACGTTTTATCAAAAGAAGGTCATTGAAAGAAATTTCAAGTCGGTGAAATGATAGTGAAAAGAATGTTTGTAAAACCTGGTGGGCCGCGTTCTAAACTCCAACCCAATTGGGAAGGACCGTACGTGGTTCAGGCTGTGCATCCTGGCAACGCCTACAGGCTAGTCAATGCTGAGGGGATCGAGTTATCCCACCCTTGGAATGGGCTTTATCTTAAGAAGTACTACCCTTAGATAGGTGTACATAGTGTCAAAAAAATGATGAAACAACAAAAAAATAGAAAAATAATGAAAACAACAAAAATATGTATATATACAACAACAAAAGAAAAAAAATAGAAAAAAATGAAAAGAAAAAAAATAGAAAATTCAAAATGCCAATGCCTGGAGACTACCATGTAGTTAAGTCATTGCATTCAACCTCCATATTAGGATACGGCCTATTAAGACTTGGTAGGTTCCGGGTCTTGGTTTGCCAGAACCGTGGAGATCCCTGCCCGGCTAGTTCGGCTTATGCCCCCCTCAAAAGAAGGCAACATACATGTACACATGTGTTCTATAAAAGATCGGTAGCATCGCTTATGGTGAGGCCTCACCCAGAAGGTCTCCAGAAGGCTTAAATCTTTATTCTTTCTCTTTTCGACCGAATGAGACAGCCGGCGCCCTTAAAACGCTGAGCATGGGAAACACGAACACAACCCCTAGGGTGAGAGTAGGGCCCAATTCCTCGAGCATGGGTCAGAGTACGAGAAGAGGGCAGTGTCCCCGCAGGCATCCAGGAGGGATTCCATAATGTCAAAATACTATGTCCCTCGCAAAAATCTGTCAAGAAAAAAATCAGAAAAGAAGAACAAAATCAAAGTCAAGTGAAAAGCCTGGTCGTAACCGTGCCTGATCCCACAAATGAAACCCCTTTGACTGAAAGTCAAATTCTATACAAAAGGGGTCATGAGATGTAAATGCTCGAGATTTGGTTTGAAGTTACCCGAAAGGGGAAGTTAATTGCGCCCCTACTGGCTCGCCGGGTTAACGGTTTTGCCGGTCCTCTCAGGAGGTTTGCCCCCAATATTCTTCCTTCTTCCCCTGAAGATGAAGGCTCAATGGAGTTCCCGAAGGGTGAAGCTTGCCAAAGCTTGTAACCTCATTTCAATACAACCATATGGTTGTCCATTTTTTTTTGAAAAGCAAAAGCCGTTGTCGTGAAGGAATCTCCGTGTTTCTGGCCGGTCAAGACCCTTGTCTACCACCTTAATGCTTTCTTATCTAACCTCGGGCTTAGACCAATGCAAGTGCGTCACCTATGGGTGCGACGGCGTCTGATTCCGGGTCAGCGTCGCGCGGTTGGTCGTTTGGGTTCCAGGGTGTTCCATTACATATCATCTAGAGTTGTGAGGAAATAGACCCGGGTCGGGCAAATCATTTACCTTGAACACTTTTTGGGTAAATCCCTGTGGTCGGAAGCAACTGGGAGCCTAAGCATGGTATGACGGTATTGTCATCAGGATAAGTCTTAACCGGCGGGATTATCATTCGAGGAGTCTAGAGGCCCAAATCAACCTAGATGTGCACTTAGGATGCCTGGGAGGTTAGTAAGAAAACCCTATTCTCATGCAAGTCAGATGTTATATTGAGTGGTCATCATGCATTAGCAAAAACAAAAAAAATTTTAAACAAACCAAAAATAAACAAAAAACAACAAATCCAAAAACCCAAAAAAGAGGAGAAAAATGTATATGCAAAAAAAAATGGAAATGTAAAAGATCAAAAAATATATATAAACAAACAATAAAACAAAAAAATGAATAAAAACAAAAAAAAAAAATCACATTTCGCATGATTGCATTTGTATGTAACATCTCATTTTAAATTTTCACTTGCATCTGTGTGTTTGTGTGCCACATTCATCATTGTCTTTTATCATTGCCTTTGTTAATAAAGGCTTGCCCCTTGACTCGTTATCAAGGATAGCTCAAAATCACATTTGTTTATTGAGCAAGGGGCAAGTCAGAGCAGAAATACTAACTTGTTTGCTTAGATGTGTGCAGGGATTCGAGAGATCAGAAAGAAGCAGAGAACCAAGCACAAAATATTTTATTCCACTCTCAACCAAAAAAATGAACAACAAGAGAGAGCTTACATTAGCTCCCACCCTCCTTCTCTACATTACTCGTCTCGTCGCTTTCTGGACAAGAAACTCTAGAAGGTGCTATCCAACCATGAAAAGCGGTACTTCTATCGCTTTGTGGTCCTCTTTCTATCTCCACTCCCCGACGTCGATCTGCGGGGGCAGCAAAGAAGCTACTAACACGAAAGCCACGCTCTCGTGCCCTTCGGTAGCGTTCCTCGCCATCCTTCAGCCACTGCTCGGCGAGACCGAGACTGGTCCTCAATTCAAATAGTTGGGCCTCCAGGGCCCTCCTCTCCTCTTTCTCGGCTGATCTTTTGGCCTTCTCTCTTTCCCTGTCCTTTTCCCTCTCAGCACGTTCCTCTCTCTGTCATCCCTTTCCAGCTGAAGGGTGATCCTCAGCTCCATGGCGTCCCGAGAAAAATTGTCATCTGAGCGACGCTGCAATTCCTCCTCCAGCTCCGCTATCCTGGCCTTCCCTTGTGATGCATGAGCAAACATCTCTTGCATCTCTTCGGCCTGCCATATCCGTCATTTCAGGGGTGTGATGAGACATAAACAGAGAAGCTCGGATAAGAGGAACCTTCACCTGCGCGGAAAGCATTCCCTCTGCCTCCGCGGCGCGCTGTGTTACACGGGCAAGCTGCTCGTGGAGCGAATCTAGTTCCGACGAAGGAATCCATAGATTGGAAGAAGCACCCTCTGCCCCTACTGCTGGTAGGGTTGCGTCGAGCCGAGCGCGCTATGATAGCAAGAAGTGGCAATGAGTGGCTAAACACCAGAAACCTAGGGGTATAATTAGGAATATGCATTTGCATACATACTCACCGAGACATGTAAAGCCTCACGGGTGTCACCCAACTCTTCCTCCGTGTCCGCCAAGCGAGCCCGCAAGTTCGCTATCATGGTATCACGGGCATCCTAAACCCATGTCATAGGAGTCAGCATTACATTTAAAAAATGATAAAAAAATAGAAAAAATGATCAAAAAGTGAGAAAGGAGATACACCTCCACAAGTCCCTCAGGATGAAGTCGCTCTGCATACATCGCCCTATAGAGACGAAGATAATCTTCACTATCTCGGGCGTGCGACTCCACGAGCATGCCACCCCGCTGCCAATCTTCATATTGTTCGGGGAAGCGCACCCGCCAGTCAACACAGGTTACCGGCCCACGTGTCTTCCTCCCGACGCGGGGTGGTGCGGTCATATCTACCCATTCCTGGGCAAGCCCTAGAGTCCTCATGACCAATCGTAGCCGGAGTGGCTCGATTTCATTCAGGCAGTGGACCCAAAGGTCCCGACCAAATCGAGGGTGACCTGTGATGACCCACGGTTGGTCGACATCGACCAAGCCCGAGTAAGGCCTCCAGATCACCTACGTTGGCATGCGTATATCTCCTTAATCACTCAAAAGGACCAAAAAAGAGAGACAAAAGAAAAGACAAAAAAAATGGAGTCCTACCATCTCTGCGGGGAACTCTTGCAGCTCACGCCTTAATACCATCAGCTGGTAAGACAGAGAGGCTGTGCTCATAATGGGTTGCCACCGCCGAGCTAGTGGTGCCACAGCCACACGCCACTGTCGAGCTCGCCCCATTGGGATGTAGTAATAACTCCATACCTGTGTCGTCACATGTCATCAGCATTTCATGAAATAGATTAGTTGCATTAACAAATAAATAAATAATTACCTGGAGAAACGGTATGAAGCCACTCACAGTCACCTCTCGATCTGTCCCTTGGGACAGACTTGCGAACAGATGCGCCAGCACGGCGGCTCCCCAGGCATATTGCCCTACCCTCTCTAGGTCCACCAAAAATTCTAGGAAACGACAATGGATGTCGTCTCCTTTGGAACCCAGCAGTAACTTTCCCAGCAGGAAGAGGAGGAATATCCTCAAGTCCGTGTTTGACCTTTCCCAGCTACTGGCATCCACGCAATACACAGCGCGGGACCCTCTTTCCGCTCTCTCCATGAATTCCTCCAAGGACTCGTTATCACGGTGACGAGTGTCAGTGAGCCCCAATGCCTCCATGATAGACGCCTTGGCTACTGACCTGTTCTTTTGGTCCTTTAATTCCAGACCAAGAAGCTTCTGAGCCACTTCGCGATAATCGGGGTAGGTGACCCCGGTCACCGCCTCGCCATCCACTCTAAGGCCAGTAATTCGGGCCACATCTTCGAGACTGGGCACCATGTGCCCCCAGGGCATCAAGAAGGCACGACTCTCTGGGTCCCATCTCTCGCGCAATGCTTGGATGAGGGCGAGGTCGAGCTTAATGGGTTCGATCCGGAGGAATGCACCAAACCCCATCGCATCCAGCCGGGCTTTCTGGAAGTCAGGCAAGCCTCGATAGGCGGCCACCACTAATTCCCATGAGATGTGTGACCTCGTCATACTCTGTGGATTACACAGGAAGTGAGAAGCGGGTGCATCATTGAAATATAAATAGAAAAAGAATGAGAAAGGAAGAAAGGGATCATGAAGAATGAGAGGGAAGAACTGGCTCGTTTACAAGCTCCGATTGGGTCCTCTCACTGAGCGGCCTTTCAACATCGGAGAGTCTCCTGGAACTACCACTGGATCTGCTCCTCTTCGAGGAGCGGGAAGACTCGCCCTCCACCCTGAAACTAGACTCTCCCTCCATCTCAGAGAATGAGAAACTCTTACTCCCTTCTGTCAACTTTTCACTCTTCTAACCAGTCTCCACAACTCCGTGCTTTCAGGTGAAGCAGGCGGGGGGAGTATTTATAGGATTGAAGGGATATGATCCAGATCTATCCCAGTTCCTCTTGCAATGGGCCTTGTAACAAAGCACCCATCTTTCACTCGAAGTAAACGAGGTCGGGGGCGTAGCGGGTTGATTCACACCCTACACATCTAGGTTCCCTGTGTTCATCATGATTCAAATAAAGTTGAGATGAGGACATCTACATGGAGAAAGGACAATGCAGGTCGACCTCTTTGAATTTGGGAGTGGACTCATCCACAGGAGAAAGGACAATGGGAGTCGATATCTTTGAATCTGGGAGTGGACTCGTCTACATGGAAAGAGGACAGAAGGGCGGTTGGCATCTTTGAATTCGGTAGCACATCATTAAAATTTGTGATGGATCCTTCTGAAAGAAATGCACAATAGGTCTGAGACACGATCCGTTATCTCAGGGGAGTTCTGTTAAACACGTCACATGGGGACGGCATGAAAAGAGGAGGCGTAGAAGAGAAGGAACGCATGGAGGGCAAACCCGTCACATGAGAGCAAGTCGTTCCATTCATACGTCTATATAAACTGTCATGTTCACCGTGAGAAGAGAGCGGGTGTACGAGCAACTTGCTAAATCTCGCACCACCCTCTTGGTCGTCTCTCTCCTCTCCTAAGGGGGAGGTCCCTGGGAGGCCATCTAGAGCTCTGCGACGTTGCAATTATCTCATTGCATCGCGCATTCCCACCCTCTCTGGTAGCGCTCCTCGCCCTCCTCTGGCCTCTCTCGCGACCCCGACAGCCGCGAAGCTCTTGAACCCGATGCTGTTGGCTGAGCCGCCCCCTACTCTGCAATGGAGACTACACCAACCCTAGGAGCTCCTTCACCGTGAGCTCCAACTCTTCTCCAATCGGCAATGACTCTAAAGGAGTGACGTGTTCGAGCGCTGTTTCTTCCGAAACTTCATCACTTGGGCCTCACGTGCCCTCCTCTCGTCTCGATCCCGATGTCGCTTTATCCACTCCTGTCTTTCCATCCTCTCCCAGTTTACTTCTCTCCTCGCCACCTGAAGAGAAATCCTCAGCTCCATGACATCTCAGGGCAACTCCGCATACTGTAGTTGCTTCAATCCCCTAGCTCCTATCCAGTGACGGCCGACCATCACCCGACGTCCGCCATTCCAGTCACAAAGAAAAGGGGAAGGGAGAGACTGAAAGAGAGTGCAATGGCATTAAGGCTTTGCATTTATTTCAAAACAAGATACATCAGGGTTTGGGCACCTCAGGCCTCAGTTTCCCAAGCTCCATTACATAAGCCTTCCATAGCTCTCGATCCTCACTCACAAACACCATCGCCTTCCGTGGAACGCTTGCCTTCCACGCTGCTTTGATCGCTTTCACGTCTGTCGCATCGCCCTTTGTGCCTAGCTCCCTTTCCTTGATCAAAGGAAGGTTGGATGGCGTAGGAAAAGAGTGTCGAGGAAGGCCGATTTGCAGGCAACACCGGTGCGAATTGTAAAGAACAAATTCGGTTGCACCGATAAGCTGGAGTTCCGCAACGGGAGAAGACCTCGTGAGAAGACCACGTGAAAGTAAACATGCTGGCACACAAGTGAACATATCCCGCGCCAAGGAGTTGAAGTGAGCACGCCAGTCGCCGCGTGTCTTCAGACGGGGCATGCGATTGGCCACCTTCCCACCGAAGCCCAACACATCGGCCATGTAACGGAGGGGGCTTTGTTCGAAAATCCTGGAGGCGGTCTGTACCCCTTCGTGGTGATGAAATTTGAAGTGAAGATCAATCCAGCAGTTGAGGAGAAGCATGCACCCGTGAGGAGGCCTACCCATGCTAGAAGCCGTGAGACCACTGTAAAGATGCGCGAGGACAGCGGGCCCCACTCTCTTTCCCTCCCAAAGTCCACAAATCGCTCCCAATTGGTCTTCCTCTACGATGTTGTCAGTACAAGGAAAGAGGAGAGCTCCGGCCAAACAAATTGTGAACCCTTTCATAAGCCCTTCTAAATGTTCATCATCTATCAACCCTTCTAAGGCAGTCACGGTCCAGTCTGCGAGCTTTTGCAAGTTGACTCCCTTTTGGGTCTGAACGCTCTTTATGGTTCCAGATGGCATAAAGCTTCCAAGAACTTCCTCGGTAGATACCCTCTTCCGCATCCGCGAAACCTTTATCCTGTCATCCTTCATCGACCTTCTTAAGCCTAGCAGAAGTTCTGCCTCCTCGAGGAGGACCGTTGCCTCAAAAGTAGGAAGATAAAAGTGTGGGTTTCCGGATGCCAAACCTCCGCCAATGCACCCAGGGCCGCCCAATCCATGTAGATCTTGTCATAATGCTTGGCATGGACCACCAACCCTTGGAGGTGCCATTTTGAAATAACGGCCCTCATACCGATAGTGATGTTGGACGTAAGCTTCGATAGCCAGGGCAGCTTGGAGAATTTTCTCGGGCCCGAAAAAGAGGATACGGCTGAAAGGAAGGAAAAGAAAAGAATGAAAAAGCGAGGGAGAACTTATGAAGGAAACTAGGAGAAAGAGCCAACTTACCGCCCGTGAGAGAATCCTCTCGCTCAGATGGCCTTCAATGTCGGTCAACCTCCTGAATTACGGCCGAACCTGCTCCTCTTGGCAGGACGGGAAGACCCGCCTTCCATCTCAAAAGGGCAGGACTTCTCTCCCCCATCTCAAAAGAGCTTAACTCCCCGAACCACCAAGGGATGATCTTTTGCTAAGGATCAAAGGGGATACTTATAGTGAAAAAGGGGGGGGGGGTAAAAAGGTAAATGTAAAGCATTTATGACAAGTTACCGTGGTGAATTTTAACCGGATGAATCTTGTCTGATTTGCGTCGTGCTTTCCCCTGCTCCTGTATTGGTGTGCGGACGTCCTGTACAGTCGAATGTAATTTTACTTCTTATGAAATAATCCTTCTTCACTGCTTGCTGATTCGGTGCAGGTTCCAAGAATAAAATGAAGAGGGCGCCATTGCCCTACCATGTCCCACCATCAGTCACCCTGGTGACTGACCCCACTGTGTCATGTATCCTACTATATGATATCTACGCTATTAGAGCACGTCAAGGACCTTATGCCTTGGATGAATCTGGAGTTTGAGTTCCCCTCCAACAAAAACAGTGATAACTTCAGAGGAGTTCAGGACGTACGGATAGGCCGTTAGGTTGTGGTAGCTCGGGAACGATGGTTCCGTTCGGTGAGTCGGTGCGTGGATAAACGGGCCCCGGCTCAGTATCGGCTCATCGAATCGGTATCCTGACCCGTCCTAAGCAACTTAACAATATTATCCTTGGCTATTTTCTACTTTTAGTTTGTTTTAATTTTTCTTTAAACCCAGCATGCATTCATGTAGGACTTTGATATCACTGTGGAAGATCATTCATTTAACTCGATTGTGAGGGCCGCTGTGCTTAAATTCTTGATTAATACGGGATATTCCATTCTGAATCGAGTACTGAGTTTCATGAAACCATCTTGGGCTGGTTGGCCGAAAAAGACCTTTCTTTGGATTTATCAGCTACTCTTTTCCCTTTTACTCCGTTGGACCCGCCTTGGTTGCAGCACTTCCACGTTGGCTGGTAACCGCTCCCCAAGGCGAAACCTGCGGGTCTACGACCCAGGTACTTCCACGCCGAGAAGTTGGTCCTTCTTTCTGTTAGTCTTTTGTTATTTCCAGCCAAACAATCGTTGATTTCGGAGGACCTTCTTCAAGGTGGTTTTGTTGAAACTCAGGAAAGATTCCAATCACGTAGTGTCAAAAACGTGTCTCATCACGCCTTGGCATCCACTTTTCAGTCCACTCCCCACTCCATTTCATTACACTTCTATTCCATTCCACTCCGTGTCATTCCCCTGCAAAGCAGACGCCAAGGCGGGGCAGCTGTAGACACGGCATTTTAGCATTATGCTGAGCAGATCCCGTATTACGCTAAGACGCCCCAAAGCAGCTCGCACATTTGAATCACCTGAGTGATTTTTCAATTTTCTTGCAATTTCATTTGATCTCACAATATATATATATAATAATAATAAATAAAAACAAGACAAAAAAAGAGAAGAATAATAATAAGAATAAAGTAAAGAGGGGGTTGATGGACTTATATATATGTATATATAAAATATGAAAAGAGAGAGAGAGAGAGAGAGAGATAAAAATAAAAATAGAAAAAAGAATACATTAATAGGGCTTGGCCCACCTTCTACATATATACGTTATATATACTAATCTTAACTTCTCATCTTAACTCACTCCCCATTCTTCTCGGATCTTGTCCCCACTCAAAAATATGCACACAAAAGCTCCCAACCCCACCCTCTGACTAATCACGTGAACTCCCTTCTCACGTATTCTCTCTCTCCCTCTCTTTTACTTTCTTTCTCCTCTCTCTCACCCTCCCACGACCCAACTGACCCTCTCCCATTTTCTCTTTTCCTCCCAACCTCCCCAGCCGGGGGAGTAACCTCCACCCCCCTTCTCTTTCTCCCACGACAGCCACCCCACCTCCGGGTTCCCCTTCTCTTTCTCTCCTCTGCGGCCACCCACCTCCCTCACCACCAAAAATCCACCGCTGCCACCTCTCTCCCTTCACCCACCACGCTCGACCATGCTCGACCACGACAACCACTTCCGAGCCTCACACCGCAACCGTCTCCCACGGCAGACCTCCACCTCCATACCGCCATTGCCGTCGTCCACTTCGTCCAACAAACCTCCCTCTCACACACCCATATACTCTCCTCCTCACTGTACTTCACCTTCCCTCACTGCTAAGCCACCTTCTAGCAATCCCCTGCGCTCCACTTTCACTCCCCCAGTTGCACCCACCGTCGCCACCAAAACCTTCCCATCCCACTCCCTCTGCCCTCCCTCTCTCCCACGTAAAAACCTACCTCCCGTAGCCTCTCTCCCTCTCTCTCCCTTTTCTCTTTTCCTCCCTCACCACCTCTCTCTCTTCACAACGCACCCCCCCTCCGCCTTATTCTCCTCACGCCGCTGCACCCCCCCTCTGTCACCGGTGCACTCACTACCGTCGCACCCCTGTAGACCGCCGCGGCCACCCACGGACGTCCGCGCCTCCGTCGACCTCCCCTCGCCGCTGCTGCTGTCGCTCTCCCGACCACCGCCTGCAGCTCGCCGCAGCCGCCCCCTCCACACCGCCACCGTCGCCGCGATCATCGTCCACGCCCCCCCCCCCCCCCCGTCGACGGCCCACGTCCCCACGCCACTGCTGCCCTCCACGACGCTACCCCGACCATCGCACCAGTGCATGCAAGCCGCCGCTCACGCCCGGACACCCGCCGCCCGTCGCACCGCCTGTCGCCGCTGCCGCTGCCGTCGTCGTCTCCCACGACGCCCCCGCCACCGTCCTCTCCCCTCTCTCTGCCGCCCCTCTCTCTCGCATCCTCTCTCTCTCTCTGCTCTCTCCCTCCGTCTCCGTTCTCTCTCGGTCTCTCTCATCTCTGCTCCGTCTCTCTTCTCTCTCCCCATTTCTCTCTCCTCCCTCACCCGCTCTCTCTCTTTCTCTCCCCCTCTCGCAACCTCTCTCTCTCTCTCTCCCCCCTCTGCGTCTCTCTCCCTCTCTCCGTTTCATCTCTCTCTCTCCTCTCTCTCACTCTCTCTCGATCTCCCTCTCTCTCACTTCTTTTTTTTCCTTTTTTTTAACCCCTCCCACCGTCTCTCTCTCTCCCTCTCTCCGCTTCTCACTCCCCCCCTCTCACCGTCTCTCTCCCTCTCCCTCTCGATCTCTCTCTCCCTCTCCTTCTTTTTTTATTTTTTAATCCCCCCTCTCTCTCCCTCTTTCTCTCCCTTTATTCCCTCTCTCTTCTTCTCTCTCCCCTCTCCCTCTTTCTCTCGATCTCTCTCCCCCTTTCTTTTCTTTTTTTTTCTGTCTTCTTTCCCCCCCCCTCGTCTCACTTTCTTCTCTCTCTCTCCCCCTCTCGATCTCTTCTCTCTCCCACACTCTCCAGATCTCTCTCTTCCCCCTCCCTCTCTCGATCCCTCTTTCAACTATTTCCTTTTTTATTTATTCATTTATCTTCTCTTTCTCAATTATCTTCCTCTCTCTCCCCTTTATATATATATATATATATATACATATCTTTTCCCTATTATTCTCTTTTTTTATTATTTTCTCATTCTTGTATTATCTTCCCTTTAAAACCAAAGTATAAAAATCCTGAAAACAAAAAAAAAGAAAGAAAAAGCTCTCTCCCTCTCTCTCTCTCTCCCTTTCTCCTTTTCAGGGCGGTATCGATACCCGGAAGGTCCTGCCGAGTTTCCGGACGTCGGAGTATACGAGAACCTGTTACATCTCAGCGTACGCTCGTGCCATCCTCACTTCGGAGAAGCTCGTCCAAAGCCCGTCATCGGCCTCCCCCAATAAGCTTTTCTCCCCTTTTTTATTTTTAATCAGTCACTTAATTACGTTACATGCATCATTTAGCATCTATGCCACGCCTCTCTCTCCGAGAGGGCCTGGTTTGTGAGCGTCTTCACGTTTGTGCATTCCATCATATCATTTACCATCCTCTAGTTCTAAAGGGGTTTTAAACACCACCAACCAGGTCCGTATTTGTTTATGTTATTCTCAGTATCATTTTCTAAAGGATTGGTACTACATCGCCGTCATTCTCATTTAGTTATTTTTCTCTGTTTGTTCTTTGTGTAGGGGTAACCAGTTAAAATAATAACAAAAGCTAAAACAAAAAAAAGAAAGAATAACAAAATCAGGGTAACCGAAGGAAGCCCTCTTCGTCGGCCGGCCGAAAGAAGAGGAAGAGAGGACCCGCACTGCTCCCGCTCTGGCGGCGAACGCGATCACAGCTCTCCCGTGGGGTTCTCAGCCCCTACGATCACATCCCCTCCCCCTTTCTTTTCTGTCACTTTTTCCTTTTGTTTAAATCCCCGTGGACGGAAGTAATTCCTCGCGAAGGTCCCTGCGACGGAAGTAATTCCTCGCGAAGGTGTATGTGACGGAAGTAATTCCTCGCGAAGCCTTTTCATTCTGTAATTTTAATTCCTTCAATTCCTGTCAAAACCCCGTGATGGAAGTAATTCCTCGCGGAGGTTCCTGCAACGGAAGTAATTCCTCGCGAAGGTTCTCGTGATGGAAGTAATTCCTCGCGAACCCCTTTTCATCATGTCATTTTATTTCTTTAATTTCTGTCTAAACCCTGTGACGGAAGTAATTCCTCACGAAGGTGCACGTGACGGAAGTAATTCCTCGCGAAGCTTTTCCATTCTGTAATTTTAATTCCTTCAATTCTTGTCAAAACCCCATGACGGAAGTAATTCCTCGCGGAGGTCCCGCGACGGAAGTAATTCCTCGCGGAGCCTTTTCATTCCGTAATTTTGTTCTTCTAATTTCTGCTTAAACTGATGGGAATCGACGCCGAGCATGTACTTTTCTTTTACATTTATGTCCTTTTAGTTTGTGTTTATGTCCTTGGGAAAGTATGTATGCAAATGTAAGGCTTTATAAGTCAAGGAGTCATTCCCATGGATTGTGTGAGTTTTTATGCAATTATGCAGTAGGACCAGCAAGGGGGCCCTCAGCCTTTTCCCATTGGTCCATGTCACCTTGTGGGCCTGGTCAACCTTCCTAGGTGGACATCTAGAAGGGTGGGCTGGTCATATGGACACATGGGGTTAAATGGGTCAATATTCCATGGTTGGCCACCTACCCCCATTCAACCTTCTACCCTTGGTCAAGGGGGCGCCCCTCTCCCCTTATTAGTTTATTAATTTTTATGTGTTATTCACATGCAATCCAGACCATCTATCTCTCATCCCTAGATCTAAGGGTGGAGGTTAGATTTGGTTGGAAGCATATAAAACCATATATTTTCATGTGAAAATTAAGGAAAAATCAGAAAATTTTGTGTGTAAGCCAAGAAGGCTCTTGCGCCCCAGCCCTCTCCCCCTGGTTTCCTCTCCTCAAACCCCCCATTCTAGAGTGTTTCAATCTTCTATCTCCCCCTCTCAACCTCTGATCTTCATTGGTGCCGCCGCCGTTCGTGCCGCCTTCGAGCCGCCGCGAATCCGTCTTCGGTTTTTTGTCCTGCTGGATAGAGGTGTCTTCCCGAAATTCCTGATACCAGCCATGTCCTCTTCGTGATTTGTAATTTTTATGGTGTGTTCCTATCTTCCATCCCATTATCCACGAAAAACTTCAGGTCAAAAATCCTTCGTTTGATATTTTTGCAATTTCGGGTTTCAATCAATCCCAGATCTGTCCTGTCTCTATCTACAGTGACAGCAGCTCTGAGTTTCCCATCTCCGACCTTCCTTTTTATATTTTTTAGGGCTACCAATTTTTCTTAGACTTATACTTACGTTTTAGAAATGTAGGTAAAAGTATGTTATGTTACAGTGTAAAGGCATGTGGTGTCCATATGACACATAGAATCCTCTTAGAATTGAGAAGTAGGGAGAGACCATGTGGGTCAGGTGATCTTTTTCTACATTAGTGGGTTCTATTTATTTTTTTAAAATTTTATATTAAAATTATTATTATAGGAGAATTTGTAAAAAATTATTTCTAGAAATATATTAGTAGATATATCACCGAGTTAATTTAAACAGTACATAAGTGTCATTTAAACACGATTTATTTATAATTTTTTGTCAAAAAGAAATGATATGACTGTAAATAAATATAACATTTTGCACAATTCTAATTTATATAGTGATATGATTGTTAATATATTTTTAATTATTTTTTATAAATTTACCTCTAAAAATAATTTTCACGTGAAAAATTTATTTTTTAGTAGTTTTTTTTTTACGAGTTAGACAGGCCGCGTTTGGAGCTCAGATGAATATGGCTTTCAAGATATAATCCTCTGACAGAAATTAAGTTGTTTCAAATGGACAGAGTCATCTTGACTTCTGTGAAAAAAATTTTTAAGAGGAAAGAGAACTAGGCACAAAAGTGCCCAGCTCCTTTTAATATGTAGAAGCTGTATCACGGTGGATTCTCGAGGATTTTAAATGAGTGTAATCCACTAACACCCTATCAATTAGTACGAACCCTGGATTCTTTTTCAAAGTGATTTGGCCAATGGATTTCAAACGCAACCTAAGGCTTCGTTGGGCATCTCAATGGAGCGGGATAATAATCTGATAATCTGAATTATGATAGTGCATGGGAGAACGTGAGGATTTGTCAGGGCGGTGTCTGATTTTGTTAAATGTGCAGTATGCATGGAATGGGCAGGATACATGATTTACAGTTATGCCCTTTATCTTTACCCTTTGAGATTTGTTTCGTCCAGACATTCGAGCCCTCCGTTGGAATTTCTAATTGGGTAATCCGCTTTCTCACGCAAAATTCGGCTCAGACTTCACAAACTTTTTTTCCCGCGCTCACCTTGTGTCTGATTCTCTCACCTATGGAAATCTACCATACACCAAAGTCAATAGACACTTGAAAATATTTGATAAAGATTATTTCATGTAGGGTGATTCTAATGATTGGAATCTCTCGTCATTGAGATGTCAAATCAAGCCTAAGGGCATATTTAGTTGGGATGAATGGGGATTCTAATTATTAGAATCTACTACACAATCTCAATCCCAACCAAATGACTCAAAATTGTCTCGACTTTTATGTTGGGTAGATTTTTTTAAACGGAGAGACACACACAAGAGGAGGAAGTTAAATAATCTACAAAAACTCCCCCGTAGAGTTTCTGGGTGAATTTTGAGGTCCATCTACCCCTTAAATGTAATTTGAATCTCATCCATCATTTAATAATCACGTAAAGTCTATTTTAAACTCCCACCCACCACTTATCCCCTATTTAAGTTCTCTTTGTCATATTAATCCCACTACTTTTACAGTGAAGGCGGGTCACGCTGACGTGCAAGAATTTTTTCCAACTAAAATTTATGACATTATGACATATGTCCTATGTGGAAAGATTTTTTTAAAAAATTCACCCCCAATAAGCCTAAACAAACGGGCCCTAAATCCGGGATTGAATTTGGGTCACCGAATTGCCCCCACCTGAACAATCAAAATTAGTTGACCAATCAAATCACTGACACCGACTGTTGGACGGAGATGGGACCCGCAACAACCCGATCCCGCCAACCAAAATCTCCCGTTTTCATGATTCGGCTGCCCAATGGGACACAGGAATCGTTGACTTTGTAAAGCGGTAAGATCACGTCACGAAGTTTCCGAATTTGACTGCACGACCTCCAGGACGCCCACGTGAACTTACTCGTCGCTACATTGCACAGATTCCGAACGCTATTTTGCTTGTTTATGGCGGGTTGGACGCGCAATACGCGGTCATCGTATACATCCGTGAGCACGCACAAGGAAAAGGGTCAACTAAGCAACCGAGGAATACCAGGAATGAAATAATAGTACAGAGTTTGTTCAAATTATTCTTGTTGAATATATTACTCATCGGCAAGCATAATGCGTTGATTTCAATATAAGAAGTGTACCCATTAAATCGATCAGATATCACCTTTTAATATTCTGATAACAAAAACAAAAGAATCCCAATATATAAGCCAGGATGACTTTGGTATGACAACTCATACGAAGATCTGGAATGACGTACTCATTATTTTCACCGGCATGAGATTAGAACATCCCAACGAAACACATGAACCGTGCCTTAACTACAGTTACACATATGTTTCTGTGTGATCTCGCCCCCAGACTTCTCCCTCTCCACCTCCTCATCCACCTCAAGATTAATGGAAGGATGGTCATTAGTGAATTCGCATCGATCCGCTGATACAAGATAATTTGAAATCAGATAGACCGAACCCGGATGGGAAATCAACAGCAGCTACTACGTCCGATCAACCAGCTTGATGCCGCCACTGACGTCCCTACAGTGGGTGACGAAAGGGACCACCTTCCCGTTGTCGCCGTTATTCTTTTGCCTGCAGACGTACCACGGCGGGGAGTGGAAGCAGGGCTCCATGGATATGTCCCGCACGCAGGTGGGCTCCGGCATCACCCCCTTCTCCGGCCGGACGAGGATCCACGGCCTAATGCCGCCGAGGGCCTGCCCGGTATAGCCGAAGGTGGACCAGGCGCTCGTCAGCAGCACGTCGGCGAGGCTGAGCAGGTTCATCTCGGCCCACGCCTTCAAATCGTGGCTCAACTTGTCCGTCTGCTGCCACCCCTCGTGGGTCGGCTGGTGCACGCTCACGACCGCCCCGCCTACTGCCGGGTGCTCCCAGTACATGTCCTTGATCTTGTCGAAGTAGCCTGAATACAGGGAGGTGAGGAGGATGGCCTTCGTCTTCGTGGGATCGGCAGCCGTGGCGCCGAGGCTCACATTGGCGTCGACCTTCGGCAGAAGCCCCTCCTTCAGGGTGCAGTTGATGACCTGCTCGGAGACGACCTCGAAGGGCGCATCCTTAGGACTGAAGACTCTGATCTGTATGCCCAGCCTCTCCCTCGCCATGGCCATGTACGATCGGTAGTACCTGGTGACCATTCCCCACACCTCGTTGGTGGGGTGGAAGAGGTAGCGGCTGAGGTGGTGGAACACCATCTCTTTCTCCGGGAACAGTCGGCTTAGTTCAGGTTCGAAGTCCTGGTTCAGGAAGAACCCCGGCACTATGTAGTTGTTCGTCCTGAGGAACAACCACGGGACCTTCCGAAGGACCGCCTGGTCCGGCTCGCAGAAGAAGTGCATGTCCTCGGTGTGGTAGTCGTGGGCTAGGTGGAGGTAGACGAAGGACGGCGGGGACCGGCCGCCGGAGCCGTCAGTGCTGATGTTCTTGTTCCTCACCAGGTTAGCGTAGCGCAGCGGGTGGTCCAGGTAGAAGGGGTCGAAGTTGGTGATGGGGAAGCCCGGAGGCAGCAGCCAAGTGGTGCCCGGGAAGGGCTCGCAGAAGAGACTGGTCATGTCTTTCCCCCGGTCGATGAGGAGGACCCTGTCCGTGAGGAGGGCGTAGAGGAAGGAGGAGGCGAGGGAGAGTATCCTGTTGCCCAGCCCGCTCCACGGAGTCCACAGTATGTACTTGCACTCGGTCTCCTTCTCCGGCGTCGACCCGGCTTTGAGGAACGGCAGCGTCCTGTTGTAGGCTGCGGTGTGGGGGGCGCATCGCCTGTGGTGTTCTTCGTACTTGCGCAGCCTCTCAATAAGGTAAGATGAGGGCTTGTAGGGGGAGGGCTTGCGGTACATGGTGGACTGGTACCTGCTCTGGCAGGAATCCTCATCGAAGCCGGCGGCGAGGAGGCCGCCTAGGTACTTGTCTCTCGGCACGTCGGAGAGTCCATAGAAGACGGTAGCTGCTGTTTCAAAATATGTTAGAACAAGGTTAATTATTTTGATAAAGTTAGTGTGGATTTTTAAAAATAAATAATCTATAAGATTTATGATTGGTAGAATTGAAACCAGAACTAAAATGTACGTACCTTAAAAGTGCCAGAATTAAACAATAGTTTATTAGCGGTGTTGTACGAGTTGAGTACAAAAGTAAAAAATGGTCTTATGATTAATGTCGTATGCAAGAAGGGTTGTGCAGAAAGAAGAATTGACTGCAGAGAATGTTTGACCCGTTACTCCATTTCTTACGACATGTGTATATGGCTCTGACGAGCAATTTCAATGCGCTAGAAGAGAAAGTTCGTCGCAGGCGCTGTGACAGGGAATGATCTTTGTTTTGGGTTCGTCAGGCCAATTAAAGGGCAAATATATAGAAATTAAGGTCTGGTTATTAGAAAAACCCGAGTCAAGATCTTTATCCTTCTGAGGGAAGAAGACGGGCCCCTGATTATGAAAAAAATTAAGGGGGGTTTTACATACATATATATATATATATATATGTAAAGAGATAATAAATGTGTAATTTTTTCTAACTATCATTTATATGTATTTTTTTAAAAAAAAATCTCAGCTCGCCCTCTGAGTGGAAGAATATTTTTGTAAACGATCTCTCACTGTGGTAATCATGGTTCAACCCTAACAGGCAGCAACAAGCTAGTTTGGCACACCTGTAAACTATGTATCTACGTCCTTGGTAAATAAGGGGGTATTATAATTAACCACTGGAATCCAGCTTTCCAAGTATAGGGATGGATCTCGTCGCAAACAATCACACACACACACACAAGAAAAAAAAAAGGTATAAGAATGAATCGGACTCCAGCCACCGCCGGTAGGCCAAGCATGCATGTTATCATGCGCTGGAGGCTTCATGGTCGAGGTTATTGCTCAGTCTCCTCTTGCCTCAATGGACATGTCATACAGATTGAGAGAGAGAGAGAGAGAGAGAGCAAAGACGGCGCAAAAATGCAGGGAATTAGAGAAGACGACACCGACAAGGGCCACCAGGGCAGAGATGCACTGACCGTTGTCCGGTGGTTGTTGCTCACCGTTGTGCGGAGGCGACGGCGGCGGCGGCGGCGGCGGCTGCTGAGACCTGCCTTTATAGGCACCGGCAATGAGCGCCAGAGGGGGCCTGTACACCCCGGAGACGAAAGCCAACACGGGGAACGTCATGAAGGCGACCACCACCCACACCGTCCATAACGCCTTCGTCTCCCCGGGCCGTGCTGCCCGTGAGAAAGGCGCCGTTCCGCCCAGGTGGCAGTAGCCGCGCTTCCTTCCGGCTTCTACGCCCATGGCCGGCTCTTGAGGGCGTCTCCAGACAGGCGGACTTGGCGGCAGCTAGCAGAAGCGGGTAGGGACGTCAGGGTGGGCGACTGATCGAGAACTGTACGCGGGTGGTGGCGCTGGAAGAGGGAGAGGTGGGAGGTGACCGGGGGCGTCTGATGGGTTGGAGAAGCCCGGACGGAACAGGAACAGAAGAGAGGGCCGGGCAATGGGCTTCGAGCTTAAGAGTTGACAGCCATTAAACTAAACGACCCATGGCCTCAAAGTCATGGGTGTTTAGTTAATCTGGCACGCTAGCTACTTGGGTTGATCCGGTCTCATATTGGACCAGGAACGTCACCACTTTTGAACGTCGTAAACCACTGAAGGGTCGTAGATGGTTTCATCCATCGATCGATCGAGAGAGAAGCTTGTTGGGGCTTGGGCTAAAGAACGACCTTTTTTGTGATTTCTTTCTTTAAACATTTTCTAAGAATAAAGATTTCTTTTGAAGAAAACTGAGCATGTTCTGTCAGATATATATTAGAAGAATGTCATCGTGCATATATGCGACATCTAAAGAGACATAATGGGCTATATGTAATCTTTGTTCAGCAAGTGTCATATCAGATTATATATAATAACAGTCAAGGCTCTCTTTAAGTCCATCGAACTTAGTTTCAAAGTATTAAACTTAATTGAATTTAGTGCTCCAACTATCGTCAAACCCAAAGGAGCAATGTAATTATCTGATCTACCTTTTTATTTTTAATTGAACAAGAAAATAGTTATCAAAACGTACAAAAAATGCTCATCGTGGAATGCACGCCCTACCGAAACTTACGTACCCTAATCGACTTATTCTAATGGGTTAGCAAACAGGCCTAGTCTCATAGTAGTAAGTTATTCTCACTTGGAATGATAAGTAATTAAAACAGTTCGGATTAATGAGATGGTGATCGACCAAGAGTTATTCTCACTTGGAATGATGATAACTTAATCGGTTCAACTCCATATGGCTTCGCTGCTATACTTACTATGTTACACATCATCTGGGAGACCTGGAAGGCACGGTGCAATCTGAAATATAATGACAAAGGCCCCTCCATTAGAGTGCTGCAACAGCAGGTTATAAGACAGGTGGATTGTGTTTTTCAAAACACTCATTTCAGCGAGGCCCCTTTAGCAAGCGAAAAGTTAGCCTTGGAACAATTTAATTTCTCAGTTTTACTCAAAGTGAAACCTCCTAAAATTATCAGGTGATCTTGCCCAAACACAGGTTATGCTCTTAATGTGGATGGGATTGCCAAAGGCAACCTAGGCCATGCTGGAGGAGGCGGATGTATAAGGGGCAACAAGGGTGAATTCAAACATGGATTCTCCTACTACTACGGTGTTGGGATGAGTTTGGTGGCGGAGACCAGAGCTCTACTAGACGGGTTGAGAATGGTGGAGAAGAGTGGGCTGCCAATAGCTATTATCTACTCAGATTCTATGGCCATTTGTACTATGATCCAGTCTAGCAATCCCCCTCCATGGATGATATACTATTGGTGTGATGAAATTAAAGATATTCTCACTAGGAATAATTGGAAACTACGGCATATTCACGGGGAAGGGAATTCTGTTGCGGATGCTCTTGCATCTTTAGCTTGCTCTACACGCACCAATCAGGAGTTCAGATGTTGGAAAGACCTCCCTAGGAGAGCTCGGGGATGTGCTATAATAGATGCAGCCGGTCTTCCTAGCTGGCGGAGATAAAGGCCTTCCCTTCCTCTAGCCGGCTTCATTGTTCCTTTTTGTCATGGATAGATATTCAAGGGTATGCCCCGGAGTTTACTTATACATGATTATTCTTTTTCAATAAAATTAGGGCCGGGTGCTTTTGGTGAAGTCAGCACAATTTGTGCACTTCCCCAAGAGTAATCTGTGGTCTCATTTATATATATAAAAAAACTTAATCGGTTCAACAACCGCAGCTACCACGTACACCCTTAGATTGGCAGCTTTTCAAAGGAGGGAATTAACCCTACAACTTTGCTAAGCATCTTTGTCTGTGTTTATTATCTATTTCTATAATCCCTCCGCATTTTAGACAGGGAAGGAAATTGGAAGTCTTGGATACTTTCTACATTTTAGTTCGCCGATGTTAAGATGACACCGTCTAGATATGAACGGTAAGATGAGAAAGGGCCTATATATAGAGGCTTCGTAATTTGTCTTCAGATTCGAGTCGGGCAAGTTGAGTTGTCCTCGCTAGCTAGTTCCACTTGTTGAATCCACAAAGTCACGGTATTAAGATCCATAGGTTCAGGGTCATAATCACATGAACCACAACTCATTTAATCAACACATGATTATTTTGTCTAGGAGACTATGTCTAAATTTTAACACTCTCTCTCTAAAGTCAAGATGAGCCGTAGACATTAATTAGGTGGAGATGATAAAATAAGAAATATATGAAGTTGGGTTTAAGACCATGCTCTGATACCACGTTGAATCTAATTTCAACATGATTTGGTAGACTAATAAAAGACCAAATTAATTTTAGGACGGTAGCGTTGTTTAAAGAGTACGCGCAGAGCAGGGTATCTAAACTCATATTTAACAACGTCAGTCAACTATGTATCAATTTAATACTATAAAATGTATTTCCCAAAAAAAACCATATCTTCTTGTGAAGCGTTTAACTTTCTTCTGTGGATTCTATGCAGAAAAGCCTGAAAGAGAATTATTATACCCATGGACACACCCCCCTAAATTAAATCTTATTTTATTTTATATGCTTCAAATATAAAATCATGTTAATTAGCAGTCTTTAAAGCAAATCATAGTCGTACTTCCCCACTATTACTGTCAACACCACCTTCCTACCGTAATTGTAATTAAATTTGTTTTTAATTACCTAGTCATTAAATTAAGACGATCGATTGTATCCTTAAAACGAACATATATCCCCAGGAAAACTTTTTAAGTGGCAACAATTTTCAGCTTAATTTCGTCGCAACCTTTAGCATTTGGTTTATGGGGCCACTTGGATTTAGTACTCTCGTCAACTTATTTACAGGCATTGTACGTAAATATTCAAGAACCTACTTACCATGCATATATGAATTTTTTTATGACAGGAAATCTAGTAAAGTGGTATTTAGGTTTACGGATATTGTACATGAGAGATTTTGATTCAAGTTCAGTAGACACCCAATTTGACGTATCTTTTTTTTCTTAAGATTAATAAATCCGAAACCACATCAGATTAAATATGACCCAGTAAACAACAGTTGAACCTGAGAGACGTCCTTACCGTGAGATGGGATTTTTGCCCGTAGTATCACTGGAGATCCTCACTATACCTACCTTTGCCGGAGATAAAAACTAGTTTTGGAATTGGATAATACACATATAATGAAACTGGATGCGCAGGTGTGTGAATTTGCTTGCGCTGATACCAATTACCATATACTTGAGTCGGCTTGGACAAACCAGGACGTACGGGACCTCGATCAGCAACTTCTATGTGCGGTCGACCAGCTTAAGCCCGCGGCTGACGTCCCTACAGTGGGTAACGAAAGGAACCACATTCCCATTGTCGCCGCGCTTCTTCTCCCTGCAGACGTACCACGGCGGCGAGTGGAAGCAGGGCTCCATGGATGTCTCCCGCACGCAGGTGGGCTCCGGCATCACCCTGTCCGCCGGCCGGACGAGGATCCACGGCTTGATGCCACCGAGGGCCTGCCCGGTGTAGCCGAAGGTGGACCAGGCGCTTGTCACTAGGACGTCGGCGAGGCTGAGCAGGTTCATCTCCGCCCACGCCTTAAGGTCGTGGCTCGCCTCGTCCGTCTTCTGCTTCCCCTCGTGGGTGGGCTGGTGCACGCTCACGACCGCCCCGCCTACTGCCGGGTGCTCCCAGTACATGTCCTTGATCTTGTCGAAGTAGCCTGAGTACAGGGAAGTGAGGAGGACGGATTTCGTCTTCGTGGGATCGGCGGCCGTGGCGCCGGTGCTCACGTTGGCGTCGACCTCGGGAAGAAGCCCCTCCTTCAGGATGCAGTTGATGACCTGCTCGGAGACGACCTCGAAGGGCGCATCCTTGGGACTGAAGACTCTGATCTGTATGCCCAGCCTCTCCCTCGCCACGGCCATGTACGACCTGTAGTACCTGGTGACCATTCCCCACACCTCGTTGGTGGGGTGGAAGAGGTAGCGGCTGAGGTGGTGGTACACCGTCTCTTTCTCGGGGAACAACCGGCTAAGTTCAGGCTCGAAGTCCTGGTTCAGGAAGAACCCCGGCACTATGTAGTTGTTCGTCCTGAGGAACAACCACGGGACCTTCCGGAGGACCGCCTGGTCCGGCTCGCAGAAGAAGTGCATGTCCTCTGTTTTGTAGTCATGGGTGAGGTGGAGGTAGACGAAGGACGGCGGGGGCCGGCTGTCGGCGCCGTCGTCACTGATGTTCTTGTTCGTCAGCAGTTTACCGTAGCGCAGCGGGTGCTTCCAGTCGTAGACGTCGAAGTTGGTGATGGGGAAGTCCGGGGGAAGCAACCAGGTTGTGTCCCGGAAGGGTTCGCAGAAGAGACTGGTCATGTCCTTCCCCTGGTCGATGAGGAGGACTCTGTCCGTGAGGAGGGCGTAGAGGAAGGAGGAGGCGAGGGAGAGTATCCTGTTGCCCAGCCCGCTCCACGGTGTCCACAGTATGTACTTGCACTCGGTCTCCTTCTCCGGCGTCGACCCGGCTTTGAGGAACGGCAGCGTCCTGTTGTAGGCTGCGGTGTGGGGGGCGCATCGCCTGTGGTGTTCTTCGTACTTGCGCAGCCTCTCAATAAGGTAAGGGGAGGGCTTGTAGGGGGAGGGCTTGCGGTACATGGTAGACTGGTACCTGCTATGGCAGGAGTCCTCGTCGAAGCCGGCGGCGAGGAGGCCGCCGAGGTACTTGTCTCTTGGCACGTCGGTGAGTCCATAAAAGACGGTAGCTGCAGTTTCAGATGAATATTGTCAGGACAAGACATATTCTTCTAAAAAGTTCTTTGGGTGAAAAGTTAAGGTCAATTTTTATAAAATTCCAAAATATGTTGGAACAAAGGTCAATTGTTTTGTTAAATTTAGGGTTGGTTTTCTAAAAGACAACGTTAATCTGTAGAGTTGAAATGAAATTAATTAAAAATATTTTTTGTTGGATTATTTATTAGGATCCAAAAAATCATGGTATTTTATTGTCTCAAATAACTAGGAGTCAAAATTTGAATATGAGAATCTCGTGATTTTTCACTAGATGACAAATTAATTAGACTACTCAGTCGATTCATTAAAAATAAATTTTAACACGTTGTAACTAAGCACAAGTTTCTCGGCGAGGATGCATAATTTTGTATATGGGAAAAATGTTCTTAAATTTTGTATAATTGCATGCAAGACGGAAAACAGATATGCCCAAAAAAAACTGTAATTTTTTTTGATCCCATACTATAAGAAATAGTGGAGCAGTATAACGCCATCTTTTTTACAAAAATGTGGACCTCCGAGCCCACCAAATTCGTGTATACAATTTCTGAGATACAACAAGCAATAAGATTGTGCCGTACAACTAGATCGTGTCGTGACGGAACACAGCTGAAAATTTTAAAAAATAATAAGTAAACATAATTAATTGGCCGAAAGTGGTCGACTCAATATCCTACTTTAATTTTTTAAATAAAATTTTAAACTTGCTCCATTCAAGGTTTGACGTATATTATCACGGGACACATGCGATCTAGTACGATACTAACTGATATATATATATATGACAATGTCTCACCGTGTCGAGAAGAAATAAGAGAAAAATATTTATATAACTTAAAAAAATATTATAAATAAATTTATAATAAATTCTGTTAACACATATTATCTGAGTAGAGTGTTGAATTACGAGGTTATTGGTTCGAGAGTTATATGGGTCATTTTTATTTAATTATTAATTATTTTTATTTTTAAATAATATAGATAATTTTTCACTATTAAATTTTAATTAGAAACTATCTTAATAACTTTTTAAAACGTAATTTTCAGATAGTTATAATATTTTATTAATAAAATATAATTGATTACAATACTTGTAGATAATCAAGTGATGAATAATATTGGGATATATGATGTTTAAATTATCTTTATTAGATTCTATTAATTAAACATATTATAATTATCTAAAAGTTATGTATAACAGAGTTATTAAGATAGTTGCTAATTCAAATTTAAAATTGCGAAAATTATTTAAAATTTTTCAAACTAAAAAAATTAAAAAATAGTGAAAATGACTCGTACAAATCTCCAACGTGCAACCTCGCGTATATAACCCAACACTCTTAACCAACTACGTTAGTAAAGTCACATTATGATGAGATATAAAATATTATATTTAAATACATCTATATGTATCGAATTGTTTGAGTCTCAGGCACTAACCGTACCGATCGCACGATACGGTTCGGCACCTGTGATGAGTAGCGTAAATGACCGGTACTTAAAACTATGGCTCCATATATATCTAATAGATCTCGCCAACAATCTCAGGATCCCTTAAAAAAATAACAAGTGTCACGCCGTTACCAAATCCCAATGTACTAATGGGGAGTTGTATAGCAAGAATTCCCCAACTAGAGAAAGAGCCGAACGGATCCTAGGAAGCCCATTTTTTCAAAAGAAAGAAACAGACGTTTAGGTTCGTGCATGGCACTGAATGGCAACTACACAATCTTTCCCGGGTTATGGAAGCATGTGGATCCATGCACGCACTTAAATATTCTAACTCTGTGAGGACCCATTGCAATTTGCAATTTCTTAATTTGGAGTCCGGATCCTCGATCGGTTTAGCCGTTTCGCCCGGATCATGGGGAACAAATTTGTACGTTATAAACTTCAGGTTGGCTGATCAATTTGTACGGTATTAACTTATAAGAAGCAAACAGTAACTTTGAACCATGCATGAGAGGAGGGAGAGAGAGGTCAGTGGTTCTAGAGAAAACAATTCTCTTGCGTCGATCTCAGATAACATACCTTTCTACAGAATGGAGATCAATGCTAAGTTAAGATGAAGATGGATGAGAAGCAGATTGAGATCGTTTGCTCCAATTACTGTCTGCATTGTTTTTACTTCAATTCATTTCCGTTCAAATATTGTTTATATGACTGGACACCAACTCCACTGTTTTTTAGATTGTAAAAATTGATTCCTTAAAAGAAAGAAATGATACAAACAAATGGTTAAGATTAATAGGTGTACAAGTGATCATACAAAAAAACAGAGTAAATGATCTCAATCAAGAAAACTAGATTAAGTTGGTAAAGAATCTACGCATGCAGTATTGGCTAAGAGCTTCAGTCTACTGGTTCCCCCCCTCTCCTCTTGCTAGAATGGGCGTGCCACACGGCTTAATTACAAACTACAAGAACTGATGCAGCTCAAATGCGAGGAAAGCTAGATGACACCCACAAAAAGCGGATACGCACTCACCGTTGTCCACTGCAAGTTGCTGCCACTGCTCCGGCCGCGGAGGCGGAGGCGGCGGCGGCGTCTGCTGCTGGTGAGACCTGCCTTGATAGGCACCAACGATGAGCGCCAGAGGGGGCCTGTACACCCCGGAGACGAAAAGCAACATGGGGAACGTCATGCCGGCGATCATCACCACCCACACCGTCCTGAACGCTGTCGTCTCCCCGGCCCATTCCGGCTGTGAGAAAGCCGTTCCGCCCTGGCGGCCGTAGCCGCGCTTCTTTCCGACTTCTTCGTCCATGGCCTGCTCTTGAGGACGCTCTGCCGAAAGGCTCCGGTACTGGCACAGGGCGGAGGACCGATCGAGAGCCATGGTGGCAATGGAAGGGGGGAGAGGTGGGAGGTGACTCTTATATGTGCGCGTGTGTCTGTGTGTGTGAGAGAGAGAGAGAGAGAGAGAGAGGGAGAGAGAGAAAAGTCCCTTTCGGTGGCTGATGAATAATACAAACCTATGTAAGTTTGGATGGTAGCGTGTTCATGTATTACAGCCTATATGAATTTAAAATTATTCAACGTTACTAAGCTGTAGATCTATTATTATCTTATAAGAAATTCTTGAACAAAATATTACTTTCTTCGGATAGGTTTGATCATTTTTCGGCGGATTCTACACAACATATATAGCCTGAATTAAAGAGAGTTAGATTTTTGCCCTTTATACTAGTAAAATATGTCTTACTTGATGTTTTATCATGTTTTGTATGTCTTTGATGTGAATTATGACTATAATTAGAATATTAGTGTTCGACTTAATTATTAAACAGCAATTATGTCCTTAGAGAGAGAGAGAGAGAGAGAGGAAAAGGGAACAGTGAGAATTAGTCTTTTTAATTTCAATGTTTAAACTCACGTTAGAATTTTTATTTTAATTTACAGAGTTAACAAAATGCTCCTAAAGTATTATCATATATAGTGATTGATCTAACTTTAAGACTATACAAACTAGTATATATGATGACTTTATAAGGAGTATAACGTAAACATACGCAAAATTTTATGGTTACAAAACCTTGGCTCGAGTGCAAAACCTTGACATGTTCCTCCAACATAGATCATATGCACTATAAATAAGATGGGGCATCAATATTTAAACATTCAAATAAACACTGAAATTGTAACAAAGTGTATATATATATATGTGTGTGTGTGTGTGTGTGTGTGATATTTTTTATCGTTTTAACTTCTGTATTTTTTACTGTCTACTAAGACGTTCATGAACCATTTCCCAACTCCGTGTCAAGATACGAGGCCCAGACGGAGACTATGAGAGTTAGGCTCCACTTGACATCCGTTCATGAAATGCTCCCTGTGATCGGAGGGGTGCAGTGCAGACACGTGGTGATTGATATCACCTCTCTGCTTTTATCTTCATATATAAACACCCTTTCGTGATAGCGTCACTCAATGTTTAAGGCATGACCTGTAAGATTAGAACGATTCACGTCAATCAACTTTACGTATTTATAAAATTTTAATATATCTTGAGGAGAAACTTAGAACATGAAATACATACTTTCTTTTCTACATTCTATAAATTTTTTTTCTCTCCTGTGACACGTAGTTTATATCATGGGATGACATCGCGTCGGGAGTTCACCAAATTGATCTTAAAACTCTTATTTTTTTTTATTTTTTTCTGTACATAGGAAAAAAAGATTTAAAATCATGATATTTAATTTCAACTTTCAAAATGTGTGTTAATATCATTAAATATTAAGGTCACAAGAGATATAATTTTAAAGATGACTCATCATTTTTTATATTTATTTATATTCTAGATTAAAATTTAACCTAACGATAAAAAATTAGAAAATATGAAATATGTCTCGAACTCAATTAGGTCATATTAATTTTACTGAATTTCAGATCTTAACCAATCTAGTTAAGATGTTAATCCGATTTTGAGATCGGATTACGGGTCAACCGATCATACCGATCGAGTCGGTCCAAGTTTTAAAACAGTTATCACTTCTCCGTTAACATATCGGCAGAATTTAATTTTGGATTCTTTGGTAAGAAATTATAACCTACATAAAAGAATGTCCCCTTGTATTAACTCCTATTAGGACCCGTTTGTTTGCAGGATAAGGGTGGGTATCTCACCCTTACCCATACTAATCGATTTGCATGCGCAGACAAGATATTCCGATTCAGGTAAGATATATAGGTTTGTATCCGAGTTAAAGGTGAGATATATAGACTGTGCTAGGAAAATGGCACAATAAAAGGGGTTAAGAATTTTTACACTTGTTGAGAAAGTATCTTTTAAGTTATGATATCGATTTCTTCCAATCAAAACAAAGTGATTTTTTTTTTTGTAAAACTATACTCACGATTAAACTGATTCTCTTAACCTAACCTACAAACAGACTGATCCTCCATAGGGAAGAAGTGGAAATGGTGGGTGGGAGCACGAGCAAAGACGGGGCTGGAGAGAGGAGGGCGGACGGCTTGGGGCTTAAGATCTGTTGGTAGGAATCCACTAAAGTCAACGACGATCCACCTCAAAGGTCATGGTTTCCATGGGTTTAGCTTTGCGCACCTGATTTGTTTGAGGACCAGCAAACTTAATTGCCGCTTCAGAATGTCTCATCTGTACGTGAACTGCATGGTTTCATGGGCAGGGGAGTAACAATGACCCGTGCGTGCGTGCGAGTGTGTGTGTGTGTGTGTGTGTGTGTGTGTGTGTGTGTGTGTGTGAGAGAGAGAGAGAGAGAGAGAGAGAGAGAGAGAGAGAGAGATTTGGGTTAAATTATTAAAAGTCGAAAAGTCTTTCGTGTATTTTTTAAAGAAAATTTAAAAATATTAAAATTACGTAAAAAATGAATTGTATAATGGTGCATTCTAAAAGAAAATAATGCCAGTATCGCACGTAATTAAGAAGAGTATTATTATTATTTATAAAACAATTCGGACTGACTTGTTATTGCATCAGATACCAGACTCCTTGCTGTGTCTTGGATTGGCACAGTGTGATCCCACAACAGGCAGAAGAAAAACAACAGGCCACCGTACTTGGGGAGTGGATTGGACGTCACATTGGAGGATCCATTGATCCATGTGAACAGCACGGACCCCCCTGCATGGTCCATGTGTTGTATTTACTAGGAGTCTGGCGCAGCACGAGACATATTTCTTTTCACCGATGCCGCCTAATCCGCCCCCCGTAACTTGCAGAATCTAGGGAGCCTAACGGTAATAGTTGGGCCTACTCGTCCACTTTTTGTGGGGTTGAACACTTCGCCGGCTACCTCTCCCATGTCGCTCGTCCTGCGCTCTCCAATGCCACTCCTCCTGTGTGTCATATTTGTGGAGCTCCTATTCACGTAGAGTTTTTTTCTAGATATTTATAAATTTTAAGTAATTCCTCTTACTTCTGGGTTTTTCCGCACAATTCCATGGTATTATTTCTACTTATATAAGTGATATCCTTACTTATATAGGCGACTATATATTACGGTTACAGAACCTTGACAGTAGAAAATAAGTTCTCTGCAAGTCTCATTATTTGTGAGGAGCATTAAGAACTTACGTAATACTCCGGTTTTAGGAAATCTATTAAGGTATTGAGTTAACAATGTTAAGGGACTGTTAGGGCGACTCATTTAATAAATCTTAACTCTTTAAGAGGGGGGATGAAATTGAACTCATTAAAAAGATAACTTGATTGTCTACAACTTTTGTGTTGAGCACTCTTGATATTCGGCCATTTAATAAGTCAAAAATATCAAATAACGAGATGTAGTAGTGGACGATGAATTAGTTTGAAGATAAGCGATTGAAAACATGTTAGATCAACTATCAAGTGATAGGCAGAGGAGATAGGCGGAGATGAAGATAGTGAGATAGGCAGGGGAAGAAAGAGAAAGAAGAGACAGACGTCATGACATAACTTAAGTTGTGATAGTCGCAGCAGTTGAAGATAGTCGCTGGATAACTGAAGTTGAGATAGGCACTAGAGTTAAGATAGGCGTTGAGATAGGTGCCGGTAAGATAGGCACTATTAATATATTGAGATAGTCATTGGTAAGATAGGGGTTATTATTATATTGAGATAGTCGTCAATAAGATAGGCGTTATTAATATATTGAGATAGTCGCTGATAAGATAGGTGGAGTGATAGGTGCTAAAGAGATAGTCGTTCAACTTAATTAGATAGGCACTGGGATAGTTTAAGCGGAGATATAGACACTATTAAGATAGTTGATGTCACTGCGACTATGCTATCGCCTAAGTGTGGCACTATAAGATAATAGATTTTTACCTATATTTTTAAACTGTAGATATAGGTCCAAGAAACGTAGGTAAATCCTTTACATACGTTTCCTTCCCACGCTTTCAAAATGTGGTGCTTGCTCACGTGACTATAGAGTATACCTACATTTCAATGAAACATAGGTATAGATCAACGTATACCTACGATATAGAAGTGTAGGAATAGTTTAATAGAAGCGTAAGTAAAAGACACTTGCAAACACGTATATAAAAGGATATACCTACGTTTTTAAAAACATCAGTATTACCTTTTGTCACGTAGTAAAAGAAATGTATGAATAAGGATTAACATCACTTTTTAAAAATGTAAGAAAATTATTTAACGTCGGTTAATAAAAAATGTAGGAATATGTTATCTTTTCTTTAAAAAAATTTATTAGTATATGTGCTCTCATCACCTATAACAGTACATCTATTCATATCTTCACATTCATGGATTGTGTATCACTCACAACTATGTTAATCCACACAGGTTCCATTTGCGAACATGACTGGTTTCAAAATTTCACCTACCTAAAGTAACAAAACTATTGAACTATCTTCTATATAATTGTTAGCATTATAACACAATTCCTCTTGAGGTGTAGACATCTTCCTGTCAATTCCCTTTATCTTCTCCCTATACCAAAAGATCCAAATGTGACCATCAAACTCGTAAAGGAAACATCAAAGAATGCACCACATATAAAACTTTAGACATCTATACTTCCAATCCTTGCCAAGAAAAATGATGACAAAAAAGAATTAGTGTATATGCAAGAGACTCAAGTCATCTCTCTTGCTTGGTGTTCTTCCCAGGTGTATGTGAACACTAGCATACTCCACAGTCCCCCTAAAGTTCCAAAAAATACACCAGCCTTAAGAAAAATGACCAATGGGATTCAGAGAGATGCAAGGTTTCAATAATAGTGCACAAATATATATAGCTAACTCATAACTGCACCTGAATTTATCTGGTTGATGATCATACTCAACATGTCCACTAGAGCTATTTCTCCATTTAGTGACTGATAATTGAGATCTCAAACAATGATAACATTAGAAATAATATTGGGGATAATAGAATATTCCATAGGTATGAACTATTCCACATCAGAAATAAAGTAATTACCAAGTCCAAGATTAACAAGAAACAACTTTTGCTCAGAAGTGACAGAAGAGTTAATTAGTAAATTATTGGGCTTCATCACTACAAGAAAAGGCGGTAATAGCGACGGAAATTTTCGACGGGCATTTTACCATCGGAATATCGGTCGGTATTTGCGACGGATAACTAATGGTCGAAAATTCCATCGGAATTTTAGACGGTAGAAGAGTCGGTCAGAATATCCGTCGAAACTTCCGACACCATTTAATTTACGACAAACATATATCCGTCAGAAAATTCGTTTGAGTTTCAGACGGAATTTTACACGGTCGGAATTTCCGTCGGAAGTTTTTGATGGAATTCTCCCTGTCCGAAATCCGTCGCAAATAATTTCATTTCCCTCCACACACCATCGTGCCTCTGGTGAACGTGTCACATAGACATTTTTAAAGAGAGAAATATAATAATGATTATTATTAGGGATGGATGATTATGCTAAAATAAGTGGGACAGGACGGAAAAGGGGATGAGCATGAGATGCTCTATGGAAGGTGATCGCTAGAGGGGTTACCTCAAAATAAGAAGGATGATCGCATGTATCTTGTATTGAGCGGGTGAGATTGGTGATTCTTCCTTCCTCCTTCTATCGGCCGGCCGACGAAGGGGGTTTATAGCTTGATTACCCTTGCATAAACACACAAAATAAAGATATGGATTAGCCAAAGATGTGTAGCACCAATGCTCTAGAAGTATAGAAATCAATCAAATTAAGTATGAACACACCTTGTGTGTTTTGGTTTTAAACCCCTTAAGAGGAGTAACAAGGTTGGGGATAATGGATGAATATGAATATACTAATGATATAAGATGATATCTCTAGCCAAAAGCTAGACGAATGATGCATAAGATGGTGTGCTAATGACTAAAAAAAGAAAGACTAAAAGGAGAGGGAGGCCTTCTGCTGTGTGTGCAGCAGTACTAAGGGGGAGAAGCAAGCAGAGAGCTTGTGATAACAGGAACAGACTGCTGAGGAACAGTCTTGGAAGAAGGTCACCGCCGGGAGGAAAGAGCTTGGAAGAAATACCTGCAAAAGAACAAACACTCTTCTCTCCGTAAAAAAAAAACTCTTCTCTTTCTATTTTTTTTCTTTTTTTCCCTCTCTTTTTTTCTTCTGCGTTCTCTCTCGCGCATGAGGGATTCAAGGGGGTATTTATAGGGCCAAAAATCCTTGCCTTAATGGGATTAAAACAAGGCAATGAATCCTCAATAAGGAACCATCTTCCCAATCGATCACAAGATGTAAAATGGGGAAATGATTACTACTGAAAAGAAGCAGGCGAAAGGGAGACAGAAGTGAAAATGACGACCTAGGTAGGGACGTCAATTAAAATGACGACATTCACACAGTCGTCAATTCCTAAATTTAATTATAGAAATATATGACTTTTCTTATTTAAAATCGTTAAATGACGCCTGTGTGAACGGGCGTTAAATAATAAACGTCCCTCATTAGGACGTCAATTACCTCATTTTTTTTATTTTCTTTAGAATTTGTTAAATCCAGGAAATAACGACCGTTTGAACAGTCGTCTATTTAAGAAAAAATGCCCTTAATTAGGTCGTCAGTTAAATGATGCCCTCCACCCAGGCATTAATTTCATTTTTTTAAAGGAAAAAGCCAAGAAATTACAATTAATATGGAGAAATTAGAAAAACTTCGTATTAAGTCAATATTGAAGTCCACTTTGGGACGTCACATGGTGACATGAGATTTACTCAACATAGCATCGATTTTGGCGTGTCTACAGCTGCCCTCCTTGGCGTCTGCTTTGTAAGGGAGTGAAACGAAATGAAGCGAAAGTGTAACGAGCAGAATGAAGTGAGAACGAACTGATAAGTAGATGCCAATGTGTGATGTGACACACCTCCGACACTAAGCGTTGGAAATCTTTCCAGGATTCTAAATGAAACAACTTTGGATGATTACAAGAAAGCAATGATTAGCTGGATGAAGGGGCTAAACTTAAAGAACCAAATGTGAGCGAGGGCGCGGAAGGAAAGACACCATTGGAGAGCGATTACCAGCTAATGTGGACGTGCTACAACCAAGGTGGATTTGCAGAAAAATAAAAATGAATTGAGATAACGAATCAGCGAATGAATGCTTTTCAAAGAACCAGCCTAAGCGGCTTCAAGGAGAATAAAGTACTTGATTTTGAGTGGAATATCTCGTGTCAACTCCATTAAGAGCGGGTGGCCTTCATTATTGGCGTAATATGAGGATTTTCATCATTAAAGCTTAAAGTCCTACATGATGCATGCTGGGCTAAAAGAAAAATTAAAATAAACTAAAAAATAAAAGATAATCAAGGATAATATTGCTAAACCATCGAGATTTGATCAGGAATCTAGATCTCTAAGCTGACACTAAGCCGAAACTCGTTTATCCATGTATCAACTCAGAAAGTGGAACCATCATCCCAAACCTTAGATGACTCAACGGCCTATCCATGTAATCAAGACTCCCCTGGAATTATCACTGTTTTTGATGGAGGGGAACTCAAATTCCAGGTTCATCAGAACCACAAGGTCCTTGATATGCTATAATAGCGTAGATATCGTATAGTAATAATGCGTACAGGAAGAATAGGAAAAATACAAAGATAGAACGATGTTACCAGCGGAAGAAAATCCAATTGTCTCAAGACTTGCATAACATGCACTTTTCTATGCTCAAAAATTATTAGCTCAGCTCAATAAAGCTCAAACTATGATCATAAGTGCGTGTCATAAATGATTTAATCAAGAAATAAAGCACTTAAGTTCATGAATAATCATCATGCTGTAAAGCAATTCAAAAGATGTAAACCCAGGAAAAGATGACCCTATGCAATGGCGTCAAAATCATAAATGACGACGGTCATTGGGGCGTTAATTAAAATCGCCATTAGACTTGGTATCGGACCGAAAATGACGCCTGGAATAGAGGCGTTAAATAAATGACGACACTGATAATGTCGCTACTCAAAGAAATGATGCCAAGGTATACGTTGTCAATTAACCATAAGCAACGATGCTCCGTTCCCTGTTCGGAATCAAACCTCGAGTGACTTGATTCTCACTCGAACACAAACTAATGTTCTAAATGGCTAGCCAAAAGCTCCGAATCACTATAAAAGATGATGCATCCTCTACCATACTCATCGACTGACTGAACAGCAAAACACTCAAAATCAATAGAACTGGAAGCAGTAGACAGGGGAACCGCAGGAATTCCCTCAAACCGAAAGAAGGGATGGACAAGATGATGATGATACATGGGCCTTCTAAGAAGCCTAGGATGGGATTTCCTAGGATCTCTGAAGTTGCAAATCACATTAGCGGGAGGATAGTTAAAGGCCAGGTGAGTTTGTTTTATTTTAAAGCCTTTATTTCATTCTTCCTCTCAAAAATTCTAATTGCATTCTCTTCTCTTCTTCTCTTTTTCCTTTTATGCTTTCAGGATTACCCAAATGTACCAGGACCAAGGAGGTTCTTAAGAATCAAGTGGCTCCCCTTACTCCTTTCTAAACTTTCTTTAGATATGAGGTCTTTCCTTAGTAGATGGAACCTTCTTGACCTTGTAACGCATGCTACCCATTATGATGATATCTACCTAGATTGGGCCTCTATAGGAGCACTTATAGAATTATGGCATCCAAACCACATACTTTCCTCTTTCCTACCTTTGAAGCCACCATTCTCTTAGAGGAAGTAGAGATGCTCCTTGGATTAAGAAAGATGAAGCAAGGAGAAGAGTCAAAGATGGCTAGCATGATCAAACCAATAAATGCACATGACATGCTCACTAGCCTCATACCAAACCCAAATCTAGTGAGCCAAATCAAAGCCTACAAAGGAATCAATCATTTGAAATTAGCCTCACGGGTATACAAAAATATGGACAAAGCCCAAGAGGAAGAAGACTTGTTGGAGAGAGTGATGAAAGGCTTTGTTGTATGCATGGTAGGAGCTCTCCTCTTCCCTTCAATAGAAGACCACCTAGAAGAATGCCACTTAAGGGCCATAGCTAGCATATGGGAAGGCAAAAGAATAGGACCGGCGGTACTAGCCAACCTATATAATGGCCTCACATCGACTTCCTTGGGGCGGCCTCTCTATGGGTCAATGCTACTCCTTTCTTGTTGGGTGGACCTCCACCTAAAGTTTGACCCACGCCAAGAAACTCAACCGGCCTCAAAAATCTTCTCTAAAAGGCCTCTTCGGTATATGACGGATTCTCTAGGCCTATGTGAGAGAGTGACTAATCGGGTGCCAAAGCTCAAGAAAAGGACTGAATGGAGGAACTACTTCAAAACCATGCCCAAGAGAGGCTTTACTTGCACACCGGGGTTTCTAAAGACCCAAGAACTTCGCTCAAGACTCTCCTCCGGCATAGAGCTTCGATTGATCGGCGGGAACGACTTCGTCCTCTACAATGCTCATCGGTGCCTCCCACAGCTTGGATTACCTCGACACACTTTTGAAGAACCTTCTCATCTTCCACCACTTAAGAGGAGGGAACTAGGCTCAAGTGGAGATCAAGAAGAAGTCAAAACAATCATGACTCAATGGAAGGTTGGACTTCTCCATAGGTCCAAGACATATGTTGAAGAAGAAGAGAACCAATGCAAATCTTATGTAATAGCACTTAGGAAAATAAGGCCCACGGTGGCTCAGTGAATGTAATAATGATTCTTTATCAAATGAAATAAAAGGATTTTTCCTTTAATTGAGCCAAAATAACATGTCATATATGATTCTATCTTCTAATTCAGTGATTCTGTCTGATAAAACGAAGCCTCGGGCTCTCTGTTCTGAGACGCGCCTCCACTAATGGTGTCAATTCCTCAACCCGCGCCTTACCGCATGTCGCCCATTTCCTTTAATCAATTATCTGAAAATAGATAAAATCATAATTGACGCTTATCCAAACAGGCGTCTATTAATTCACGCCTCAAGGAAAGACGTTAATCGCTTTAATTTTCTTAAAATATTTTCAAAATAACTCCGCAATTTCATAAAAATGACGCCCTCGTTTATGTCGTGCCTTAAAAAACTGACGCCTACTTACAATGTCGTCAATTCTAAATAGTAATCATGAGAATCGATCACATCAATCACCTTCTCATTAATGCGCCTAACGACGGTTACGAGTTCCCATGCAAATATAAATGATGCCTAGTCTCGGGTCGTCAAATACTGAAACCACGCCTCAGCACAGGCCGTCAATTAATATAGAGACGACAGCCCTCAGGGCGTCAAATCTTTTCGACCGTTAAACCCTATTTCCCTCCTTCTTCTCCTTCCTTCGTCTCCTTTCTTTCCTTTCCCTCACAAACCCTAACCGAGCCCCTATTTCTACCCATCTCTCTCTCTATTCCCCCTCTCCCTCCATCTCTACTCTCTCTACCCTCTAACCCATGGCTGGAGGCGCTCACAAGCGGCAGAGGGTCACCGCCCTTGACGTCGTGGACCTCGGCGACGACGAACACGCCGGTGAGGAGGCTCCCGCGGTGGCCGAAGACGCTCTGATGGTGGAGCATGCCGGAGGAGAAGAAACCGCCAACGAAGGGGAAGACGACGATGGGAGCGAAGAAGAAGAAGAAGAAAACAATGGCGAGGATGGAGAAGAGGACGAAGAAGATGACGACGGTGAAGAAGAACCACTGGCGGCGGCGGCGCCCCCTCAGCCCGGCCAACCACGGCGGCCACGGCAGCCCCGACAACCACTCCGCGGAGGGCTTCTAACGCCCGAACGAAGCAAGGTAGGTACCCTACCCAAAGCCCTCATTTCAATTAAAATTTAATTTTATTTTATTTTTTCATCAATTTCCATAGCCCTCGGTGAAGGGAAAACCAGTGACACAGTCAAATGACGCCCCAGTGGGTGCCGTCAATTAAAACAACGACCCTCCCTAGGTCGTCAATTAAAATTATTTTTATTTTCTAAAAAATGATAATTTATGAATCCGCGCCCTACAGCATGTCGTCAATTAGTAATATCATGTTTTATTCATCATTTGCTGTTAATTTCCATGCCATTTCTTTTATTTTTGATATATATCTCTGTTTTATTTTTATTATGTGCACTGTTATATTTTTTTAACACCTCAGAAAATAACGCCCCCCCCACCGAGACGTTAATTCATTAAACGATGACCAAGAGGTGGTCATCAATTAAAAACACTTTCACGATCATGGTGCAGGACAGAAACTTACTTTCAAAGCAGCGCCCCCCACAAGGACGTCACTTAAACAAATAATGACCCATGGTTGGTCGTCAATTTAAAATTATCACAATTATCATTTCAAAATTGAAAATTAACTTCAAAACAGCGCCCCCCACAGGGGCGTTACTTAAACAAACAACGACCCAGGGGTGGTCGTCAATTCAAATTACGCATGAAATCACCAAAAACCCATTTTAAAACAACGCTCCCCTCAGGGGCGTCAATTGAATAAGTCACGGCCTAGGATAGGTCGTCAATTCCAACAGAAGATAAATTGAAACAGTCGATGAAGATCCACATGATAAACTTATATAAAAATTAAGTGAAAATGTTCTTTTGTTGTTTGCAGGGGTTGATGAGGACTCGGATATCCCGGGTCCAAGTTCGAGCAGCTTACTACGGGCTTCCAGACTTTCAGAGGGACAAGGTAGATGCCATGGGGTTCGGACCGTTTCTTCGCATAGAGCCCGTGAGACCTGACCTACCCCTGATCCAGGTGCTTAGGGAGAGATGGGATAGGACTAGCTGGGCATTCCTGATGCCATGGGGTCACATGGTTCCTAGCCTAGAGGATGTTGCTAGGATCACCGGGCTGAGGGTGGACGGCGAGGCTGTGAGCGGGATCACCCTACCTGATTATAGCGAGTTGACACAGAGGCTGCTAGGGTTAGAGACAGTCTACGAGACACCGAGTGAGTGTAGGACCATCTACCGCACCGATCTTACCATTGCTATGGGGTTGGGTGATTCTAGGCAGAGGTCGAGGGAGTCTCTAGAGCAGTTCTCACAGAGGTTGATTGATGGGGCTAGGGCTGCCTATTGCCAGGGCCCAGTAGAGAGAGAGAGAGAGCAGATCGAGATTTGAGGAGGTTTCTATTCCTGATGCTCGGGAGGTTATTACTCGACACGAAGGGCGACATCATCAACTGCTGATTCCTAGGGATTCTTGAGGACTTAGAGGGCATCGGCAGATACGCCTGGGGAGTAGCGTTGCTGGCGCACTTGATGGCCGACTTATCCACAGGGATAGGTCGAGAGACGACTGTCAGCGGCTTCTCACTTTTCTTCAGGTATGCATTTTTTCTTTCTTTTCTTTCTTTTTTTTTCTTTCTTTTTTAATGTATGTGAATGATTTACTAATGCAATGCATGGATGCAGATATGGAGCCACCTATATATGCCGATGGGACGTGTCGACCCTCGACCCGGAGATGAGGGATCCTTCCCTCTAGCACGGTGTTGGCTACCAGTCGTGACCGGAGCGCCACTCGCCTACGAGTTGCGAGTTCTACGGAGTGAGTTTCGCGACTACCCTACCTCACTGGTATGCATGCTAAATATGATGCAATTTTTTTTTTGTTTTATGAAATGATGATGATGGGATATGATGATGCATGTTTGTGAATGCAGGTGGTGTGGAGACCTTATGAGGGGATGACCGACGAGGGCCAGCCCTGGGTCGTAATGGGCCAACCGAGCTTTGGGCACGAGCTTTGGGTTCATTGCCTGAGCGAGATTGAGCCGTTATGGCTTAGGCTGGTGATGAGGACCCTCGGCCTACACCAGGAGTGGGTCGAGGTAGGAGAGCCCTGGGGGATAGGCAAGAAGACATGCGGTCGCACGAAGGCGATCGACTGGAGAGTCCGGTTCCCTGACCAGTACGCCGACTGGCAGCGTGGTGGGACACGAGTCACCTCACAGGCGGCAGATAGCTCTGAGTACCTCTGACGCTACTGGGAGGTTTACGCCGGCCGACCCCAGATGAGGGTCTTAGGGGTATGTATGCATGCACTTATTTTTAATTTTATTTTCTGTAAATTATATGTCTATTATGCGACTGATATGTGGGATGAATGCAGGATGCACAAGACATAGCGGCGATGGACATGCAGGCCTACCTCCACAGCTTGGAGGCCCAGCAGGCTACTACGCGGACAGACCTACAGACTCTAGTGAGTGTTTAAATTATCTATATGCAAATGAATTCCTGAATTATTGATGATTAGCCACTGACAATCTCAATGAATGCAGCGTGCCCAGCAGGGAGCGGCGATGAGAGAGACGGGAGGAGCCTCCATCTCGAGGGGGCCTAGTGCAGAGACGACTGCACTAGCAGAGCAGCTAGCTGGAGCGGTGGCACGGGCCGAGGCAGCAGAGCGCGACCTCGCAACACGGGTAAACTTAAACTCAAACTTAGCTTCGCATTTAATTATATGTTATTATGTGTTGATAAAAAAATTATGTTTTACAGACTGAGGAGCTCTGAGCCTCGCTTACCTGCATCGAGGCAGGATAGCGCACGATGGCTACCCGGGTGAGTTAATAAAGATATTATTTCAGTCGCTTATTTCATGAATTATTGAATTAAATGTGTAACTGATGATTTGTTTAATTGGTTGCAGACTTCTGAGTTACATGCGGCACTTACCCAGGCTGCACTAGCTGGGACGGAGCTGACCATCCGTGAGCAGCGAGTCACGGAGCTTGAGCGAGCCTTGAGGCGGCGAGAGGAGCTACCTCAGGACGTGGCGGAGCTGAGAGTCGCCCTGGAGATGGAGCGCAGGGAGCGTGCCCGGGAGCGAGAGGAGGGCCGTGAGCAGGAGGCAGCACGCGAGCGGGAGCTTGCGGACTTGAGGATCCAACTAGCCGTCACTCAGAAGCGGCTACGATCGACCGAGGAGTAGTTACAGCGGGGCCGGGACCGAGCGAGAGCTGCGGGGTACGTGTTCACTAGCTCTACCTTTGTAGCTGGTTCCTCTCTTCGGCAAGGCTCGAGCTCCAGCTACTTCCCGGGGGTCTATGCCCCCTCCACGAGCGCCTCGTCGGGACGACGATGGTGAGGTAGAGAGTAGGAGAGAGGAGGGTGGAGGCGAGAGTTGAGAGAGACTTACTTGTACCCCTCCACCCTCACACCTGTACTCAGATATACATTGATATATATATGAAATTAACATTTTTGTTACCTGAGTTACTTTGAGCACTTGTGGACTTGTGTACTTGCCTTTGCTATCACTTTCTTTTTCGTTTTCGTTCGTCCTCGCCCGTTCTTGCCCTGCCCCCTGTAGTTCATACTTAAACAAACAGATTAATCCATATGTCCGGCTTGGCCCCTTGCTCAATAAGCAAGGGGTTGCCTCTTCTTTAACCTTGTTGACGGGTCAAGGGGCCAAGCCTCTAATTAATAAAAATGAATAATAAAAAAATATATAAGGAAATGCAGCATGCAAGCAAGTAGATGTCAACTTGAAAATAAAAAGATGTCCACACAAAGATGCAATCAAGCATATGAGATAATGAGCAGCAGCAGGCTTGATTTTTTTTGTTATTCTTCTTTTTTTATTTTTTTATTATATTTTAAAAATGATGCCCTCGCAAACGGGCGCTGATTGTAAAATTGACGCCGAAGTGAAAGGCGTTTATTTAGAAAATCATTTTTTTATCTTTATCATCAAAAATGATGACATCGACAAAGCCGTGAATTTATTAAATGACGCCCCTTGAAAGGGCGTGAATTAAAAGATCATTTTTATTTTTTTTTCTTTATTTTTTTTTTGAAATGACGACCTTAGAGGAGTCGCGGATTATGAAAAAGACGCCTACTAAGAGGGCGTTATTTTTAAGAAAAATAATTTTTTCCTTTTAATGGGACTGGGCACAGCATGGCCTTAAACCTTACATAATCACCATCTTGAATTCATTAATCTTTCTTTAAAGGTTTAACAAAGGGTGAACGTGCTTGAATACTTGTACTTTTACTTATGTTCTCTCGTGGCCCATCCTTCTTAGTCGGTCTTCGCCATGCTTTGAGCTTGTAACCTACCAAGGAGGAAGAAGGGAAGAATAAGTTAAGGAAGCTCACGGGAGGTTTCTGAGAATGGGGAAACTTTCCTCCCCTGTCCTAATGCCCGTTGGGATTCGGTCTTCGGCTTAGGGAAATTTTGTTGCTCTTTTTGCACTTATTCATACATGCTTACGAACAGGGTTTTCCCTGCCGGGACTTTGCCCTCTTGACATGCTTTTCATTTGTTTCGACTTTCTTTTTTCTTTTTCTTTTCTTCAAACAGATAGAGACCTAATTGTACTTGGGCTTAAGCATTTTGTCCCCTTTTGGGCCCTGACTTCCACCTACTAGGGCGGCGGACAGGTTTGGTTAGTACTCCCTGACTCGTACTCCCTCTCGTGAGCCGAAGAGGAGAGAATATGTAAGGTTTGTATACTCTTAGTTTGGGTCAGACTTTCCTCGAATTCCGGGCCGCTCGAGTTTAAAAGTAAAGCGTGTAGTGTGTGCAGGAGTTGACCTCAAAGTTAAATCATCAAGACTGAAGAATGAATTAAGGATTTTGATTTTTCGGGCTCGCGGCCTATGTACCGTACTAGCATGCAATATTTTTTTTATTTTTATTTTTATTTTTCTTTTCTTTTCTTTTATTTTTTCTTTTCTTTTCTTTTTCTTCTTTTTTCTTTTCTTTTTTAGGGATAATAGTTCTTCAAGTAAAGACCATTCCAGGGGTGAGCTAGCTCTTCACCTTCAACATTAATTAACTTGTAAGCGTTGTCAAGATAAACATCTTTTATGACAAATAAGGGCCCTTCCCAGTTAGGTTGAAGTTTTGAACGAGGCCCTCCGGGTTTTACGAAGATTCTTTTAATTACCATTTCACCGATTTTGAATTTTCTCTTAATTACTTTCTTTTGATAAAATCGTGAAAGCCTGTTTTGATAAATATGCGCATGCTCGGCGGCGGCCAAACGCTTCTCGTCTAGGAGTTCCAACTGAGCAAGGAGAGATTTGCGAAGCTCATCAATGGGGAGCTCCTTGTCCAATTGTACTTGTAGAGAAGGGATAAGAATCTCGTAAGGGACTACCGCCTCCATTCCATAAGTAAGGACGAAAGGGATTTGCCCAGTAGGGGTACGAATAGAAGTGCGATAGGCCCAAAGAGCTTCAACCAGCTTTTCTGGCCAGTCCGCAAATTTATTAGCCTCACATGTTTTCTTAATAATCTTGGTCAAAGTTTTGTTAGTGGCCTCTGCCTGGCCATTGTCCTGCGGATAATAAGAAGATGAATGATGTAATGCAATGTTATACCTGTTGCAGAGGTCCTGAAGCTTCTGAGAGATGAATTGTGGCCCATTGTCGGTGACGATGGTACTTGGGATGTCGAACCTTGCGATGATGTTCTTCATTATAAATTTACAGACGGTTGACGCTTTTATTTCCACGTAAGCTTATGCTTCCACCCACTTGGTGAAGTACTCCGTGGCCGTGAGTATAAATGACTTTGATTTTGTGAGGAGGTTCGGATCACCAAGGGGTCCAATGATATCGAAAGCCCACATAGAGAAAGGCCATGGGGAGGACATAGGATTGAGTGAAGAAGCAGGAGAGTGAATTTTATCGGCATGCAGTTGCACTTAACACACCTTCGAACATAGATGGAACAATCCTCTTCTAGAGTGGGCCAATAGAAGCCTAGCCTAAGAATCTTCTTAGCAAGCATCTGACTATTGACGTGACCACCACACACTCCTGAATGCGCTTCTTCCATGACTTTCCAAGATTCATCATCATCTAGGCACCTTAATAAAACTCCGGTGAGACCTCTTCTGTAGAGCACACCTCCAATCAGGGTGTATCGCTGAGCAACTCTTCGAATGGCTTTCTTTTCTTCAGCCGTGGCCTCCTCAGGATAGGATTGATCCTGGCAATACTTAGCAATCTCGTAATACCATGGCTTTTCTTCATCATTCAATTCTTCCTCTAAATCCAACAGCATGACCTCCTTATTCTTAATGATTCCACCTTGCTTAACCTTCCTAAGCACCTCCTCCTTAACACTAAGGAAAGTTACATCCTTAATAGCTGGAGTGAGCCGCTTGTGAACAATGATAGAATGGGAATCCTTTTCGGGAAGGAAAACCAAAGAAGATGCAAGAGAAGCGAGAGCATCAGCTAAAATGTTATGATCACGAGGAACGTGAACGAAGATTAATTTGGTGAAAAGATTGGTATAAGTAGAAGTCAATTCCTGATAGGGTTTGAGTTTAGGATTGAGCGTGGCACTTGGTGAGCACTTGGCGAAGAATAAGCTGACTATCACCTACAATCCGCAATTGGGTAACACCGAATTGATGAGCGGCCTCCAGTCCGGCCAGAAGAGCCTCATACTCATCTATATTATTTGTAATTGGAAATGCAAGCTGAGAGGCGAGCGGAATAGTGATACCCTCCGGTGATAGAAGAACAATGCCAATCCCTTTTCCTTTTGAATTGAAAGCTCCATCAAAATGTAACGTCCACATCGAATCGATTTGATTGACGGACATTAGTTCCTCATCTGGAAACTCTGAGCAAACAGGGTCAAATCTAGGGAGAGGGTGATGAGCAAGATGTTCTGCTATGGCATAGCCTTTAATCACTTTTTGCTGAATGTAGATAATATCGAATTGAGAAAGGAAGCTTTGCCATCGTGCTAATCGGTCGGTGAGAACGGATTTTTCAAGAAGAAACTTGATTGGATTCATACGAGCAATGAGATGAATTTCGTGAGCTAAGAAATAATGCTTGAGTTTCTGAACTACCCAGACTAAGGCAGCACAAGTCTTCTCTATGGCTGAGTACCTCTGCTCACAGGGGTTGAGAAGCTTTGACAAGTAGTAGGGTGCCCTTTCTTTTCCTTCTTCGTCAACTTGGGCTAGGACAGCTCCTACAGAGTCATCCAGGACGGAAATGTAAAGAACAAGCGGTTTGCCTGGAACTGGTGGCCTCAGGACAGGAGGATTTGAGAGATAATCCTTCAATCCGTCAAAAGTTGCCTGACACTTGTCATCCTAATTAAACTTGACTCCCAGCTTAGTAAGCTCATAGAACGGCCTACATCTTTGTGAATGCTGGGAAACAAATCGGCGAATAAATTACAATCTCCCGATCAATCCTCGAACTCCTTTCAAATTCTTAGGAGGAGGCATTTCCCTTATGGCCTTTGCCTTGTTGGGATCAATCTCGATACCCCTCTTACTTACGATGAACCCAAGCAACTTCCCTGATGAAACACCAAACACGCATTTCTTGGGATTCATTTTTAGCTGATACTCCTGTGCTCTTTGCAAGACTTTAGTTAGAACCCCGGGATGCTCAATCCTTGTTCTTGATTTTACTACCAGATCATCAACGTACACCTCTATATAAATGTGGATCATATTATGAAAAAATGTCATCATAGCCCTTTGATAGGTGGCTCCAACATTCTTAAGTCCAAAGAGCATGATCACATAGCAATAAGTTCCCCATGGTGTAGTGAACGGTGTTTTCTCTTGATCTTCTTTCGCCAGGCGAAACTGATTGTAACCTGAAAAGCCATCCATAAAGGAGAGAGTCTCATATCCTGTCGTATTGTCGATTAAAACATCAATATGAGGGAGGGGGAAGTCATCTTTAGGACACGCGTGGTTAAGGTCCCGAAAGTCTATATAAATCTGCACCTTTCCATCTTTATTCATGACTGGGACGATGTTAGCCATCTAATTGGGATAGAGGACAACTCTAACGAATCTAGCCTTATGAAGCTTATCGACCTCTTCTTTCATTTTTAATGCCATATTAGGGTGGAAACGTCTCAACCGCTGTTTGACCGGAATGGACCCTGGCTTAAGCGTAAGTCGATGTTCAACAAGCGCAGGGTCTAGTCCCGGCATATCTTCATAACTCCATGTGAACGTGTCCTTGTATTCTTAAAGAACCAAAATGAGCGCCTCCTCTTCGGACGGCGGCAAGTTCTCACTAATGAGGACAATCCTAGGGTCTTTTTCAGTACCTAGATTTATTTCTTTGGTAGGTTCTTCTACTGAGGCTGATGGCTCATCGAATCTTCTCATGCCATTGGCAAAAGCATCGGCCTCGTCCTCATATTCTTCATAACCTTCATCCCCCTCTTCAATAGGGTCTTCATCATTCATGATCTCATAAACACCAAAACCCTCATTAAAAACACAAGTATCTTCATATTCAGTTTCTGGCAGGATAATTGGATTCTCCAGAAATTCGGGAAGAGCTAAGTATGCCCGACACCTTCTAGCTAGTTCCAACAAGAATCTACGGGGAATTTGCTTACCCTTGGATCTCTTATGTGAAGCTACCCCATGAGTTTTAAAACTAGAAGAGTAAGAGCAACTAGCCTGATCACTAGAATTCGACAAAGATGAAGGAGGTGAGGAAAAGATGGGTACAGAAGGAGATACAGATGAAGACCCCTCACCGGAGGGGTAGGGAAGGTCCCCTAATGAATATTGGAAGAGCAGCCCCTGGGTCGGGACACACTCAGGAAGAAGATAGGAGGTCTCCTCAATGGAGATGAAAGATTGGAAAGTTTAAATTTTGGCATTTTTTTTTCATTTTTATTTTCAAGAAGAAGGCAATGCGAGGGAGGAATAGGGGGTGGTGTTGAGAGTGACAGATTGACAAAAGATTGAGTAAATGATGACCCATGCGGGGGTGTGATGGAGAGTTTAGATAATTGCTCGAGGAGCAAGGGAGGAATCGGAGGAGAAACTTGAAGTGAATTTGGAGAAAAGGTTACCAAGACCGTAGGCGGTCTAGGCACATCTGAGCAAAACATTTGATTAAACAAACGGACAACAATCGTTGGATGAATGGATTTAATAGAGAAGAGACCGGCCCACAACCTATCCACATTGTAGCCTTCCTCGAACGGCACATCAGGCTCCCCGGTATCTGTATAATTGCTTAGAAGCTGCCTCTTGTCCGTGATAACTACTGGCTTTTCAATTAATTCATGAATCAATGGCGGCCATTCCGGATCAGTTGGCATAAACAATCGGCTTAGAGCAATAGTGATATCATTCATGTCGAACCATCTATACCAGTCACATTCGGGGTCATCCATCTTTCTCCTTTTATCTGGCCGTAAAGACTCTAGAGCTTTGTATGTAACCAGTGGGGCTATGTGACGAGCAAACTGCCGTGCATGTACATCTTGACAATCCATCATGGAAGTGACTAGCGTGGTTTGCTCATCATTATGAGTGCCTCTTTTCAGGAAGTGTGTTTGTAGGGTCCATGTAAGGGGCTGCCGATCTGTCTTGAGAGTGGAAGTCATGACGGCCCATGGCTCATTTTTGTCTTTGCTTGGCCCTTTGTACCCTAGGCCACCTCGGGGAATCATCTTTTGATGCCTGACGAGCTTGACTCGCCCCTGAAGATTAACACCCAGGCCTTTACCAGTTCTATACCCCATTTTCATCAGAATGCTCCATCCTGGTGTGTTCATCAAACCCTTTTTCTTCTTACCTTTGGATGGTTGTAGTGACATTTGGGTGGTAGGAGGGGTTGAGGGAGACGGCCGTACCAAGTCTTGCCGCAGATCGGCAATATCCAAAACTGGGAGCAAGGGCCTATTAGAAGGCCACATAGAAGGCACTGATGTTGCGGAATGTATGTCTTCTATCGGCAAAATGGGCATACTAGTGACTTTAATAATGCGCCCTTTGTGCGGAAATTTTATGTGATTCGTGGAAGGCACAGCATCAAGCTCTTGAATGTAAGGACGACCCAAAATGCCATTGAATGTCGGGTCCATGTCTAGAATATGGAAATCCGTTGTGACTGAGACTGGACCCAAACCAACTTTTAAAGTTATCATCCCTAAAGGCGGCTTCTTGGTGTTATCATAGGCTGTGACAGTGATTGTAGATGACTGGATTTGACTCTCCGGAACGCCACACATTTTCAAGATACTTGGTGGCAAAACATTAATGGATGCCCCAGTATCCACCAAACATTGTTTCACTGCCACCTTGTTAATGTCAATAGTAATGCACATTGCATATTTTCTGGCCGGCTGCGGAGCCAATTCATGTTCATAGAAAGTGATGGTCGGTTGATTGCTGGCTGGACTTAAAACTGTAGTGACTTGTTCAACTGGGATATCTTCGTTTACCATTACTTTCTGCAGATATTGCCTCAAAGCCAGCTGGTGTGTAGTAGATCTTTTGATTAATTCCAGAATAGAAATTCGGGCCAACGTTCTGTCCAAATGCTTTAGTAAATCATACTCCGTGCCCGATGCAGACTCTTGTTCCTGTTCTCCTTGTTCTTGTATCGGCTCCTGCTCCCGTTGGGGAAACACTCGATGAAACATCTGTCCACTACGGAGCACCATTATTTTCGGAGCCTCTGTCGGGATTAGAGTGGATGAAGGGGTAGAGGAGGTAGAGGGAATGGTGTAGGGCGTGTTGGGTGCTGGTGCAGGATTGGCAGGAGGAGGGGTTTTCATAAGAGGCTTCGCCGGCTAGGGGTTATCGAAACACGGCGACGGGTGCCTAGTGACAAGGAGGGGCCTTGGAAGCATGATGGTGGTGGATGGTATAGATTGTGGCGAAACAGGAGGGGTGACGGTCGCGGGCGAGGGGCGGATAAGGAGAGGTCTATTTGGTGGAGGGTTTTTGATGCGGGACGGACACGGGAGGCGACTCTACGTGGGGTGGACCTCAGACTCTAGATGTGGATGCGACCAGCAACACACACCAGGGAGACACTAAGCCCGACACTACGAGCTCCTAGTGGCAAAACGTCGCTAACAAAAGTGGAAGCTCACTCGTCGTCCCAAGCGAGGGAAAGCGCGGACCGTGCGCGGTTAAGGAACCGGCAGAGGTCAAGGGTAGTCCGACTCAACTTCCGGACTCGGATTGAGTCGCGGGACGGGTCACTCTCACTCTCACAGCGGTGACATAGACACACGGGCTAGTACCTACACTCTCGGCAGCGGCCTAAGACCGTATACTAGCTAAGCAATGTAACGCCAAGGAGTTAAGACCTTTACCTCCACGCACCCGGCGTGGCGAAGACACCCCGGCTGACTTACGGGCCCCCGGTTAACATAATTCACAGCGGTACAAAGAGATTCGACCCACTCCACGCAGGGAGGTAAAAGGTCACATGTGGGCCCCGGGGATCACGCAAATCAGGTTGACGGGCAGCATCTTGATATCGTCTCGACGCGCCGAACTCCGCGTTCTCGTGCTTTCCGGATGGCGAAATCAATGGGCCGTGGGGCCCACACGCTGTCCTGTCCTCTGGGTCTGGCGGGGTGGATCCCACTGTCATGGGGACCCCTGGCAACATGCTTCCCTGGACGGCGGTCAGCCGGCGACACTCACCGGAGGCCGGGTGCCCCGGTTCCCAAGTGGAGAGGATGCTGTCCACGAGCTGATGTTGCTGTTTCAGCAGCGCGCGCTCGGGCGAAAACGGCCGCTGCGATCAGCCATGTCACCGGAATGTGACGAAACCAGCGCCGTTGGAAAGAGGATTTGAAAGCCTTCAATCTAGGGTCAGGGAACTCTTCTGAACCTACGCGGACCTGGGCTTTAACTATTTTTCAATTCTCTGCTCCACAGCTCCTGAAATCTCAGATCAGCATATTAGTTTCCTATAAATGGCCGTTGACCGCCTACGTACAGTTGGATTCAGACTTCGAGCTCATCTTAAACGTTGTAGGTAATCAAACCACGGAACTGGGACTATTTTTAGAATTTGATTTGGAGGTGGCTCCGATTTGTTATGATTTTTGGGGTGACTGTTGGTCGGATCTAGGAACAGGTGGACAGAACTATAGATGGGTCTGAGAACAATTTTTAGAAAATATGAGATGGGCAAATCAAACATTGAGAAAAATTGTGGATGAAGGGGTGGATGGATGGAACCCCCAGTAAAATTAGGCGAACTAAAAAAAATCAAAAAAGTGGATCTAAGACATGAAACTCAGGATGGAGGTGAACCTGGACAGAACTCTGGCAGAACCGAAATGGAAGAGGGGACGAAAATCAAAATATAGGAAACGTGATTTGAATGCTGGCCTGATTTTTGTGGGTGGAGAGGAACATCCCAGGAACAACTCCTCCAAATTTGGTAGCTAAATGAGCTCGGGGAAGACCTGTGAATTTCGAACAAGCTGCTGTGGTACTACGCAGGCAGAACTCCGTTGATGGCGATGGTGGTGCGGTGGCGGCTCGTGGCGGCGGCGGCGATCGTCGGAACTGATACACGAGGAGTCACACCTCAGAATGGAAGCCTTCACAGCATCCAAGGGGGAGAGAGAGGAGAGAGGAGGGGGGCGCACCAGCCCTTGCTCTTGGAATTAGTTTGATTCAAATGGCATTAATTCATCAAAATGGGAAAATACAAGTATTTATGTGTTACAACTCACATCTATTATCCACCATTGGATCTAGGGGAAGGGGATGGAGGGCTGGGATGAGATGTGAACATCACACAAAAATTATATAAAAAAAACAAAGGGGGGGGGGGGGCGGCCTATTGACTATGGTGGCAAGGGGGGGACAAGTTGGTAGCCACCTTGGACTTTGAAGTCCACTTGTCTCCCATGTGCCTTTTACCATTCAAACTTCTAGATGCCTCCATTTGACATGTTGACTGACCCCACATGGGGCCCATGGGCTGAGGTGGATCAATGGGAGGGGCCTGGGGGTCCCATTGTGCGGTACACTTATAATTACATACCGAATACAATGAAATAAACACAAATTACACACACATAAAGTCTAACTAAATATGATAAATGGGGAGGCTCAAGGCGGAGTCTCCCGGCTGTCTCCGAGCTAGATGGATGCTGAGGTGGCTCGAGTCGTGCCCCGTGTGCGGTACCGGTGGCTCGGCGTGTCGCGCCGCTCAACTGCTCGGGTGTCCGCACCAATTCACCCCGGGTGGGAGAAACTCGACCCTGTCGAGTAAGGGTCTGCATCGCTCCTGTATCGCTCCAGAAGGTCCGGATCGATCCACTGCAACTCGCCATGTGTGACCCATGTGTCCTCAGTAGCGGGCCGTCCTCTCCATCGCACTAGGTAACGCGGGTAAGATCCACTCCTGGTAACTGTCACTTGCTCGTCCAGTATACGATCTATATGCTCACGCTGCCGTTAAAAAGGGGCTGGAGGTGGAAGTGGACACTCAGGTGGGGGATCACTCTCAAGGGGAGGAGATGGCTCAAAAGGCTCACTAGGGATCACCGCTGGGTCCCTATATGCAACAAGATCCGATACATTGAAGGTAGAGCTTATACCATATTCCTCGGGCAGGTCCACAACATACGCATTGGATCCAACGCGTTTCAACACTCTAAAGGGACCGGCTCCGTGAGCTTGCAACTTCTTAACGGTTCCAGAGGGAAACCGTTCAGGTCTTACCCTGATCATGACGTATTCACCCTCGTGGAACTCTCGGTGGTGTCGGTGGGCATCGGCTAACTCCTTGTACCGTGCATTGCTGGCCTCAATGTGACGACGGATGTCGTCATGCAAACTCCTAACATGCCTAGCAAACGACTCAGCCGACTCCGACACTCTAGCATGGATAGGCATGGGGACAAGGTCAACGGGTTTCCTAGGCCTACGACATGTGACAATCTCAAATGGACTCATGCCGGTAGACCTATTCACCGAATCATTATATGCAAACTCAGCCATGGGTAAAATGAGATCCCAATCCCCAATGCAGTCCCTGACTAGACACCTCAAAAGATCTCCCAGACTCCTATTGACTACCTCGGTCTAGCCATCTGTCTGGGGATGATATGCAGTAGAAAACTTGAGGTGAGTACCCATCATATGCCATAGTGTCTTCCAAAAATAGGAAGTGAATCTAACATCACGGTCAGACACTATAGTGTGAGGCAACCCGAACTTGCACACCACATGCGTAAGGAAAAGGCGGGCTACCCTCGAAGCATCCGAAGTCTTCGAGCAAGGAATAAAGAGGGCCATCTTCGAGAAACAGTCAACCACCACATAGATCGAATCATGCTTCCTGGAGGTACGTGGCAATCCCAAAACAAAGTCCATGCTAACATCCTACCACGGGACATCAGGTACGGGAAGAGGCGTATAAAGGCCGGAGCTTTGCTTCTTCATCTTGGCCGTAGCACAGGTACGGCACTGAGCCACGATGTTAGCAACATCGCGCTTCAAGCTCGGCCAATAAAATCGATGCTCCACTGCCTCAATAGTCTTGTTCCGACCAAAGTGGCCGGCTAGACCTCCCGCATGTAGTTCCCACACTAAGAAATCTCGAACCGAAGTTCGGGGAACACATAACCTGCTACCTCGAAAGAGGTAACCCTCCTGAAGCACATAATCATCAAGGTCTCTCGAGGGTCCGGCCTGGAGGGTGGTAAAAATCTGACCGAAGTCAGGACAATCAACATAGGCCTCCTTCATCTTCTCTAACCCTATGACCTCGGCACTCATGGTGGTAAGTAAACATGCTCGCCGACTCAAGGCATCAGCCACCTTGTTCTCCACTCCAGCCTTATGTTTCAGCACAAAGGTGAACTGCTGGAGATACTCGACCCAACGATTGTGACGCGAGTTCAGCTTCTTTTGGGAGTGGAGATACCTCAATGCCTCGTGATCGGAGTATAGGACAAACTCCTGATGTAAAAGATAGTGCCTCCAATGCCTAAGAGCCTGAACAACTGCGTAGAATTCTTTATCATATGTGGAATATCGCAGCTTCGCGTCATTCAGCTTCTCGCTGAAATATGCGATCGGGTGGGACTCCTGACTCAAAACTCCTCCAATTCCCACGCCCGACGCATCACAAGAGACCTCAAACACCTTCGAGAAATCAGGCAGTCGAAGGATAGGTGTCTGGGTCATGCGCTCCTTGATGTCCTTGAAGGCGGCAGATGCGGCCTTCGTCCATACAAATGTGCCCTTTCGGATACAATCCGTGATCGGGGCGGTGACGGAGCTAAATCCGCGGATGAAGCGACGATAGAACGTCGCAAGACCATGAAAGCTTCGGACATCATGAACGGTACGGGGTTCCGGCCACTCAACAATGGCCCGGACCTTCTCCGGATCGGCGGAGACCCCCGTACTAGACACAATGAAACCCAAGAAGGTAAGCTGAGGTGTCATGAAGGCACACTTCTGTGGGTTCGCAAACAGTTGCTCTCGCCGAAGAAGTAGATAGACCTGCCGAAGGTGGTCTAAGTGGTCCCCTGTGGTGCGGCTATAGATAAGGATATCATCAAAATACACCACTACAAAGACTCCAATGAAAGGTCGAAGGACCTGAGTCATGAGTCGCATGAAAGTGATAGGGGCATTGGTCAACCCAAAAGGCATGACCAACCACTCATATAGACCGTCCTTGGTCTTAAATGCGGTCTTCCACTCATCACCTGGCTTAATCCTCACCTGATGGTAGCCACTCTTAAGATCGATCTTCGAAAAGATAGTGGCATCTGCCATCATGTCCAACATGTCATCAAGGCGGGGAATAGGGAACTTGTACTTCACGGTGATTTTGTTGATGGCACGACTATCAATGCACATTCTCCACGTGCCATCCTTCTTCGGGGTGAGTAATGCGGGTACAGCACATGGACTCATGCTGTCCCGAACAGACCCTCTCTGCACTAACTCATCGACCTGCCGTTTAAGCTCGGCATGCTCCGTGGGACTCATGCGATAATGAGGAAGGTTGGGCAAAGAAGAGCCCGGAACAAGGTCGATGGCATGCTGAATATCCCGCATAGGTGGGAGTCCCTCGGGAAGCTCATCGGGAAAGACATCAGCATACTCCTGCAGAATGGGAACAACCTCGGGTGGGAGCTCACCCTCGGAGTCCCGCTCCACCTCTCGGACCGTAATGGCAAACACCGGACAGCCCTGACTAAGCTCCTGCTCCATTTCCTGGGAGCTAATCATCATCAATCTCCTCGTCGAGGGCTCTCCTGGGCCAGAGGTAACGGTCATAGCCCGAGCTGGGGATGGGGTACTAGGCCCGGGAACGGAAGGCTTCGGAGTACTAGGGCCAGTAGGACCCCTGACTGATGGGCTCCTAGGCCGAACGGGTTGGAGGGTGACCCGCTGGCCAGCGTGGTCGAAGGTACAGGTGTTTGACCGGCCATGGAGCGTGGCATCCCGGTCGAATAACCACGGCCTACCAAGAATGATACTGCCCACTTCCATGGGGAGAACATCACACCAGATCTCGTCATGGTAGGAGTGGAGCTGCAGCGGGACCAAGCACCGCAGCCTGACCAAAATGGAAGTGGTATCCACCCATGATACCTGATAGGGGCAAGGGTGGTCTACGGGTGTGAGACCAAGACGAGTGACAGCGTTCGTGGAGATTGCATTGATACAACTCCCGCTATCGATCACCACCTTGCAAATTTGCTTTCCCAGCCTACAGAATACGTGAAGGATAGTAGTCCGTCGCCAGTCATCACTGACCTGTGGCTGGGTGAGGATACATCTAACGACCCCCATGTGGGTATCGTCCGAATGCTGGGCATCCTGGGCCTCACCTCCCATCTCATAGTACTCATCAGCTAGCTCTTCATCGGCCTCATAGCTGACTAACTCGAGGCCCGTAGGGGTGGTATCCTCGGCCTGTGTGTCCCCAATGTGAAGAGATGGGTGGGTGGGACACTGGTTGGCGAAATGGCCAAACCCATTGCAGCGATAACACTGCTGCCGTGATCCACTAGGCTCCCCAATCATAGGTCCTTTACCTTTATCCTCCCGACGGATAGGAGGCGTAGGCAACAAAGGACGTGTAGGAGGTACGGGTGCCGGTGGACGGGCTATGGGTGGGGCTGTAAGATGCTGGGGACGAGGAAGGTCCCTCGGGGGTGGAGGACGAGGCCTAGGAGCAAACGGCTCGGGACGAGCGGGCTCCTGAGGTCGAGCCATGGGGGCCCTCGGATACGTGCCAGATGAGCCACGGGGCTCAACACTACGAAGGGGAAAAGAGCCCAACCGATGGGGTGACTCGAACTCGGCCTCGAACTGCTCCAACTCGAGAGCGATCTGATATGCCTGCTCCAAAGTGGTTGCATTGCGGCGAAAGAGTTCATATTGATAATTGGGCCGCAAACCTCTTCGAAAGCGGGATATAGTCATAGTGCTCTCTTCCGTGACCCCACACCGTAAGTAATACTCATCGAACTCGGCGGTGTACTCGGTCACGGATCGGTTCCCTTGGGAGATGCTTTGCCACTTGTCTATGAGACGTTGGCGATATGAGGCGGGAAGGTACTTCTCCCTCAACTTGGTTTTCATATCATCCCAAGTACCGATTTGGGGTTGACGTCGCTGGTTGAGCAGGCTCTCCCAACTAGACCCTGGATGGACTGATCCGAAGACTCGGCCCGATCCTCGAGGGCTTTCATCCGCCCTTCTAGACACGTTCCTATGCCATCCATACGCGTACTAAGACCATCCATACGCGTGTCAAGACGTTCCATAATGGCTCGAAACATCTCGGCCGTCGAGGACTCATCGGAGCTACGGGCCCGGGAATCCGCCATAGGTGGTGGTGGCGAGTATTGGGTACCTCGACGGGTGGGCATGCAACTGACACACGACCTAGAAGACACCGACTAATGCAAACACACACTAAATGATGCACTTAGACCTAAACCAATATCCGGTACGGGGCGGAGTTAATCGATCCGAAGATCACTCCCGCAAGTGTGCGACCTCCCGGTAGGCGTAGCCTAACGTTCGGACAACACCTTTTAAGATACCGAATTATCGGGATGAAATGCAATTTAAAACACACTTTTTTTTGTTTTAAAAATAATGATGATCCTAGACTTGACTTAGACCATGATGCATGCAAGACTTATGCAATGACTACCCTAGACTCAACCTGGCTCTGATACCAAACTGATGCGGGACGGACACGGGAGGTGACTCTACGTGGGGTGGACCTCAGACTCTAGATATGGACGCGACCAGCAACACACACCAGGGAGACACTAAGCCCGACACTACGAGCTCCTAGTGGCGAAACGTCGCTAACAGAAGTGGAAGCTCACTCGTCGTCCCAAGCGAGGGAAAGCGCGGACCGTGCGCGGTTAAGGAACCGGCGGAGGTCAAGGGTAGTCCGACTCAACTTCCGGACTCGGATCGAGTCGCGGGACGGGTCACTCTCACTCTCACAGCGGTGACATGGACACACGGGCTAGTACCTACACTCTCGACAGCGGCCTAAGACCGTATACTAGCTAAGCAATGTAACGCCAAGGAGTTAAGACCTTTACCTCCACGCACCCGGTGTGGCGAAGACACCCCGGCTAACTTATGGGCCCCCGGTTAACATAATTCACAGCGGTACAAAGAGATTCGACCCACTCCACGCAGGGAGGTAAAAGGTCACATGTGGGCCCCGGGGATCACGCAAATCAGGTTGACGGGTAGTATCTTGATGTCGTCTCGACGCGCCGAACTCCGCATTCTCGTGCTTTCCAGACGACGAAATCAATGGGCTGTGGGGCCCACATGCTGTCCTGTCCTCCGGGTCTGGTGGGGTGGATCCCACTGTAATGGGGACCCCTGGCAGCACACTTCCCTGGATGGCAGTCAGCCGGCGACACTCACCGGAGGCCGGGTGCCCCGGTTCCCAAGTGGAGAGGATGCTGTCCACGAGCTGATGTTGCTGTTTCAGCAGCGCGCGCTCTGGCAAAAACGGCCGCTGCGATCAGCCACGTCGCCGGAATGCGACGAAACCAGCGCCGTTGGAAAGAGGATTTGAAAGCATTCAATCTATGGTCAGTGGACTCTTCTGAACCTACGCGGACCTGGGCTTTAACTATTTTTCAATTCTCTGCTCCACAGCTCCCGAAATCTCAGATCAGCATATCAGTTTCCTGTAAATGGCCGTTGACCACCTACGTACAATTGGATTCAGACTTCGAGCTCATCTTAAACGTTGTAGGTAATCAAACCACGAAACTGGGAATATTTTGAGAATTTGATTTGGAGGTGGCTCCGATTTGTTATGATTTTTGGGGTGACTGGTGGTCGGATCTAGGAACAGGTGGACAGAACTGTAGATGGGTCTGAGAATGATTTTTAGAAAATATGCGATGGGCAAATCAAAAATTGAGAAAAATTGTGGATGAAGGGGTGGATGGATGGAACCCCCAGTAAAATTAGGTGAACTAAAAAAAATCAAAAAAGTGGATCTAAGACATGAAACTCAGGACAGAGGTGAACCTGGACAGAACTCTGGCAGAACCGAAATGGAAGAGTGGACGAAAATCAAAATATAGGAAACGTGATCTGAATGCTGGCCTGATTTTTGTGGGTGGAGAGGAACATCCCAGGAACAACTCCTCCAAATTTGGTAGCCAAATGAGCTTGGGGAAGACCTGTGAATTTCGAACAATCTGTTGTGGTACTGCGTAGGCAGAACTCCGTTGATGGCGATGGCGGTGCGGTGGCGGCTCGTGGCGGCGGCGGCGATCGTCGGAACTGATACACGAGGAGTCACACCTCAGAATGGAAGCCTTCACAGCATCCAAGGGGGAGAGAGAGGAGAGAGGAGGGGGGCGCACCAGCCCTTGCTCTTGGAATTAGTTTGATTCAAATGGCATTAATTCATCAAAATGGGAAAATACAAGTATTTATGTGTTACAACTCACATCTATTATCCAACATTGGATCTAGGGGAAGGGGAAGGGGATGGAGGGCTGGGATGAGATGTGAACATCACACAAAAATTATATAAAAAAAACAAAGGGGGGGGGGCGGCCTATTGACTATGGTGGCAAGGGGGGGACAAGTTGGTAGCCACCTTGGACTTTGAAGTCCACTTGTCTCCCATGTGCCTTTTACCATTCAAACTTCTAGATGTCTCCATTTGACATGTTGACTGACCCCACATGGGGCCCATGGGCTGAGGTGGATCAATGGGAGGGGCCTGGGGGTCCCGTGGGGCCCAAGGGTCCCATTTTGCAAATAAGCCCCTCATACACTCATAATTACATACCGAATACAATGAAATAAACACAAATTACACACACATAAAGTCTAACTAAATATGATAAATGGGGAGGCTCAAGGCGGAGTCTCCAGACTGTCTCTGAGCCAGATGGACGCTGAGGTGGCTCGAGTCGTGCCCCGTGTGCGGTACCGGTGGCTCGGCGTGCCGCGCCGCTCAACTGCTCGGGTGTCCGCACCAGTTTTGGGGTGAAGGAGAATTTGTGGGTTGGCGTAAAAAAAGAGGTCGTGAAGGAATAGGGTTAGGGTTGAGTGGCCCGCGAGTGCTGGAACGTATGAGGGGACGTGGTGGTTGGGAAAGGGGGACAGGTTGAAGCCTTCTTAGCAATTGTGGTGGTTGTGGTTGACTGGAGTTTTGATTAATGGCCCCGACAAAGGCGTTTTCCTTATGCCAGCCTTGCCCTCTCTCCACTTCATGGATTGAGGTGACAAGGTTTACTTGTTGATTTTGAACCGGGTGCTCCAGTAGTGGATTATTGACAATCCCCATATTTGGCTGGGGTGCAGGAGCCTGCTGTTACTGGGGAACTTGTCGCTGCTGACCTTGTTGCGGGTGCTGTTGAGCATATGGTTGCCGAGGAGGCCTTCAAGCCTTTAGAGTAGCAATAACCCTCCTCATCTCATCCCAATCAATATCACCTTGATCATTCATATCATGGATGTAATCCTTGAAGTGAAAACAATGATCAATGTCGTGCCCTGGCTGCCGATGGAAGACGCAATACCAGGAGGTGTCTACATGTTGTGGCCATATCATTCTTTCTTTAGGCAGGGTGAGCAGGTTGGCGGCCATGAGGGTATTGAAAATATCTAATAGGCTTTCAGGCAAGGGAGGGTAGTGTGCTCTCCGGGGGCCCAATGGTCTTCTTGGTTGTTGCAGTTGTGGTGCATAATTGGCTGGCGGGGGCATTTGGTGGTACTGTACAGGTTGATTCTGTGGTGGAGCAAAGTGGGGTTGTTGAGGAGGTGGAAGAGGCCGTAAGGTCTGAGGAGGGTTATTATTTGGCTGGTGGACCTAGTTTTGGAAGGCGGGCTGCTGTGGTGGCGGCCCTTGGTTTGGAGGGTGGCGGAAGGGTGTGGAATTGCCGAACGCGCTCACCTGCTCATTAGTAACAGTGCCTTCAGTGGTCGCACCAGTATTGCCGACATTAACGTTCCTCTTTATTACCTTTAGTCTTGGCACAAAGATGCCCATAATAGGTGAATCTTTCATCTGTGTTTGTATGTATCTAGCTCTTTCATAGAGCTCTTCCATAGTGCTCAACTTGTTCATGGCTAAAATATGACGGAACTGCGGAGTGGAGTTTGATATAATCATCTTCACTTGCTCCGTTTCTGACAGTGTATCCTTTAATTTTTATGCCATAGCTCTCCACCTATCAGCAAATGAAATGAAGTCCTCCTCGGGCTTCATCTTTTCGGCAACCAGATCAGTAACATACAAAGAGGGACCCACACGGTCCTTTTACTTCTACAGAAACTTCCGTTGAACAACATCAAAGTCACCAGCATCGGCCGGCTCTAAAAAGTAAAACCATTCTAATGCCGGGCCATCTAAAGACCGCCTAAAGAGATAAGCCAAAGAAGTCTTGTTATCTTGCCAGAATGATGCCTCATATAAGAAATCTTTCAAGTGGATGTGCGGATTACCCGTTCCATTGTACCGTCGGAAATTCGGCATTTCGGACAGGGGTAGGTGAAAAATTGGCAGAGTGGGAAGCATAATTTCGGGAGCGACCTTGGATGTAGTGACCTTCTTGAGCTGCTCCTCCATACTAGCCATCCTTTGGAGGAGTATAGTGTGGTTATCAGACTCGGCTGGTGCCGGACGAAAAGAGTATTGGTTCGTCATAGGCCTTCTCAAAATTTGAGGAACAAGAGGTTGTTGAGGCCTAGCAATGGAGTGACTTGCCGGTTGGGCCGGCGTAGTCATAACAGGAGTTGTTGGGCGCGAGGGCACCCTAGGTGCGACCACCTGGTCATTGGGAGAACTAGAAGAGTGGCCACCCATGGCCTAGGGAGGGTTAGAAGATGACGAGACAGACTTTCCCTTTAAAGAGGCTTGGGCCGCCTGGCGCTGGGAGTCATCCAGGTGAGCAAGAACTTTGAGGACTTCATTGAAGTTGAAAGAAGGGGAAACGTCCCCTGAAGTATTTTGAGTGGTAGGTTGAGCTTGGGAAGAAGGCTCAACCTCCAAAGAAGTGGTGTCCACCATGTGGACTTGAGTGGGAGAAAAAATATAGTTTCCCTCGTAGTAGACAGGATCCGGAGAGGGAACCTCATAAAACGAGTCAGAGTGACCCTCCTCATAACCATCATAAGTATATCCGTAGTTGGCCATTTTGATGATTTTACCTGAACGGAGTGGCTTGCTTAAGGAAGAAGAAATATGTTTCCAACAAACAAGTATACCCAAGAGATATCACCTTATCAAACAAAATAAACAACTTAAACAAAATAAACACTCAAGTTGTAATGAGCCCAAAGTTTTAAGGTTTTCTTTAAAGATTAAGGTGAATTTCATAATAAGCTCTCTCCTTTGAATGTGGGTCCTGGTTGAAAATTTGGGTATAATCTCCGGGTATCTAGGTTCTTTCTCTCTCCTCACCAACATATGGGTCAACTATACTCCGGTTGCTTCAATGGTACAACATGCCCAGCGTCCGTGAGGGAATCCACGGGTGCGGGGACTTACGGAGGCTTGGTTTAGGAATTTCCGATCCAATGAGATGGAATGCTCAAAGGAGGGTCCTTCCCTCACCAAGAGAGGGTGTGACTCCTAAAAGTGTGGGGAGAGGAGGTCTCCCAAGCCGAATGCCCTAAATGCAGCCTAATGCAGGCAATATCAAGCAGATGATATAAAATTCAATCAAATGAATGAACAGCAGTAAACGGGGATTCTGTGGGCACAGAACAAAAAAAGACGACCTGGATAAGGTCGCTATATCGACGAGAAGCGACTGAGTGTCAGTCGCTAATCACTGTGAACAGTGCGAACAGATAGCAACCAAAATAAAATAACGCCTTAAAGTGAGGCGCTGTCTGTAGAAATGACGCCTGTGTACAGGGGCGTCAGATAGCAGTAATCAAAATTAATATGATGAATAAAGTAATGATAATCTGAATAACGCCTTTTAGAAAGGCGCTGTACCAGTGAAAGACGCCTCTAAAAGGGGCGTCTAAATGCAGTGATCAGAAAATGACGCCTTGGTGTGAGGCGTTATATCAGGAAATGATGCCTCTGTGAGGGGCGTTAAATATAAAATGATGAAAATGCTCGTAAAAAAGAAAACGACGCCTGATTGAACGGTCGCTGTATGTGAAAATGACGGCGGTATGAAGGGCGTTATTCAGTTCTAGAGAACCGTTAACCCTGATGACAGACAGAAATCAATTTCTTTTCTAATAAAAATGATATGGATACTATGCAAATTGGCTAATCCAGTGGGAGGTGTGCACGTGGTGCACAAAGGGAGTGTGCTACGTGGAGCACGAAGGAGGGGCACGCGAGGGCGCCAAAGGGAGAGGTACGCGAGGGCGCCGAAGGAGGGGCACGCGAGGGTGCCAAAGGGAGGGGCATGCGAGGGCGCCAAAGGGAGGGGTAATCAAACTAAAACAAAAAGTGTCCCACCGTGATCGTCAATTTGTGAATGTGTCACATAGACATTTTTAAAGAGAGAAATATAATGATGATTATTATTAGGGATGGATAATTATGCTAAAATAAGTCGGATAGGAAGGAAAAGGGGATGAGCATGAGATGCTCTATGGAAGGTGATCGTCAGAGGGGTTACCTCAAAATAAGAAGGATGATCGCATGTACCTTGTATTGAGCGGGTGAGATTGGTGATTCTTCCTTCCTCCTTCTATCGGCCGGCCGACAACGGGGGTTTATAGCTTGATTACCCTTGCATAAACACACAAAATAAAGATATGGATTAGCCAAAGATGTGTAGCATCAATGCTCTATAAGTATAGAAATCAATCAAATTAAGCATGAACACACCTTGTGTGTTTTGGTTTTAAACCCCTTCAGAGGAGTAACAAGGTTGGGGATAATGGATGAATATGAATATACAAATGATATAAGATGATATCTCTAGCCAAAAGCTAGACGAATGATGCATAAAATGGTGTGCTAATGACTAAAAAAAGAAAGACTAAAAGGAGAGGGAGGCCTTCTACTGTGTGTGCAGCAGTAAGGGGGAGAAGCAAGCAGAGAGCTTGTGATAACAGGAACAGGCTGCTGCGGAAGAGTCTTGGAAGAAGGTCACCGCCGGGAGGAAAGAGCTTGGAAGAAATACCTGCAAAAGAACAAACACTCTTCTCTCCGTAAAAAAAAACTCTTCTCTTTCTATTTTTTTCTTTTTTTCCCTATCTTTTTTTCTTCTGCGTTCTCTCTCGCGCGTGAGGGATTCAAGGGGTATTTATAGGGCCAAAAATCCTTGCCTTAATGGGATTAAAACAAGGCAATGAATCTTCAATAAGGAACCCTCTTCCCAATCGATCACAGGGTGCAAAATGGGGAAAAGATTACTACTGGAAAGAAGCAGGCGAAAGGGAGACGGAAGTGAAAATGACGACCTAGCTAGGGGCGTCAATTAAAATGACGACATTCACACAGTCGTCAATTCTTAAATTTAATTATAGAAATACAGGACTTTCCTTATTTAAAATCATTAAATGACGCCTGTGTGAACGGGCGTTAAATAATAAACGTCCCTCATTAGGACGTCAATTACCTCGTTTTTTTTTTCTTTAGAATTTGTTAAATCCAGGAAATAACGACAGTTTGAACAGTCGTCTATTTAAGAAAAATGTCCTTAATTAGGTCATCAATTAAATGACGCCCTCCATACAAGCGTTAATTTCATTTTTTTAAAGGAAAAAGCCAAGAAACTACAATTAATATGGAGAAATTAGAAAAACTTCGTATTAAGCCAATATTGAAGTCCACTTTGGGGCGTCGCATGGTGACACGATATTTACTCAACATAGCATCGATTTTGGCGTGCCTACACCTCTCACCGTGCCTCTCACCGTGCTCTCCGTCTCACTCTCTCTGGCGGACTATCTATCTGGCTCTCCCTCTCTCTGGTAGTCTCTCTCTCTAGTGGTTTCCCCTGTCGGTATCCCTCTGGCGAGCAGCGACGGTGGCAGCGGTGACGGCGGCGGTGACCTCTGTGCGCAGGTATCCCTCCAGCGGCCCTCTCCCTCTCTCCCCGTATCCCTCTCCCACTCTCCCCCTCTAATCATCGATCCCTCTCCGGCCCTCTCCCTCTCTCACCGTCCCTCTCTCACTCTCCATCTCTCATCGTCTCCCTCTCCGGCCATCTTCTCCCTCTCCGGCCCTCTCCCTCTCTCACCGTCTCCCTCTCCCACTCTCCCCCTCTCATCGTCTCCCTCTCCCACTCTCACTGTCTCCCTCTCCTTGTCCTACTCTCACCGTCTCCCTCCACTGTCTCCCTCTCCATGTCCCACTCTCACCCTCTCCCTCCACTCTCACCCTCTCCATGTCTCGGTCTCCCTCCCTCCCTTTCCCTCTCCCTCTCCCTCTCTCTCTAAGACATGGTCGCAGTCACATAGGGGGAGGAATGATCCCCTCGTCTCCCTCTCCCTCACTCTGTCTCTACCTGTCTCTGCAGTCACAGAGATGGAGGGGCCGAGCCCCTCTGTCTCCATCTCCCTCTCCGTCTCTCTCTCTAAAACATGCACACCCTATCTCTCTGTCTCTAAGAGTAACAAAATTTTCATGCAGGCCTATTAGCATCGAGGACAGCAACAGACTTTGTTATATTTTTTCGAGAAATTTCTGCCAATAAACGGTCAGTAAAATACATTTTTTAAAAATATATTTTTTAAAAATATATTTTTTAATTTTAATTTGTTCCATATGATTTAAACTTATTATTTATTATTATTATTATGTGGGTGTGTGTTTAAATTTATCCTTTGAATTTACTGTTTAATGTAATGTGGGTGTGTGTTCGGGAAAGGGAGGGGGATCGAGCCGGTGGTGAGGGGAGGGGGGTACAGTGTGGAGGGCGGGGGGTTCGGGAGAGAGAGGGAGGCACATTGGGGAGGGGACGGTGGCGGTCGGTAGGGGACTGGAGGGTGGGCAGGGGAGGGGAGGGTGGGGGAGTAGGTGGCGGACAGGTGGAGACGAGAGAGGAGGAGAGGGGGGGTTTGGGAGATGTGCGTGTTCGGAAAAGGGAGGGGGTACAGTGTAGAGGGTGGGGGGTTTCGGGAGATGGAGGGGGCACATTGGGGAGGGGACGGTGGCGGTCGGTAGGGGACGGGAGGGTGGGTAGGGTTGGCGGGGGCACAGAGGGGAGGGGAGGGGAGGGGAAGGCAGGGTGGGGAGTAGGTTGGGGACGGGTGGGGACGAGAGAGGAGGGACGGGGGGTTCGGGAGAGGTGCGTGGGTGTTTAATTCGAATGTTTAGCTTGATGTTCTTCATTTGAATGTTTTTTAAATTAGATGTTATTTAATTCGATGTATGCATAATGATAAGTGAGATGCTATTTAATTTTATGTTATATAATTACATGGGATATTCCCTATGAGCTGAGGTGCGTGGGTGTGACCTAACATTGCACGCACCTCAGGAGAGCGTGTTAAACCTGTGTCAATGAACATTCCCGTCCAAGACTTTGGGATTGATGTGTATGTTCTCATTTTTTTTACGAGAATGTATATATCTACCTCAAAGTCTTGAATTGTTCCATTTGGACAGTCTGTGAATGTTTGATCGCACTTAGACAGTCATTTAGTATATGTGTTTGTATGGTTTAATAAAGTTTTTCCTAGAGGTGCCTCATGAAATTGATTAGTAAGATTGAAAGAAAGGGGCAGACAATTGCTTTAAGAATTGTTTAAACTCTATTAAATGTGCATGCTTGATATTTTCTTTAAAGTTTTTATGTTCAGACTTGGGCTTATAAACTTCGAACCAAAAAAATTAATATGGGTCATCTTTCAATTGTCTCTATTAAGAGAATAAATATTTTAAAGATCCCTGAAATCTGAACTGCAGATATTTTGGTTTAAAACCTCCCTACCCATTCACAGATTGATTCCATGCTACTTTTTCAAAAATTGAGAGAGTTCTCTCAGTCTCATTTTTGGACACCTTTGGATTTTATTAACTCCCACCTCTCATTGGTTCTTACTGATGTCTAAGGGGTGAAATATCTTTTTCAGAAGCATCTTTTCACTTAACTCATGAATGGATTCCCTCCTAGTTCTACTCAAATCTTCTATCTTTTTGCTGATGTCAAAGGGGGAGAGGAAGTCATTGTAGTCAATCAAGGAAGTCATTTTAGTCAATCACTCGTCAAACCCATGTATAAAGGGGAAAGGAAGTCCTTGTATAAGGGGAGAGGAAGTCATGGTTGTCTTGTGTACGGAATGGCTATTGATATGCATTTATTAATTCACAATAACTTATAGTTGACATCATCAAAAAAGGGGAGAATGTTGTACATCTTTAATTTTGATGATGTATAATTATAATCCATTGTGTGATATGTTATTTCTATAATCCATTGTGTGATATGTTATTTCCATCAAAAAGATGCAAAAGTTCTTAATTATGCAAGTGAACAGGTCAATGAAGTCAAGTCAACTCAAGCACTCAAGCTAAGAAGCAAGCTAACATGAATCCCAAGTGAAAATAGGCCAAATGCACAAGAACAGATCCTAAGTCAACTTAAACCAGTGTTAAGTCGACTTAAATTGGTTTCCAGCAAGCAGATAGTTATGCAGTTTTTCATCAACTCGAGTTGGCCAGGGTTCAAGTTGAGTTGAAGCAGTTTCCAGCAAGCAGTCTATTCAGTAGTCTTTCGCTAAGTCGACTTGAGGAAGATCTAAGTCGACTTGAGGATTTCCCAGAAGCTCTACTCATTCAGATTCAAGGCTAAGTCGAGTTACACTCCAACACAACTCGACTTAAATCGGAAGAGGGTCTAGTTAACCCTAATTGGAGCCCATCTTTGGCACGTGATCTCATGTAGTGCACAAGAATTTATATAATAATTTTTGGATTATTTATAAAATTTTATGGAATTTATTAGGAATTTATAAAGGCTAAATAGATTAATATTAATAAGTCATTATAAGGCTTAATTGTGTTAAATAATTAACCCAGCCTATTTAAATAAAATCCAAAAGGTTTAAGACCAAGCCCATTAAGTTTGGCCGATATTCTAGAAGGTTATTTAGCCTATTTACGTATTTTAAGGATAAATACTATTTTTATAGATAATAATATGGATAATTAACAAAAGAGATTGATTTATGTTGAATTCTGTGCACGTTGGATGTAGCGGTCTATCGTGTGACCGCCACAGCCACATAACACACCAGTCTTGATGCGTTACACCCTATCAATTCCGTGAATGGGAGAACGAGCAAAAAGATTGGAACTTTGGGACCCTATCTGTAAGAGATCAACTTGGGAGAGCTTATAACATTACTAAGGACTCTTAGGGATTAGGTTCTGGCAAATTAAGGACTCTAGAATCGATCTAATCTTCAAACCCTACCCAAAACCTTATAAATAGGACCTAGTTCTAAACTAAGCGACCCTTACTTTTGACTCGTGAAGAATCAAGGTATGGAGTCATAATTTCTGATAAGTTCTTTAGAAGATTTTATTTAGTATACTTTAGACTAAGAGTTCTCCAAATTTCATGTTAGGAGATCAAGCAACCAAGGAGATTGAAGCTTCCAAAGTTGCTGGTTCGACCATAATAACTCAGGAAACTGAACGCAAGGCCCCTGAAGATCAAGAGATTAGGACGTCTAAACGAGGTAATTAGAGCTCAATCCTTTAGAACTTTTTGTTCACCTTAGTTTCATCTTCTTACCCTCAAATTTTTACATCTTTAGGTCAAGAGGTCGTGGAGTTAGAGCAACAGGAAATTGCTAGAAAATCACTAGAAAAGGAGAACTAGGGCACGGTTTTCAGACTCAAATTAGAAGCATAAAGCCTAGTTAAGAGGTAGGTCATCTCATGATTGGCAAAAATATCTTGTTAGGGATAAAAGCCCTCTGGTTTTGATTGATTTCATGCATCATAGATCATGAATTTCATGTTTTAGTAGGACATGCATACATGTATACTCTTAACCCTAACTAAGTTAAAAAGGAACTCTCTTGTCAAATTCACAGAAAACCCATGCATACTAGTAGGTTAGCCTTCATTCAATCATGTGGAAGTTTATATATGATTTCCAGACATGATGTAAGTTGAAACGTTAGATTTTTTTTATATTTTTTCTGCCAGCAGACGATCTGACGCATCAAGGTAAGACCGTCACAATGATCTAACGATCTTACGACAAGCCGTCAAACCTTCTGTTGTTTTTAAATTTCTCTGTTATCTCCGACGGCCCAGACTCGGTGCGTTACAACACTGTAACGGTCCCACGATAAACTGTCACAATCACTGTGATGCACCCATTCTCGACCGTCAGAGTAATTGTAGAATGAATTGAAGAACAGTCACATTAACTTATAAATATGCCTAGTTATCTAAGTTTTGACTTGTTGATATGACTTTAAATTTATTAATTGGTTCATGATAAGTATCGCATGTTAAAAGCATCTTGAATTATTTTAAGGATATGTTAATTTCATGCCAAAGCACTATAGTTTGTATTAACTCCGGGATTTTAAATGATGTATTGACGGAGTTTTATCATGATTTCATATTGTTACACATTATTTCTCTATCTATAGAGTCATTTCTTTAAATTACATGGCACATATTCCGGTATGTTATCCATTAGTTCACACTTAGCACTATAGGAACATTATTCTTGGACTTGAGGACCTCTCTATTGGATATTCCTTCCAATGGACTAAGAAATCTTGTATCAAGACCTCCGTAATTCTCCTCGAGCCTGGGATTCCCACTAGGACGCCGAGTTGGTTGTACCATTAAAGCCTATTTAGTAGATTACACTATCGATGTCACATTATAGTAATGTAACGAATCTATACTGGACCGTCAGGAGCATCTAACGGCCAATATACGACCGTCACATTTTACTAAGTCTATTTTACTATTTTTGGATTCAGACTAATGTAACGACTGAATACTGGAGCATCACATCATGTAACGGCCCAGTCATTGACCGTCACATTGTTTGAGTGCTTAACCCGAGGTTTGACCCAAGGGTTGATGTTCCAAAGTTTATAGATGGATTATTGATGATCTAGAACTTGCCATATTATCCAAAGAGGCTTAATATAATGAAATAAAATTTAAGGAAATGTACCGTTATGCTGTCGATTTATTTCCATAAGCATAACCTTGTTTAAGTCATTCTTGACTCTCGCATTATTAAATTGAAGCGTTCATTCATTGAATAATGTTATCATGAACTTATTGAATTGTACATTCTTGGCCATACTTTATTGTTACATGCATGGAAGTAGCTTGATTTATACTTGAAGATGCGATCGAGCACTGATTGTGTTCAAGGGCTCTATGTTAGTCCCCTCGGCTGATTGTCGGAAACATACTATTATAAACCATGGGGTATGATGCTACTAGCATCGCATTGCGCTGGGAGTACTTTCTCTATAAATAAGTGAAGATCCACGGCACGACATGACTTTCTTGTACATGACTTGATATTCCACAGAAATTCACGAAGTACTTGCTCATAAGCAAAAGATACTGGAGTGATGATTACGTGGCTTGCTAGTACATTCTCGTTACATTCTTGTTCTTGAAAGGCCATAACATGTTCTTGTTACACTCTTGCTAGTTCATACTTGCTCTCATTCTATCTTAACGATCATCTTTGTTACTTTGGGTATTCGCATGATTGATCGCATTCGCATGATTTTACCTTATTTCTTCAAGAGCTAAAATGTTAATTACTTTAATGATGCCTTCATGTTGATGTAAAGATACATTCTGGGCAAGTGTACTCATTACCTATTTCCATTCTTTTTAGAAAATGAAAGTGATTGGAATTCAGATTCGGGTTATACAAGTAGCGGGTCCGAGAGCGAATGAAAGTGTTGTCACGATGAGAGTGAAGACTTAGGAAAGTCTATATTGTTTAGATTGAGTCTATGTAATTTTCTTATTTCTTGAGTCTGATAGATTGAAAAAAGTTGAAAGTTATTGTATTTGAATATTTGATTATTATGAAATAAAGTTGGAGTTTTGGTTAAAATATTGTGCAACTACATTTATATGTGTGATTATCTTGCGCTCTGATCATTCTTACTTGCAAGAGGCTTACCATGCCAACTGTTCACGTTTCTCGAGCGAGTCTTCCGCTGTCATAAAGGCTCGGGGCATGACAATTCAGTTGGTATCAGAGCCTAAGTCTCAGGACTTAGGAAGAAGAGTCATGTCATAGGATAAATCCAAGGTTTAAGGACCCCTACCTATGAATTAAGAAAGAAATTTCCACACTCATGTGAGAATTGGGTAAATCTCGGGATAAGATAGTTAATTAGTTTTAAGATTGATTTTCCTTCTAGTTTCACGAGAAATAACAATTTGTTATTTTTCTCTCAAATACCCTATTATTACCATGGCTCATCGCGTAGATTGGAATGGTATGCAACAAACTATTGCTGGCCTTACACAGGTATTACAAACCATGGCGCAGGCTGGCGCAGGAGCAAGGGTTGGTGATTTGCATCATAACTTTCGGAGCTTAAACCCTCCCCGTTTCTATGGTTCTTCTAATCATGACGAGGCAGAGAACTGGATAGACGAAATGAATCATATCTTTGATGTTATCCAATGCACCAATCAAGAGAAGGTGCGTCTCGCAACCTTTCAACTCAACAAAGATGCCCGCACATGGTGGAAGTCGGTTCCGGCACCTCCGGCCGATGCCCCTCATACCTGGGATGGTTTTCTTACCCTATTCCGTGCCAAGTACTTTTCTGAGCACGTAAAAGAGAGAAAGGCTATGAAGTTCGCCGCTCTTCGACAAGGAATGATGACGGTTGCCGAATATGAACTGCAATTCTCAAGGCTTGCACCTTACGCACCGCATCTTATTAGCACCGATTTATTGAAGGCAAATCGGTTCATGGACGGGTTACGGCCCGGTTTCATTCAGCAACTCAGGACCCAAAACATCCGTACTTATGCGGAAATGGTTCAACGAGCGTATTTGTGTGAAAGGACCTTAGAGAAGGTCGAAAAATTAAAAGGGAAAGGAGAAGAATCCAGCCGACGCTCAGATCGGCGTTATAAGAAAGAAAAGTTCAGCATCACATAGCCCTACAAAAGCCGTGATAGTAAGAAAAGATCCAGGAATGGGAATGGTGGAAGTTCCCATAAGCAAAAGAAAGTCAAGGAAGAGAAGGAGTAAATTGCTATAGCTTACACGTTTTGTGAAAAATTTGGCCATTCGGCTGAGGAATGCTGGAAGCGCCTCGGCGCTTGTTTACGTTGTGGAAGCACGGAGCATCGCATGCCAGATTGGCCCCTTATGAAAGACCAATCATCTAGTGAGGGACGTAGGAGGCAGGCTCGTCTCAATGCCATTTTAGAAGAAGAGGAAGCGCCCAAGGATGGTGGGCTTATGGAAGGTACTCTTCAAATTTATTCTCATCCTGCATTTGTGCTATTTGACACTGGTGCCTCTCATTCTTTTATCTCCACTACTTTTCAAAAATATTATCAATTGCATCAGTCCCCTTACCTTCAGATCTTGCTATTACCACACCCTTAGGTTCTGGAACAAAGCTTACCGACTATTATCCTGATAGCGAAGTGATATTAGAAGGTCATAATCTCCCCACAAACTTAGTATGCCTTAACATGAAAGGTTATGATGCCATTTTAGGGGTAGATTGGCTTGTAGATCATGATGCTTATATCAATTACCGAAATAGGATTATATCCTTTCGAAAGCTCGATCTTTCAAGATTTTCCTTCCTTGGCATCAAGTACGAGAAGCATCCTACTATCATATCTTCTCTTCACGCTTGCAAACTTATCTCGCAAGGATGTGAAGCTTTTCTTGCTTCTGTCATTGTTACCGAATCCAAGGAGATTATCTTAGCAGACATTCCTATTATAAATAAGTTCCCCGATTTGTTCCCATCTGAATTACCCAGTTTACCACCCGAGAGGGAAGTAAACTTCACTATTGAACTCATTCCAGGAGCAGCACCTGTTTCTATAGCCCCTTACAGGATGTCCCCCACAGAACTCAAAGAACTAAAGAAGCAATTGCAGAAACCACTGGATAAGGGCTTTATCAGACCTAGCACATCCCCTTAGGGTGCGCCGGTTCTATTTGTCAAAAAGAAGGATGGTTCTCTCAGGCTATGCATCGATTACCGACGACTAAATCAACTTATAATCAAAAATAAGTATCCGTTGTCGCGTATTGATGAGCTCTTTGATCAGCTTTCAAGAGTAGAATATTTCTCCAAGATTGACCTCAGATCAGGCTATCATCAGCTTAGAATTAAAGAAGAAGACATTTATAAATTGGCTTTTCGAAGTCGTTATGGCCACTGTGAATTCGTGGTAATGCCGTTCGGGTTAACAAATGCCCCAGCAGTATTCATGCAACTTATGAACAATGTTTTCCAGCCATATCTTGACCAATTCATCGTCGTCTTCATCGATGACATCTTGATATATTCCAAGACAAACGAAGAACATGAAGAACATCTGAAGATAGCTTTGCAAACACTTAGAGAAGATAAACTGTATGCCAAGCTTAATAAGTGTGAATTCTGGCTTAAGAAAGTTTCATTCCTAGGCCACATTATTTCAAAAGAAGGTATCGATGTGGATCCTTCAAAGGTAGATGCCATCAAGAATTGGAGCCGGCCAATGACCGTATCGGAAGTACGAAGTTTTCTGGGTCTAGCTGGTTATTATATAAGATTCATTAAGGATTTCTCGAAGATTATAGTTCCTTTAACTAGACTCACGAGAAAAGAAAATCATTTTGTCTGGTCAGCGGAATGTGAAAAGAGTTTCCAAACTCTTAAGAATCATCTTACTACAGCTCCTATTCTAACACTACCGATGGAAGGTGGTGGATTCGAAGTATATAGGGATGCATCTGGCATTAGCCTAGGGTGTGTCCTCGTGTAAAATGGAAAAGTAATCTGTTATTCTTCTAGACAATTGAAGTGTCACGAGGAAAATTATCTGTGCATGATTTGGAATTAGCAGCTGTCATTTTTGCCTTAAAAATTTAGCGTCATTATCTCTATGGAGAAAAGTTTACGGTCTACTCGGACCACAAAAGCTTGAAGTACTTATTTTCTCAAAAAGAGCTAAATATGAGGCAGAGGAGGTCGTTAGAATATCTCAAGGACTTTGATTTTGCTATTCAATATCATCCTGGCAAGGCTAATGCTGTAGCAGATGTACTCAGCAGAAAACCAGTGGGTATGCTATCAAGTCTCATGATTAGTATGACTAATCTTATTCCTCAATTTGCTCAGTTGAACTTAGATATTGACAGGAAGGAAGATTGTTTCCTAGCTAATATTCAAGCTCAACCTACATTAATAGAAGATCTGGTCAAGCTGTAAAATGATGATCCTATATTATTGGAGATCTAGGCCAATGTTGAACAAAGGCCGGAGTTTTCTATTAAGGATGGAAGATTGCTATTTAAAGACCGAGTATGTGTACCGGATCATGAGGATTCGAAGAAATTGATTCTAGAAGAAGCACATAAATACAGGTATACCATTCACCCAGGTAGTACAAAAATGTATCAGGATCTCAAAAGAATTTTCTAGTGGCCCAACATGAAGAGAAAAATAGCTGATTTCGTGTCTCGCTGTCTCACTTGTCAACAAGTAAAGGCGGAGCATTTTAGACCCGCAGATAAACTGCATCCCTTGAATATTCTCAAATGGAAGTGGGAGAGTATAGGGATGGATTTCATTATGGGGTTACCTAAGACAAGAGGTGGACACGATGGTATATGGGTAATCATAGACCGATTAACTAAATCTGCATATTTCATACCAATCAAAAGTCGATGGTCTGTGGATATCCTGAAAGCATTATACATAAGAGAAATTGTTAAATTACATGGTGTCCCAATCACTATTATATCTCATAGAGATCCTCGATTCACATCACAATTTTGGAAGGGTCTACAACAATCACTAGGGACTAGATTGAATTTCAGTACAGCCTTTCATCCACAGACTGATGGTCAGACAGGAAGAATGAATCAAGTGGTAGAAGACATGCTCAGGGCTTGAGTTATTGATTTTGGAGATAGTTGGCATGATCACTTGCCTCTAGTAGAATTTGCATATAACAATAGTTATCAGGCCAGCATACAAATGGCACCTTTTGAAGCTCTATATGGAAAAAGTTGTCGATCACCATTATGTTTGAATGAAATAGGGGAAAGATAATTCCTAGGCCCCGATATTGTCAAGGATTCTACAGAAAAGATCAAGCTCATTCAAGAGAGAATAAAGATGGCGCAAGATAGGTAGAAATCTTATGCTGATAATCGAAGACGCAACTTGGAATTTCAAGTAGGAGACCATGTGTATCTCAAGGTTTCTCCAAGTCGAGATATTCGAAGATTTGACATTAAGGGAAAGCTAACTCCAAGATTCATTGGCCCGTTTGAAATTCTTGAAAGGGTCGGTGACATGGCCTACAAACTGGTTTTACCTCCATAATTAGCAGGAGACGTATTTCACGTCTCTATGCTGAAGAAGTATGTATATCATCCTGACCACATTATCACTTATGACAATCTGGAGATTCAGAAGGATATGACGTACGAGCTAACGCCAACAAAGATTTTAGAACAGGAAGTGCGTCAACTAAGAAATGAAGTTATTCCTATGGTCAAGATTCAAGGGAAGAAAATATGACCATATGAAGTAGCATGGGAAACCGAAGCAGCCATGCGGAAAAGATTCCCAGAATTATTTTAATTCTAAGTACACTCTCCATAACCCATATATTGAATTTGGGGACCAAATTCCTCTAAGTGGGGGAGGGTGTAGTGCCCCAGAATTTATATAATAATTTTTGGATTATTTATAAAAAATTTTGGAATTTATTAAGAATTTATAAAGGCTAAATAGATTAATATTAATAAGTCACTATAAGGCCCAATTGTGTTAAATAATTAACATAGCCTATTCAAATAAAATCCAAAAGGTTTAAGGACCAAGCCCATTAAGTTTGGCCCATATTCTAGAAGGTTATTTAGCCTATTTACGTATTTTAAGGACAATTACCATTTTTATAGATAATAATATGGATAATTAACAAAATAGTTTGACTTATGTTGAATTCTGTGCACGTTGGATGTAGCGGTCTATCGTGCGACCACCACAGTCACGTAACGCACAAGTCTTGATGCGTTACACCCTATCAATTCCGTGAATGAAAGAACGAGCAAAAAGATTGGAACTTTGTGATCTTATCTGCAAGAGATCAACTTGGGAGAGGTTATAACATTACTAAGGACTCTTAAGGATTAGGTTCTGGCAAATTAAGGACTCTAGAATCGATCTAATCTTCAAACCCTACCCAAAACCCTATAAATAGGACCTACTTCTGAACTGAGCGACCCTTACTTTTGGCTCGTGAAGAATCAAGGTAAGGAGTCATAATTTCGGGTAAGTTATTTAGAAGATTTTGTTTAGTATACTTTAGACTAATAATTCTCCAAATTTCATATTAGGAGATCAAGCAACCAAGGAGATTGAAGCTTCCAAAGTTGCTGGTTCGACCATAATAACTCAAGAAACTGAACACAAGGCCCCTGAAGATCAAGAGATTAGGACGTCTAAACGAGGTAATTAGAGCTCAATCCTTTAGAACTTTTTGTTCACCTTAGTTTCATCTTCTTACCCTTAACTTTTCACATCTTTAGGTCAAGAGGTCGTGCAGTTAGAGCATCAGGAAATTACTGGAAAATCACTAGAAAAGGAGAATTAGGGCACGGTTTTCAGACTCAAATTAGAAGCATAAAGCCTAGTTAAGAGGTAGGTCATCTCATGATTGGCAAAAACATATTGTTAGGGATAAAAGCCCTCTGGTTTTGATTGATTTCATGCATCATAGATCATGAATTTCATGTTTTAGTAGGACATGCATACATGTATACTTTTAACCCTAACTAAGTTAAAAAGGAACTCTCTTGTCAAATTCACAGAAAACCCATGCATACTAGTATGTTAGCTTTCATTCTATCATGTGGAAGTTTATATATGATTTCCAGACATGATGTAAGTTGAAACCCTAGATTTTTTTATATTTTTTCTGCCAGTAGGCGATCTGACGCATCAAGGTAAGACCGTCACAATGATCTAACGGCCTTACGACAAATCGCCAAACCTTCTATTGTTTTTAAATTTCTCTGTTATCTCTGACGGCCCAAACTCGGTGCGTTACAACACTGTAACGGTCCCACGATAAATCGTCACAATCACTGTGACGCACCCATTCTCGACCGTCAGAGTAACTGTAGACAGAATTGAAGAACAGTCACATTAACTTATAAATATGCCTAGTTATCTAAGTTTTGACCTGTTGATATGACTTTAAATTTATTAATTGGTTCATGATAAGTATCGCATGTTAAAAGTATCTTGAATTATTTTAAGGATATGTTAATTTCATGCCAAAGCACTATAGTTTGTATTAACACCATGATTTTAAATGATGTATTGACGGAGTTTTATCTTGATTTCATATTGTTACACATTATTTCTCTATCTATATAGTCATTTCTTTAAAGTACATGGCACATATTCCGGTATGTTGTCCATTAGTTCACACTTTGCACTATAGGAACATTATTCTTGGACTTGAGGATCTCTCTATTGGATATTCCTTCCAATGGACTAGGAAATCTTGTTTCAAGGCCTCCGTAATTCTCCGCGAGCCTGGGATTCCCACTAGGACACCGAGTTGGTTGTACTATTAAAGCCCATTTAGTAGATTACACTATTGATGTTTCTGGTTCTAGTAATGTAATGGATCTATACTGGACCGTCAGGAGCATCTAACGGCCAATATACGACCGTCACATTTCACTAAGTCTATTTTACTATTTCTGGATTCAGACTAATGTAACGGCTGAATACTGGAGCGTCACATCATGTAACGGCCCAGTCATTGACCGTCACATTGTTTGAGTGCTTAACCTGAGGTTTGACCTAAGGGTTGATGCTCCAAAGTTTATAGATGGATTATTGATGATCTAGAACTTGCCATATTTTCCAAAGAGGCTTAATATAATGAAATAAAAGTTAAAGAAATGTACCGTTATGCTGCCGATTTATTTCCATAAGCATAACCTTGTTTAAGTCATTCTTGACTCTCGCATTATTAAATTGAAGCGTTCATTCATTGAATAGTGTTATCATGAACTTATTGAATTGTACATTCTTGGCCATACTTTATTGTTACATGCGTGGAAGTAGCTTGATTTATACTTGAAGATGCGATCGAGCACTGATTGTGTTCAAGGGCTCTATGCTAGTCCCCTCGGCTGATTGTTAGAAATATACTATTATAAACTATGGGGTATGATGCTACTGGCGTCGCATTGCGCTGGGAGTACTTTCTCTATAAATAAGTGAAGATCCACGGCACGGCATGACTTTCTTGTACATGACTTAATATTCCACAGAAATTCACGAAGTACTTGCTCATAAGCAAAAGATGCTGTTGTGATGATTACGTGGCTTGCTAGCACATTCTCGTTACATTCTTGTTCTTGAAAGGCCATAACATGTTCGTGTTACACTCTTGCTAGTTCATACTTGCTCTCATTCTATCTTAACGATCATCTTTGTTACTTTGGGTATTCGCATGATTGATCGCATTCGCATGATTTTACCTTATTTCTTCAAGTGCTAAAATGTTAATTACTTTAATGATGCCTTCATGTTCATGTGAAGATACCTACTGGGCAAGTGTGCTCATTATCTATTTCCATTCTTTTCAGGAAATGAAAGTGATTCGAATTCAGATTCGGGTTATACAAGTAGCGGGTCCGAGAGCAAATGAAAGTGTTGTCAAGATGAGAGTGAAGACTTAGGAAAGTCTATATTGTTTAGATTGAGTCTATGTAATTTTCCTATTTCTTGAGTCTGATAGATTGAAAGAAGTTGAAAGTTATTGTATTTGAATATTTGATTATTATGAAATAAAGTTGGAGTTTTGGTTAAAATATTGTGCAATTACATTTATGTGTGTGATTGTCTTGTGCTCTGATCATTCTTGCTTGCAAGAGGCTTACCATGCCGACTGTCCACGTTTCTCGAGTGAGTCTTCCGCTATCATAAAGGCTCGGGGCGTGACATCCCAAGTAATAAGTGGTGGGATCCGCACTACAAGGGAGAAGCCGCGTGGAGAATCCTTTTGGAGGGAAAATATGCCAATCCTAACAACTTCTTACGCAAGGGCCCCACATGATTCTTCCAGAAGAAGGTATATCGTGGATTCAGTTTTAGCTTTTCCTTTTTAGGGTGAAAAGGGGGAATATAGATAGAAAGAGAGCGCAGGAAGAGAAAAGGGCCAGAGAATAGAGTGAGGAGTTTAGAGACGGAACTGAAGATCCAGATTGCAAAGGAGATGAAATTGGAGGTGCTAATCTTGAAGAGATAGTTCAGATCGTTCCAGCCTACTGAGGAACGATCATCAAGAAAGATCGAGCTATCATCATCTTTGGGGGAGAATTTTCAGAACTCGATCTGTGTTTCCATTCGTTTTCTTCTTTCTTGTCCTCTTTGATTGTGTTGTATGCTGTTCTCCATTTGGAGACAGCGTGTTTCAGATCTTGCTTGTTGCAGATCTGAGTCCAGACAATCTTGCCTTCAAGCTGTTAGGCAGTGGGTCTGTGAGCTGGGTGATAGCTCATTGTTTACAAGCTGTGTGTCAGCTTTGGTAAGGGAATGTTACCCTTAGTTTGTGTGTTGTTCTGCACATAGTGAAGCCTTGCTCTGGTAGAGCAAAGGGTGGACGTAGGTCAGCCATGAACCGTGACTGAACCACCTAAAAACCCTGTGTGATTTTGCTTGTGGTCTACTTAATCCTCTCTATCGATATATGCATGTTTAGGACCGTTGAACGCTTGGGTCCCTATTAGCAACTTATAGATCTATGAGCATTCTAGGGAATTGTTTCACTTTTGATTGGTAGATTGTGAGTTGGCATTCTCCATCATTTTTAAATGTTCAAGGATCTATTCACCCCCCTCTAGATCCTCCATTCCGTGTTCCAACATGAAGTGTTCTGGCAGACATATGTGTGTGTGTGTATATATATATATATATATATATATATATATATATATATATATATATATATATATATATATATATATATATATATATATATATATATATATGACCAAACGATCTGGCGGCAAATGAGGAGCCAAATGATATGGCGGTGAATGGGAGGGAATGGTGATCTGGCGGCCATCAGCCAAGTGGTCCGGCAGCCAACAAACAAGTGGCCTGGTGGCAAAATGGGGGGAATGGTGATATGGCGGCCAGATTGCGCCATGGCCGCCGGATCAACTCCCTAAGCCCATTTAAATCACCAACTCTCCTAACCCGTTTAAATCACCATGATGCAGAGATGGTGAAGAAGCTCGATAGCTTGAGTAGAATGCTGTGGGGAATCAGGGCACCCTACTGGACCTAGAGACGGCCAGAGCTCAGTGATACAGTGGCTATGATATGTCCCTGTTACAGATGAAGAGATGAAACACACGAAGCTGTTCCTCGCTGGAGGGCCAGAGACCACACTAGGAAGTTGTGAATCCCTAGCCTCTGATTGAGGCAGTCAAAGGTGACAAAAGTGGCCAACAACCTTGACAGTGCGGCACACATGTTTAAACCCTAGATATGTAAATAAGTAAATGAAGAATATATGAATTTGACATATACCTATACTTGAGAACGCTTAGAGATCACATCTGGGTGTAGACGAATCCCTGACGGCCTTATGGATGTTTAACTAAGGGGAAATCACTCAAAATTGGAAGGGAAGAAAAAACACAATCGATGAAACTATATGTAGACCCACAGGGCACACTATTCGGCTCAGACGAGCTCTAGCCGTCAAACGATCGTAGGGGGAGAAAGAGAGAACCACACGAAACAATAGATACTCGAATAAGCCCCATTTTATTCATCAATTCTCTAAGAAACATACGTAGTACTAGAAAGGAAAGGAAAACTATATGACTTACAGATAGAGGAGGACCAAGGGGGAAGGGCAGCTGTAGCCCAGTAAGGGCCTTATTCGATGGGGAACCCACCTCCCTCACTAACGCTGGTCGACTAGTTGCATGGAGGGCTCTGGATCTCTTCTTTTCTTGTTGTTCTCTCTTTTTTTCATTGTCCTTCTTCCCACTTCTGTAGGTCTCTTCTGTCTCTCCCTCAGTCCATCTAGATTTTTCTTGATATCCTCTTTTGTCTCTTCGAATCACCGTTATTTAAAGGGGCTAGAACCTTAGACAACGGCCAGAAGTGGAGGGGGTCGACCTGGCGGCACCAGGCGCTTCATCCCTGGCCGTCAGCTCACATGGGCCGCTAGTTCAATGATTAGGCCGCTGTGGACGCACTAAAATTCGCTTATTACGTAGTTCGTTTATTTAGGTGCGTGGGCGTGCCAGTCATAAAGTGACGATTTATTCGGGCTCCGAAGAGCCCATGGTGCGCTCGATCTGACTCAGTCAGGCGATTGTGTAGTTCGTGTCGGGACTGAGACCCGTTGTGCCATAAAGGTCACAACGTCATTTACATCCCCTCGGAGAGGGGACTATCCCTGATTAATTGCCAGAAATAAGGGCTCCACGGTCGAAAGAAATACTAATTAATGCAGGAAGAAAAAAAAAGGTAGTCGGGCCACGCGGTGAGCCCGGGGTGAGGGCGTGAATACGCGGGTCATGTCGGTCATCGATGGACCATTTCATATTTGGACGAAAGTTCATGCGGAAAATGAGACGGTAACGGGGGAACAACCCGTACAAATATCTGCCAGGGTATGGCAATTTCAATACAGGGGGAAGGTGGGATCCCAACGGGAGGAGGGAGCCCTGGTGAGATATTGGCCCGAGGTAGGGCCGGGCGGTCACCATGACGAGGGAGATGATTCCCGAGGATGATGCTCGGCTTACGAGGGCGTCATTAATATTCCCAGACTCAGAATCCGAAAGGGGAGATGAAGACCATGTCGTTATGTTCGTGAGTCGCATTGAGTGGCATGGGTCGTTACCGCTCCTTTGTTTGTGTTACTCCCTTTTATCTCGTTATTATTGTTATCACCCGTTATCCCTTTTTATTACAGTTTTTTTTGTACTTATATATTCATTAGAGGGATGATGGGGTGTACCGCTGGAAGAGTTGGAGGAGTGCACCGCTAGAGGGGCAAAGGGGAGCGTACCGCTGGAGCACTAGGAGTGTACCGCTGGAAGGGCTGGAGGAGTGCACCGCTAGAGGGCCAAGGGGGAGCGTACCGCTGGGGCACTGGGAGTGTACCGTTGGAAGGGATGGAGGAGTGCACCGCTAGAGGGCAAAGGGGAGCGTACCGCTGGAGGAGAGAAGGTGTGCCGCTGGCGGGTGGAGACTAGGGTGCACCGCTGAGGGAAGTGGATTAGGGGCACCGCTAGAGCGTGAAGACTAAAGTGTATCGCTAGAGGAGATGGGCCAGGGTGTACCGCTGGAGGGTTGAAGGGTGTACCGCTAGATGGTTGAAGGGTGTAACGCTGGAGAGTTGGAGGGGTAGGGGGAGTTTAGAAGAAGTCCTCTCGTTTATGCAGGTCTGATGGGAGACTTCAGAGGATCAACTTTCGGTTTTGTTATGTGATTCAGCCCCAATTCACACCCCATAGTGCAGCCCTTCGGATCTTGTTCAGTTCAATTCCTCGAATCTTGCAAAGTCCTTTTAATTGATTAAAATGTCTCATTGTTGCTTAGTCCATCTGTTTGCTGCTTCTTTTCATCTTTTAAATTTGTTGTTATTCCTGACAAAAATTCGGCAGCACCTCCCCTTGACCCGGGAGGTAAAGGAATAACAAGGAACATTCCCACAGGGAGTGGCATGAACCAACAACTGAGGGGGGTGCCTGAGCAGCCGCCTTTAGGGAAACTTCAGAAATCTCGGAGAAAGGATCGAACGAGGAACCAGTAGACTGATGCAAGATATGAGTACACCTGGGAAGTGATAATCAATGTGTGCCCCTATGGCAGCCCAAGGGTGAGGGTGTGACGCTGGGCAATCAAGTGGCAAGGGCGTGCCGCTGGGTAAACCCAAGGGAGTGTGCCGCCAAGCAGTCCAATGGCAAAGGTGTGCCGCTGGGCAGTTCAAAAGAAGGGTGTACCGCCAAGCGGACGCAGGGGCAATGTGCCGCCGAAAGAGTTGGACAGTGTGGTGACGAGGGGTCTGAGAGGGTGTGTGAGCACCGTGGACTTCGAAGGAAAGGGAGGGGAACCCCCCCTGGCTGGTGGGTGGATGATACACACCAAGTAGAGGTCCACAAAAAAGAAAACTTCGACGGGCTGCAAAGGGTGGAAGAAGGGGGGAGACTGCATTGCAGAGTGTCACCGAGAGGAGGGAGAGGTTAGCCTTGCCTTGTCAAGCCAAGAGCTGCACCTCTCAATCAAGCAGACCCATGCCATGGGAGGGGAGATCAAGCAAGGAGTTAGGGAACCGGAGACGGATGCCAAACTCACAGACCAGCAGGAAGAAGGAAACTACGAATACACCAAACGAAGGCAAGATCAAACGGTGTTTTATTCATGACAAACTCAAAATCACAAAGGGCCATGGCCAGAAGACCAAATGTAACCCAGTACATCCAAGCGAACAAAAAAAGGAAAAGACACAAGGGGAAAAAGAAAGAAAACTCAGGGGAGAGGGACAGGATGAGGAAGGGTGATCGTGCCCTTCACTACCAACCTTCCCTCTCCACCCTACAGCACACCCTCTCTTTTTTCCTCTCCGTCTTCTCTTCTACCTTCTTCTTCTCTTCTTCTTCTTCTCTAGAGCTCTCTTCGAACGGGCGTCTTCTCTTCTTTCTCTGTGTGTCTCCTCTTTCTCTTTTGAGGGCCTTTTTATACGTGGACGGTTGACGGGGGAGCCTCATGATGACACTACCATCTGAGGTTGACTTCGGTATCTTCCTCGTCAGGTGAAGATCTGCCCTCCTCCAGCCAGAAGGTGACACGGAGACAGGCGCTAGCTGGCATTGAAGTGGCTGGACTGCGCGCCAATGGGTCTACCTATTGACCGTTGTATCTTCTGCCGGTGCGTGCCGTCGGGAGGCCTTCAGCGCTGTGCCGCTGGGGAAGAGGTGCGGGCGTTGAGGGCAGAACGCCTGTGCCGCTGGGAAGCCTGAGGCCGTGCCGCTAGCGGTCAGACTTGGTAAATGAGTGTATAGACTTCATGTGCATGAACTCTGTACAGACTATATACCGTGAGCATGCATGAGCCTGTACAGACTTGCCACATAACTGTATAGACTTCGTGTGCATGTATGAACTGAATGCACTGCCTATGCACATGAACGTATAAACTCTGCGTGCATGGAACACAATGTACAAACTTGGTAAATTGATGCACGAGCACAATAGAGAGCAATGTATAGACTTTACGTTTGAATGTATGGACTTTGCGTTCGAAGCAGCCAGCCAATGTACAGACTTGGAGTTTGGATGTATAGACTTTGCATCTGAAGCAGCCAGCCAATGTACAGACTTGGAGCTTGGATGTATAGACTTTACGTCCGAAGCAGCCAGCCATTGTACAGACTTGGAGCTTGGATGTATAGACTTTGCGTCCGAAGCAGCCAGCCAATGTACAGACTTGGAGCTTGGATGTATAGACTTTACGTTCGAAGCAGCCGGCCAATGTACAGACTTTGCATTGCAGCAACCAGCCAATGTACGGACTTCGTTTGTGCAATCAGCCAACGTGCAGACTTCGTGTTGCAGGATGTATAGACTTTGAACGCATGAAACACAAGGGCTGTACAGGCTTGGTCTAAAAGTGTATAGACTTGAGCTGACGGATGTATAGACTTGGTGTGCAACCTTGACAGAAACCCTGAATGAAGCGTGCCGCTGAAGGGCCAAATGGCCGTGCCGCTGAAGGGCTGAAGGGCCCTGCCGCTGAAGGGTTGAAGGGCCGTGCCGCTGGGAGCTTGAGGCCGTGCCGCTGAAGGGCCTCAGGCCCGTGCCGCTGGAGGCACCAAAGGTGCCATTTTGACAGGGGCCTTTGCTTTTGCTTCAGGAACTTGAAGCCGTGCATTCTTTGGGATATTTATTCACCGTTAGGGTCCCGAGGGAGGGTCCGTAGCAGTGTGTCAATTCAGGAGGACATCCTGTGACTTCTCGGTCTTCTAATGCGCCCGTGCAAATGCGGGGATTTGCCGGGCGGTAGTATCTTCCCGGAGCCCTGGATGGCCAGTCTCTCCGGGTCTTCTTCCTTTGACTTTGACATTAATGCGGGGCTCGGCGGGACATATGGACGTGTAATTTTATACGTCCACAAATGCCCCCCACCCGAGTGCAGCGCGGGCGAAGGATGAGCCAGACGGTGCCCGCGGGTGTGTCTGGGGAATTAACGTACATTATTGGACGTACGTTCATAAGACATGTGATGCGGACATCGTTATCTCTATTGTATATTTATTGTATCACCATTATATATGTGTTATATCATTATTATTATTATTATTATTATTATTATATATATACATGTGTATTTATTCTTCCTTTTTTCTCTTCTCCCTTTTTTGTTCTTCTCTCTTTTTCTTTTCTCTCTTCCTCTTTCTCTTTCTCTCTCTCTTTTTTTATTTTCTTTTTTTTATTTCCTCCTTTTCCTTTTTTCTTTTCTTTTCTCTCTTCCCCTTTTTTCTTCTCTTTTTTTTCAATTTTCTTTTCTCCCCTTTTTATTCCCCCTTCCATTCGTTCGTTTCCCCTTTTTTCTTTTCTTCTCTTTTTTCTTCTCTCTTCTTTTTTTTTTGAGGCGGCTATAAAAGGGGAGGGGGAGTTCGAAACTCCCCCCTTCTCTTTTTTGAATTCCCCCCTCTCTCTCTGCCCCTTCGGTTACCACCGCCACCGTCGCTCCCCCTTCTCTCTCTTCTTCTTCTCCTTCTCCATCGGGTACGGCCGCCACCGCCCGCCGACGTCCTCCTGCTCCGGTGAGGGTGCTGAGAAGCCCCCCCCTCTTCTTCTCCTCTTCACCTTCTCTCTTCCTCTTCCTCTTCTCCTTTCGTTCTTCTCTTCATTCTTCTCTTCCTCTTCTTTTCTTCTGCCCGAGGGACGACGGAGCCCTAGGCTCCTCGTCTTCCCCTTGCTTCTTCTTCTTTATCTTCCTCTCTTCTTCTCCTCTTCTTTCCTTCCTCTCGTTCTTCTCCTTCTTCTCTTTGGTGTGGGTGGGATGTGGCGCCGGTGTGTGCTGCTGGAAGCGGGCACGGGCGTGCCGCTGGACAAGGCACAAGGCGTGCCGCTGGGGGGTGGCACCAAGCGTGCCGCTGAAGGAAGGGCGGGGAGCGTGCCGCTGGAGGAAGGGCAAAATGTGTGCCGCTGGGGCGGCCAGGGCGTGTGCTGCTAGGGCGCTGATGGGGTGTGCCGCTGGGGCCACTAAGGGTGTGCCGCTGGGCGTCCAGGGGGTGTGCCGCTAGGGCGCTGATGGGGTGTGCTGCTGGGGCCACTGAGGGTGTGCCGCTAGGTAGCTGATGGGGTGTGCCGCTGGGGCCACTGAGGGTGTGCCGCTGGGCGGCCAGGGGGTGTGCCGCTGGGGGAGGCACAGGGTGTGCCGCCAGGGGGTGTGGCTGGGCGTACCACTGAAGAGAGAAAAGAAGACTTCTTCAATCGGAGGACCTCCGGTGTCGCCCTTGGGCACACCGTGACTTTGTTGGGGCCGTCGCTCCTTGTGGGCGTGCACCCATGTTTTCCCTTACGCTTCCGACCTAGGGGAAACTCTGCCAAAATTTCGTCAGAAATTATTGGCATTCTTTTAATTCAACTGTAGTGTAACCCCCTTTATAATTCCCTTTCTTTTTCTTTACTTGTGCCTTGTTCTGACTTGAGGTACCTTACCCCTTGCAGAGAAATGGCTGCCCTGAGAGATTATGCTGCTTCCGGGGACGAGCACGTTCCCCCACCTCCGGTGCCAACAGTTACTTGGTTCAACATAGAAGACTTGGACAGGGAGCACACCGAGATAGCGGCACTGGCCGGATCGTCGGGCTCGGACACTGAGACAATGGATTTCCGCAGGCTTACTCAGGTTGACGGCGTTATGACTTTTGACCGGGCTACGGGGGGGTACCGGAAGGACTTCCCGAATGACAAGCATCTCGTTCGCTTCCTGAAGCACCTCTGTCACCAGGAGAGGCGGAACTTTCGGGTTGTCAAAGAGGCTGAGCGGATGATTCTGCAGTCCCGGGACAGCCTATTCTACAGTGTCTCGAGGAGCATCCTGATGTACCTAGTGGGAGAAGCTCGACAGTGGAAGCCCATCTTGGGGCTCGAAGTCATGCTGCCGGCAGAGGAAAAACTAGTGCGGGCACCTCAGTTCACCCCTGCTCGGTGGGACACATCTGCCGGGCGGGGTCAATGTGAGCATCCCCGGTTCGGCCTGTTCCTGGCTCCGTTGAAGTGGGGGTACAGAGAGGAACCCTTCCTATTGGATTGTTTGGCCATCCGAATTAAGCATGAGCTGGCGTTGGACTGGTTCGGAGAGTTAAAGCTTAAGGATGCGCACAGCTTTCGAGAGGGGGCCGTGGAGTTCACGGAATATGTGTTGTTTAATTACGCACCGATCCTCATCCGGGCTGGCGTCTATCACAGTGTGTATGCCTCCCGGTATAGCTACCCCATCTCCAGGGGTCTCTGCTATGGGATGATCGAGGTGTTTAATGCAGAGACCAACACCTTTTACACCGCAGAGGGCGAGACTTCGTTGGCCCTGTGGAGTCTCAGTCAGCTCAGTGGCTTTCCTATTGACGGGGAGCCCTATGAAGAAGTCTGCCCCCCGGATATGATCAAGGATGAAACCAACGGGGATGGCTACTATTCTCTGGGCTATTCATACCGGTACCTTATGAAGGCGTACCAGGAATTATATCAGCTGTCGCACGGCGGGAGGCAACCCCCCCGAGGGGACCGGAAAAGGGTCCGCATGGTCCTCTGGGTGCAGTATTTCTATGATGGGCTGAAGCAGTACGAGGAGTTCCCTCACATTGGCACTACCGCATCCCGGAAGAAATGTGCCAAGTCAAAGGTTGACGTGAAGATCCCTTCTCAAGGGCGCCGCGGCGGGCCGAACCCGATGGGAGTCGACCCATTGACGCATTGCACGGCGTATCTGACGTATTGGCTGTGCTCGTTCGCCATGCCCTACGGGGACGAGACCGTCATTCGCCCAGACGCCATCTACCCAGCCTGTCAGATGGCCTGGGGTATTAAGCTGTCTTTGTGCCCGGCCATGCTGTGTCTGATATACAAAGCGCTTGGGGACGTCAGTAGTCACCAATTCCCGCGGCAAGCGCGGTATGTGTGCCCACTGCATTTTTTCAATGCGTGGGTCTGTTCCTTATTCCCGGAATTCACCCCACGCACTATTCAAGGCTGGGGATTGGTTCCACGGATGTTGGAGTTCGCGAGCGTGGTGTCAAGCTCGATGTCCATGCGGCTGTACGACATTCGAGGCAAGTTGACGATGGTGCCCCTTGATGCCACGGGCACCATCCACTTATGGACCCTGGCCGCTCACTCGAGTCCATTAGTAAAAAGCAAACAGGAGTGCCGAGAGGACCACGTGGGGAAATATGTACACCCAATCAGCCTAGAGAACGTGGTTCGCCCGCTGTTGGAGCCGGAGCTTAGGGCCTGGGCGCTGTCCATCCGTCCAAGTGTGCGAGCTTTCCGAAAAGGGGACAGTTTGTTGCTGGAACCATATTATCCTTTTCGCTTTGGCAGGAATTTTGGATATGACCAGCATATCCCGGCATACAGTGCTCGCTTTGAATTATCGGTGCGAAGTCTCTAGGGGAGTCCTACCGCAGAAGCTGTCCGAGCCTGGTGGGATTTCTTTCATCGGGCAGACACTGCCAGCTTCCGGGTGCCAGCCCCGGGTCGGGTTCCACGGGTGACCCCCGAATATGTAAAGTGGTGGAACGCCCGGACAGCTTTTTACCGACTATGCCGGACCGACTGCTGGGACGGGGCCGAGAGGAAATTTCTGAGCCGGCAGCCAGTGCCGGTACTGGATATTGACCCGGAGCACCTACTCCCGATTGAGGCGCGGCAAGGAGCAGGAAGTTTCCGCCTACATAATTGCGCGCAAGGCTGCTCGTGAGACCAAGCCAGCGCCGCAGGTCAAACTACCTCCCGTGGCAAAGGATGACTTCAAGAAGACCTTGCGGGACCTCTGCCACATCGGGGGCGACCACCTGGAACTGATCAACTATCCATTCCCCATGGAAAGAAGAAGGCACCTCGGCGAGGAGCTGGCGACCGGAGAGGGACGCACTTTGTCCCTATCGCACATTTGTGAGGAGGGAGGAATGGAACCCAGAGAATTACAAGGACACCACGTGGCTCTATGTTCTCCTTCGAGTGCACGGGTTGAAGATTGAAGATTCAGCCGTGGTCATCTTGGGCAAGCGCCTCCACATCGCCTACTACTATGCCGAGGGATGGGGGATGGACCATTTCAACCTCTTCTTTCACCTGGCCGCCAAGAAGCATGCAGACCTGGCTGCCCTCTCGGATCGCTGCCAGAAAATTTAAGATGTATGCTGGCTGGTCCGAGAGGCGGATCGTCGGGACAAGGAACCGTCCCTTAGCTATTGGCCAATAACGCTACGGCTGTACACCGGCCCCCACGGTACTTAGTGTTTTCTTCCTTCCCTTGTGTTCTTCAATGCTGACTTCTCTCGAATATTGGACGTTGATCGGGTCCTTTGTTTTCAATTTTTTTTTTGACAGATCACCCCGATAGCACTCAACTGGCGACGTATCACAATCTCCTGCGGCAGGCAGGGAAACCTGGTTACTTCGAGGAGGCGCCAGCGGCTCCGACCACGACCCCTCTGCCCCCGCCTGCGAAGAGGTCATGGGCGAAATCACCCGTGAAGAAGGCTGTGGATGCTGCTAAGGCGGCTGGGCGGCGGGAGGACAAACACAGAAAGATAGAGGCCGCCAAAGCCATACCGAGCGCTCCCCCGGCACCCGTAATCTCCTCATTCGAGGAATTCGAAGCTGCTTAGGCCGAGCCGAGTTGGCCTGCAGGTTGGGTCCCTTCTACTCTTCCAGGCTCTTCAGAGTTTGTTGAGATGCTAAGAGGGGCGTTTCTTGTAACACACACGTCTTTGTTTCAGCTGTCGCCGAGAAGCATGCGCCCGTATCTATCCCAGGCGTGGGTGAAGCTGTGACCCATGAGGCCGTGGAATTCGTCGGAGAGACCTTCTTTGCCCCAACTCCCGCTGCCGAAGTCGAAGGAGGTATAACACTTTTTTGAGCTGTCATTTGATTAATTTTCTTCGTTCCTTGAAACTTTACGGGCATGACCGAATCTGGATTTTGCCTTGCTTATCCAGGAGCTGATGTGGCGGTCCCAGAATCGGAGGCGGCCCCGGAGGCATCCCGGTTCAGGCAGATATATCGGAAGAAGGGGCGGCGGTCAAGGAAGTCGCGACTGCCAACCCCGGATGTCGAGGTGGGGGCTGCCTTGCCAGCAAAGGAGGCGCCCACCAGCCCTAGATCTTCGTCGAGTGAAAAGGTAGACTACGGCTACTCTTCCGACGAAGTACTTTCAACTAAGGGTGTCCCCGAGGAGCCCAGATTTCAAGTTCCTGCCTGGAAAGCCCCGGTACTGTCTGTGTCTTTTAGCCTGGTGAAGCAGGCGCCTGTAAGTGCAAACCTGTTAATTCAGGTCTCTTTCTTGAGGTCGCCTACTAACCTTCTCGATATCATTATTCTCGGCTTCCAACAGGAGCAGGTTCCGCCGGAAGATGCAGAGGCCCACGTCCCGGGGGCAGAAGCTACCAGGCGAGAGGCAGCTATCGCGGGTTTGGATAAATTGGCGTTCCTAGCCGAGGCTGTGCGGTGAGAAGAGGCCGCGGCAAGCTCAGATGTTTCTGCCTCGACATCCGGGGTCCTGCTCCGGGAAGGAGCGGTGGTGGCTGTAAGTGCATGTCTTCCTCCCCCTTCTCTTTTCTTTTCCCCCAAGCTTTCCCCTCGAGGTTGTTGATTTATTTGAGGTAATACAGACTCATGCCCCGAAAGGAGCTGCGGAGGTTGCTATCCCTGCCGCCGAAGCCTTGGAGGAGGGGGAGATAGCACCAGGGACCGAGGTGCAAGTGCCGGTGGTACCCGAGGCTGAGACTCGGGAGGAGACAATTTTTGAAGTTGATGCCCGGGGAGAGGTAACGCCGGAGAGCAGCATAGTGCCGGCGGGCGAGGTAACCAGGGGAATACGCTCGGCTTTCTTGAGGATTCAAAGCTTTATTCTACTTGGCAAGCGGCTGACCTTTCTTTACATGGTCAGGTAACAACAACGCCCCGCGGGGTGCGTGCCCCTCGGGCTCGTAAATCCGTCCCCAGGTGGAGCTCCTCCTTCCATGTGCATGCGGCTAAAAGGCTGAAGATGCTTCTGGGGCCGGACGCGGGGTCCTTGACGTCTCTTCTACAGATGGGAGCCGTCCCGCATTTGGTGATCCCACTGCCACCGATCCCGACGCCGGTGATACCTGAGGAAGCCCGGCTCCTGGGGAGGATATTGACGATCCTTAGTGAGCATTCGGAGGAATTCCAGGCAGGGGGAGATGAAGACTTCCCGGGAGCGACATTGGACCCGCCCGCCATAGAGACTTTTTCAGCCGAGGTGGCGGAGGCCGAAACAACTTTGTCTGCCGGGGCTCTGGTTATGATGGAGGATGCGACATTGTCGGGTCCGGAACCTGCCCGGTCTGTGGAGCTGGAGCAGCCGCTCATCATGGTGGTGCCAGACGTCTCCGTTATGGTCTCTCCCTCACCTATGGTGGTGGCTAGCCAGGGGTCGACCTCGGAGCCCGCGAGCTCCCTCCTTTCGGCGCTGGCCCTTCCGGGTAGCTCGGCCGTGGTCGACGCAGAGCTGTGGGCGGTCGTAGACGGCGAAGTTAGCTTCGACCCACCAGTCGTCCCTATCGGCCACGTGAGTTCGGATCTGCCAGTCCGGCAGACCCTGTTGGTATTGCGCTCCATGGTTGTCGCCGATCCCACGCTCACCTAGCAAGATGCCAGGGCCATCGTGGAGCAGTTGACCAAAGCATTGCAGATGATGGGCTGCCCGCTCGAAGAATGGTCGCGACGTGTTCTCTTATTGTTGAAATACATAAACCGTCGCCCATTCCTCGAGACGCAAGCCCCGACTGAGCTCATAGCTATCGGTGCCCAGAGGGACGAATATCTGGAGGCGCTGGCTGTTCGGGGAGACAGCCGGGAGCAACATCAAGGAGCCTTGGACAGGTACAATGCTGACATCAATGCTTTGGGGAACCGGATAGAGAAACTCTGGGGCTGGCTTACCCAGGCGGAGTCTGACCTGCTCAAGGCAGAGACGGGTAAGGCCCAGGAGGCTGAAGAGTTGGCCGTTGCCGAGGCAGCCGTGGCCTCTGTGACGACAGAATTGGAATGCCTCGACGCGCAGGAGGGCCATCTGCGTGAGATGATAAGCTTCCCTTGCGTCGGGATCCTCCCTTTTGAGGACATCTTCCGAGGGCTAGAATAGCCGCCGATTCCCCTTTCATTCCTTTCTTTGCATGTAACACCGGGGTATGCCTCGAAGCCGATGTAAATTTTCTGAAAAGAATACAATGCAATTATTCCATGTGTCTACGGCATGCGTGTGGTGTCGGGCGATTTCTTCCCTCCTTTTCTCTTTTCTTGCTATGTGATGGAACGCAAGTTCACGCTAACAGTTTATTCTGGGAGAGCCTGGTGAGATTCGCATATGAGCATAGGAGAGTGCTCGCCCCTTCCAGAGGAGGGACGAGGGGACCACTCCACCATGTCCATAAAGCGACTCAGTCGAATGATGTCGCCGGTACGTTTAACCCAAGTAGGTTGATCCGACCTTGGAGAGGCGGAGAGAAGAGTTTGTTCATCCGGCGACCCAGACGGAGGTATTGGTCAGAAGGGGTTGTTCGTCGCCCGAAGGGACGGAGAGAAGAGTTTGTTCGTTCAATGACCCTGACGGGAGGTCTTGGTCAAAAGAGGGTCGTTTATCTGTGCCGACAGAGTGCCGATGACAGGTGTGGTTTATTTGTCTCTTGGTGTGTTCGTTGGTACGGGTGAGCGCCAACGCAAGGAGAGGGTTGATTCCCCAATCTCAGGCGAAAGGTCCGGTTGGGGTATTCTTCGTCAGTGCCGACAGAATGTCAAGGGCTGACAGGGTTGATTCGTTTGTTGAATATTCATCGGTACGGGTGAGTGCCAACGCAAGGAGAAGGGTTGATGCCCCAATCTCGGAGAAAGGTCCGGGTGGGGTATTTTTCGTCAGTGCGACAGAATGTCAAGGGCTGACAGGGTTGATTCGTTTATTGGAATATTCGTCGGTACGGGTGAGTGCCAACGCAAGGAGATGGGTTGATGCCCCAATCTCGGACGAAAGGTCCGGGTGGGGTATTTTTCGTCAGTGCCGACAGAATGTCAGGGGCTGACAGGGTTGATTCGTTTATTGGAATATTTGTCGGTACGGGTGAGTGCCAATGCAAGGAGATGGGTTGATGCCCCAATCTCGGACGAAAGGTCCGGGTGGGGTATTTTTTCGTCAATGCCGACAGAATGTCAAGGGCTGACAGGGTTGATCTGCTTATTCAAAGGGGGCTGAATCCTCCTCCTCTCTTCTTTCTTCTTTCTTCACTTTCCTTTTTTTCTTCTCTTTTCTTTCTTTCTTTTCTCGCTTTCTTCTCTTCTCTTTTCTTTCTTTCTTTTCTTGCTTTCTTCTCTTCTCTTTTCTTTCTTTCTTTTCTTTTCTTTCTTTCTTTTCTCGCTTTTTTTTTCTTTTCTCCCTTTTTTTCTTCTTCTCTTCTTCTTCCCTTTTTTTATCTTATTCCTTTTTGGCCTCTTCTTTTAAGACACATAGTGAATAACGGCAAACCATCCGAACCATGATAATGCGAATTCACCCGCGGTGGGGTGGGGAAATGTATTATTCATTGAATGGGGAAATCGGAGCGTGATACAATCTCAGATGCCTACCATTAAGGGGCGGAAACTGAACCTCCCCCCGATGGTTGACTATCACATATGCCCCGCCTTCATAAACCTTTTGGATTACATAGGGTCCAAGCCAATTTTCATTCAGCTTGCCCTTGGGGTTGGAAGCCATGACTTCCCTCCTTTTGACCATAACGAGGTCACCCTTCTTGAATTCACGCTCTTTGACGAGCTTGTCGAAAGCGCGAGCTATTCGGGCTTGATAGATCTGGATGTTCTGCTGGGCATGAAGTCGCTTCCCCTCCAGGTCGGAGAGCTCTTCGAGCCTTTGCTCGACATTTGTTTGCTTTTCCTGGACTAGCCCGTGTTTGATTGCGACCCGAAGGGAGGGTATTTCCAGCTCAATGGGGATGAGTGCCTCTGAGCCATACACTAAAGAGAAGGGTGAACAACCCATTGGAGTTTTGTATTTCGATACGCCCACAGGGCCTCATACATTTTCTCTTCCCAGTCCCTCTTGTTAGAATTAACAATTTTGGACAGGAGAGTACAAAGAGTCTTGTTGAAAGCTTCAGCCAAACCATTGGCTTGTAGGTTGTAGGGGGTTGACATTCTCCAATCGATCTTGTACTTCTCGGTCAGCCGGTAGACTTTCTCGTTGCGGAAGTGACTTCCATTGTCTGAGATGATTCGGTTTGGCGTGCCAAACCGGAATATAATATTGCACCGGATGAATCTGGCGATGATTTCCCCAGTCACTTCTCTCAAAGCAACGGCTTCTGCCCAACGGGAGAAGTAATCAGTTGCTGCCAAAATGTATTTGCACCCGGCGGATGACGCGGGTAGTGGGCCCACGACGTCTGTTCCCCACTGGGCGAACTGGCCAGCTGGGCAATGTCGGATGTAGCGGCACAGGCGGCCTCCTGGGTACTGTGGCATGCTCCTGGCATTTCTGGCAAGACTTGGCGTACTTGCAGCAGTCATCAAACATGGTTGGCCAGTAGTAGCCAAGCTTCTTTATTTCAATTTTCATCTTTGGTCCCGCCTGGTGTGCACCTGCTGTTCCGGCGTGGACTTCTTTCATGACCCTCCAAGCTTCTTCCGTGGATAGGCACCGCAGGAGTACTTTCCGTTTGGCATCCGCCATAATTCGGAATAGGATCCGTTCCGGACCTCGTAAGAGTCCTTTATTCTGATCAGCCTGATCTTTTCTTCTCTCTGCTTGGGCAATTGCTGGTATTTAAACCATTGCATGAGGGAATCCCTCCAGTCAGGTAGGCCGACAGCTTCTGCTACAGCGACCTCCAGTTCTTCTTCTTCTGGCTCTTCTATCATGCTAGGCACCTGGCGCTGATTCACCACCCGGATGCTAAGAGATCCATCAGGCGGGACTGCTAATGAGCTTGCCAGTTTCGCCAGTGCGTCGGCTTGTGCATTTTCTCCCCGGGTAACATGGCCTATCTCAATAAGGTAGAATTATTCCATGAGCCGCTTTGCTTTAGCATGGTAAGGGAGCAGCTCATGTTTTCGGACATCAAACTGCCCTAGACTTGCTTGACGACTAGTAACGAATCGCCAAATACTTGCAACATTCTAATCTCCATCTGCAACGCAACTTGGAGACCAATAATCAGAGCCTCATACTCTGCCTCATTATTTGTGCAAGGTTTATTGATAGAGCAAGATGTGTGCACCACTTCTCCCTCGGGGGATTTGAGGACGATGCCGGCCCCTGTCCGTATTTTTGTATGTCCGGATGGGGCTGTTTCTGTTCTTGAAGCTCCATCAAAGTGCAGCTGCCAAGCGATCTGTTGGACTTGGTCCACCTCCAGTGTTTCATCTTCGGGCAGCTCTGTAGCCAATGGGGAATCTTCGGGCACAGGATGTGCTGCAAAGAATTCGGCCACGGCTTGACCCTTAACGGCCTTATACAGCACGTAGGTGATATCAAATTCCATTAGCAGCATGGCCCACTTGCCGAGATGTCCCTTCAGGACTGGCTGGGAGAGAATGTGTTTAACTGGATCGGCCTTGGAGATCAGGCTCACTTCATGGGAGAACATGTAATGCCTCAGCTTCTTGACTGCGAAGACTAGGGCAAGACAGACCTTCTCGATCGGGGTGTATTTTGCTTCTGCTCCCACTAGCCTCCGGCTGAGATAATAGAGAGCCTGCTCCTTCCCCTCATCATTGTTCTGAGCGAGCATTGCCCCCATGGAGCATTCGGTGGTGGCTATGTACAGAATAAGTGGCCCCCCCTTGACAGGTGCCCCCAGCATAGGTGGGGTCCTTAAGTAGTCCTTCAACTGATCGAAGGCCTTCTGGCATTTCTGGTTCCAGTTAAAAGGTGCATTCTTCATCATCAATCTATGGAATGGCTGACAGCGCCCTGACAAATTGGAAATAAATCTTCGGATGTAGGCCAGCCGGCCCTGCAGGGATCTTAGCTCTCCCAAATCCTTCGGAGGAGGCAACTCCTGGATGGCTTTTATTTTGAAAGGGTCGATCTCGATCCCTCTATATCGGACAATGAAGTCGAGGAACTTCCCGCTGGAGACGCCGAAGGCACGCTTCATCGGGTTCATCTTCAGCTCGTACTGACGGAGCCTTTCGAAGACGACTCTAAGGTCCTTCAGGTGATCTTCCTTTTTCTTTATCTTGATGACCAAGTCATCAATGTAGCATTCGACTTTGTTGTACAGCAGCTCGTCGAATATTTTGGTCATCGCCCGCTGGTAGGTGGCGCCGGCATTTTTGAGGCCGAAGGGCATTCTTTTGTAGTGGAATATTCCTTTGGGCGACCGGAAAGCCGTATGAATTCGGTCGTGCTCAGCTATCCAGATTTGGTTATAGCCGGACGATCCGTCCATGAAGGACAGGGCCTCGTGGCCAGTGGTTGCGTCAATCATCACTTCAGTGATAGGCACCGGGAAGTCATCTTTTGGGCAGGCTTTATTCAGGTCGCGAAAATCCACGCAAATCCTGATCTGTCCATTCTTCTTCCTTACTGGCACGATGTTGGCCAACCAGGTAGTATACTGGTTTTCAGCTACGAAATCGACATCTATGAGCTTGTCGACTTCTTTACAAATTTGGTGTATTAGTTCCGGTCTCATGCGCCGGGCAGACTGCTTCACTGGCTCAACCTTGGGGTCGATGGCAAGAATATGTTGAGTCACGCCAGGACTCAGGCCGGGCATCTCCTTATAATTCCAGGCAAAACAGTCCCGGAACTCTTGCAGCAACTTGATATACTGTTCCCTCTCCTGTAGAGGAAGAAGGGCACTTAGAAAGGTCGGCCTGGGGTCGCCTTCCGTGCCCAGGTTAATTTCAATAAGTTCATCTACTGTGGCCTGACCGCCATCTTCAATTTCTGGCGGTGCTGGCAATAAGTCGACGAAATCTTGATCTTCGCCGTCTTCTGCTTCAAGGACACCATAGATGTCACCCTACTCCGCCTCATTGGGCAATGAGGCTTTGCTAATATCCCCCTTTTCAAGGCTTGCAGGTTGCGGCTCCGGGGGGTCCTCCTGTGCGGAGAGACAAAGAACCTCTCCGGGGTCTTCCTGGTAATCATCATAGACGGCTCCAGCCGGGGCCGAAGTCATTGATTGCCACACCGGGGGCCGGCTCTCTACCGGTGACCGGGGTGGCCCCTTCTCCACCGCCTCTTCGAAAATCTAGTGCTGGACCGACACCATGTAGATGTTTCTTTCGGGGTTGCCTGTCGCATGAGGGCGTGGTGGAGCTACCACGTAATCTCCCATTCTGAGCTCATCTTTCTCAATCAAGTCCTGAGCAATGTCCTTGAAGATGTAGCAGTCTTCGATGGGATGACCCAATATTTGGTGATACGGACAAAACAGGGGGTCGCCACTTCTGCGGGCATCTTGCGGCCTCTTGGGTCTTGGGAGGGTAACCTTGCCATAGTAGCAAGCCCATTCGAAGATCCCTCGGGTTTTATTCCTCGGGAAGGAGTAGGGCCTCCGCATTCTCTCTTGTAATGTGGGATTCCGGTCAGCCGACCGTTTGACTGGGGACACAGTTGCGCCTCTGGCCTCCTTTCTCCAGTGCGTAGAGATGTTCAGGGTGGCGCCCGGGGGCAGGTGCATGCCGATATTGTTCTGGCGGAAGATGCCCCCAATCAAGTTAGATATGAGTATGGTCACTTCGGCCAACCGAGCCTTCAGCATCTCGATTTCTCGCTGCTGTTGATAGCACAGGGCAAACAGGGCGGAGTCGCACCGAGGGAGGCCCGGAGTTTGACTTGCTTCTTCGCCTCTTGCATCAGTGTCCGACGAAGGCAATGACGGCCCGTCGCTGTAGTTGTTCGGGGCCGGTCCCTCAGAGGAGGACGGGGCCTTCCCCTTGTTCTTGCAGGGAGGCGGCTTCCATAAGAATACCTCCTCGTCTTGATCTTCACCGACTGAAGGCTTAAGGTGCTGACGACCTTGCACTTCTGTGGGCCTTGGGCGCCTGGGAGGCTGCTGCCGTTCGGAGCCGAGACTGATATAACATCGGCTTCATAGGAATCTTCTAATGAGAAACCTAATCCAGGGTGCCGGGTGATTTGCAGCAACCTCCGGTCTAGGTTTGGTGGGTTCCACATTTTTCTGAACATATCCTTCCGACTGGAGAGCTGGCGAAAGGGGATCCCTTGTTTTCTGGTCATTCTGACTACTCGGCTGGTTATGTCAGGCAGCCCCGTGATCGGGACGAATGGGTCATGAAGTTCGTCGGGGAGTTTACAATCATCGTCCCCTCTGACCGGGTGCTCATCAGCCACATAGAAAATAGTAGATCGTCCCCCGGGGTTAGGCACCTCAAAGGTCTTCAATGGTTCAACCGCCTGGCAGTCGACTTCTGCGAGAGGCTTGACGATCCCTAGCGGGACCCTGACGTCCTCCAGCAAGTCTTCGAGGGGCGGCAACCCCGGTGCAGGGTAGATGGAAAAGGGAGCTGCTTTGAATACTCCTTCTGCCCCAGAAACAAATGACACTTGACGAGGAGCCACATAGCCTGGCGGCGGTGGAGGGAACCAACTGTCCGGCTCCGCCTTCTTCTTTCCCTTGTCCAGGGTGACTTGGGGAGTTTGCTTCGGCTTTTCTAGATACAAATTGGCGTCTGAGAGATGGCACTCGAACACCTCAAAAGGGTGGAGGTCAGCAAAGATTCTCTCCTCCTTCCCGTCGCCGGGTACTTGATGCATTGATGCAGAGTAGACGGCACGACCCTGTTCTGGTGCAGCCAAGGCCGGCCGAGCAATGCTTTGTAGGAGGTACTGGAGTTGATCACATGAAATTGGACCTTAGTCGTGAAATCACCGAGAGAGAGGTTAAACTCTGCAATCCCCATGGGGAGCTCACACTTCTGGTTGAAGCCGGCGATCTTAACATTCTTGACCTCGATCAAGTGCACATCGAAGTAATGCTTTTGGTATACTCGGTAGGGGAGTATGTTCACTACCACCCCAGGGTCAATCAATACCCTATTGATGGGGTGCCCATTCAGCTGCCCTTTCATGTAGAGTGGCCTGTTGTGACTGCAGGTAGGAAGGAGCATATCTTCTTCGTGAAAGCCACAGCTACCTCGGGTGACATTTCTGCAAGGCAAGCCTCCACATAAGCTGGCGTCTGGAGTGCCGCGATGACGGCCCGCCGTGTCTCTTCATCTAGGGATAGAATCTCCCAGACGGTAAACCTGGCTGGGATCTTCTTCAGGTGCTTGACTATTCTGTTGCCGGCTCGGACCTCGAGCAACTTCATCTCTTCGGCTCTGCTACGCCTGCCCCCAGTCTGGACCTGGGGAGCCGGCTCAGGGGGTGCTTCCTCCGCCGGGTCAGGTATTACTTGGGCTTGCGGGGCCTGTTGGGTTTCTACCTTCTCTTGCATGAACTCGGTAAGGTTCGGGATGTTGCCAGGCTCTTCCCTTGACAGAGGAGGAGTTGCCACGAGTGGGGCCGAGAGGCTACTTGCTTCTTTGACCTGTCGAGACTCTCGGGGGCATGACTGCCTTCCCTCTTGAGTCGTGAGAAACTCAATAAATGAAGGGATATTCTGGCCGATTGGCTCTCCGGGGTAGAGACCCGAGGGAGGGGGAATCTTCATGCCTTGGATCCTAGGTTCAGGGATATGATATGGTTGTTCTCCCCTGAGCAGGATGTTATGGTTGGCCTGAGGAGGGCGTCCCCATTTCCTTCCCGACCTGGTGGCATGCTGGGAGGTGGATGCTTCGGCCTGGTTCACTTCTGATTGCTCACTGGGCGTCTCTTGCTCTTCCTCCCCCAGGGAGAGGGCAGTGTCGAATAACACTGATAGGGTGATGCAGGAGAGAACAACCCCGCTCTTCTTCTTGTTTCTGGGCCTTTTCTTCTTCTTTTTCTTCTTTTCTTCAGTGGCTGGCAACTGGCCTTGGGGAGGCTCACCCCACAAGAGGGGCTCTTCCTTTGCCTCGGCTTCTGCTTCTGGAGCCAGTTCGAGTGACTCGAACTCCCTCCAAGGGACATATTCCTTCAGCTCCACAGACCGGATCTCGGGCTGCTCATAATCTTCAAGCCCATCAATAATGGCCTGGAGTCTTTCCACTGCGGGACTGGTCTCTTTGTGCACCCGCATCGGGGTATGCTTCTTCCTGTTGTTAGTGAAGCGCCGCACGACTAGCCGGGGGGCTGTATCATGCCAAACAGGCGTCACTGGTGGTGGGACTGGTCGAGGTGTGACACCCCTTATATGAACCTCCGGCGTGGGCCGGGGGGCTTGCCTTCTTCTTCTATTCCTCGTCGGCACAGCCTGCCAACCTCCTTGGTCTTGAGCTGGTGCCATGACAAAGGCTTCATATGTTGCAGTTGTACTGGCCTCTGCCCATTCCTCAGGCAGCTGCTGGTAAAGAGAGATCATGTTAACAGAAGTGCCGAGGTTTGGCATCTCATGCTGCTGCGGAGGATCCACCTTGTGCTCCCCCATGTCCAGCTCTCCCTTCTTAATCAAGGATTCAATGACATCCTTGAAGATATAACACTCCTCCATAGTATGCCCCAACATCTGGTGGTACGGGCAGAAACGAGGATCATCCTTTCTTTTTATGTCGCCAGGCCTCTTTGGTTCTGGCAATGTAATTTTATTGTACCTGGTGGCCGATTCAAACAAGATCCGGGACTTATCTCGAGGAAAAGAATACAACTTATTCCTCATTTTCTCCCGTAGGGAAGGACCTTCCCGCCATTCAGTAGCCCTGGCTGGAGGTGGGTTGGCCGTCTCCTTGGCCTTCTCCGTCTGCTTCTCAAAAGCTTGAAAGTCCAATGTGTGGACTTCTGGCGGCATCGGCTTCTTCTCGGCTTGTCTAGCCCTTTGACTTGATGCAGTTGGAGTGGAAGAGTATCGAGCAAGGAATGCCTCGATCTCCGCCACTATATTGTTTAAGCGGTCAAATGACTTTATTTCCGCACCGATCATTCTCTCAAGGATTTCTTTCTTCAGGTTCTGTTTACAAATTTGCACCGCGTCCTCCTGATGCGGGGGACGCCTGCATCTTATGCTGAGGTTCCTCCACCTCTTTATATAGTCGAGTGCCGACTCATCGCTTCTTTGCCTCGTGGCGTACAGTTCTGCCACGGTGACTTCCTGTTCAGCTATGTAGAACCTTTTATTAAATTTCTTCTGCATGTCGGGCCAGTCTGCAATGGACCCGGCGGGCAGGCTCGAGTACCATTCGAAAGCAAGCCCGGTAAGTGTTGAGCCAAAGAATTTGAGGAGATAGGCTTCATCTGCAGCTAAATCCCCCATAATATTCACATAGTAGGCGATGTGCTCCCTGGGAGACCCTTGCCCATTAAACTTTTCAAATTTCGGCGGTTTGGTGATGCCGGCCGGGAGCCTCCTTGCAGCATAGTGTGCCGGATAAGGTACCCGATACACATCAAAGGGCGTGAAATCACTATCGCCCCTTTTTGCCAGCTTCATGTCTATCATCTGTTCCAACATAAGTCTGTTCACCGTCGCCGGGTCCACCGGGTTCGAGTAGAAATGAGCCGGTTGCGCCAGTGGCGTTGTTAACACTGTCGCCTGAGGCGCAATGGTGGATCCCTGAACGGTAGGTTCGGCGGCGGGGCCGGAGTTGTGTGCTGTGGCTGGTGCAGGGGTATGCCCCCGGTGTAGCCGGGGATCGGTGGAGACACCGTCGCCTGTGGAGAAGCTTCTGAGGCCTGACCATTACCCCCAGGGGTCTCTGGTAGTGCTTCGGTCTACCCGGATGTTGAGGGTTGAGCAGCTCTATCGGTCAACTGCTTTCTTACCAACTCAATCTCTCTTTGATATTGCTGCATCATGAGTAATACAGCGGGGTCACTCATTGAGAGGCTAGGGGTGCCCCCTCTTTCTTCGGCTGGCGCCTCTTCGGACGAAGTAGATGGTCCTCCCGTGGTGCCTTCAGTAATGACATTGGCGGCCAGGGCCGTCAACGACTCCCCGTAGTTAGTTCCTTCAGTGTGAGTTTGTGTCTTTTCGGTTGCTGCCTTCCCTCTTCTGGTGAGAGGTCCCGGCCTTGCCACCAGTCTGGCCATTTCTCCGGGCTCGGTTGGTAAGGCCCCGTACCGGCCGAACACTCCTGCCATATTGCAAGTGTAGACCCTTAGGTCTCTGCCTTTTCTTTTTGCTCTTCTTGACGGCCTACCTGGGAAGACCAATCTGTCAAAGACCGACCCCCGCGGCCTCACCTCTTCCCTCGGCGCGACTGATAGCGCTCCTTAGAGCAGTTCCTCGACTCGGCACTAGGCGCGGGTCGGGTTCCTTCTTCTTCAAAGGCGGAGGCTACTGCCCCCAGCAATCTCTGACGACCCAGGGGAGTGATCCCTGGGCCCCGCAGGTAGTTTCTCATGGCTTGCTCCACTCCTTCCCAGTCTTGATCAGGAGGAGAAGCGGGTGGTGCTGCCCTGTTGACAGCAACGGGCATGTGGATCGCAGGCTACGCACGGGCAGCCTGATATTGACGTCGGTGGTGTCGACGGCGGGTGTTATCCGGCGGGGCCAGCGGGGCTAATGCCGGCTGATAGACGGGGGCCGATGCCTTAACCCGGTCTGCTTGTTGAGCCCTTGCCAGGCGAAGGGTGCCGGGCCTTGCTTGGGTTGGTGAAGTAACCCGGGCTGCCTTGGGAACCCATGCCTACTTGCCCTTGGTCGGCCTGGGGGCCGGTCGGTGCTGTGGAACCGGGGCCAGAGCTACGGGCGTCATCCTGCCCTTCATCTTCCCCAGTGGCTGGAAGGAGTTACGTACTGGAACGGCGGGTATGATGCGATCCGAGATAACTTCGGAGCGCTGCCCGAAAAGATGCACCCAGAACGTTCCGACGACAGTAGATTTGCCAGAGCTGGAGACCCGGCCTCGGGGTCATGTGGTTGCATGGCTCCTCTGGAGCCTTCTCTGATGGGAAGCCGAGCCTGGGCGAGATGGGCCGGCGATTTCGTGCACATGGTGCACGTTGCAGCCCAGTGTCTCTACAGGGGCAGCCTTGGGAGATCCGGGCATTGGTCGGCCGGCAGCAGCTTTGGTGGCCCCCTGGATAGAGGCGTTGCTCTTGATCCCATCAGACGCTTCCATGTCCAATAGGTGCACGAAGGCCACTCCCAAAAAGTTGGGGAAGCCAACCGAGGGAGGGAAGCTCCCGAAGGTGAGAGGGACGGCCATGTAGCCGTTCCGCACGTGACTCTCGACGGGATGGTGGCCGAAAGTGAGTGCCATCGGGACGTCCATAACGCAACCTGCATTCGCAAATTAGGGAATCAGTACTACAAGAAGGGGGGCCGTGGAGCCCTTGGTTCTGGCAAAGAGATGAAGGGTGATCCAGTCCCACCGGGCGTGCCAGACTTGTGGACGCACTAAAATTCGCTTATTATGTAGTTCATTTATTTAGGTGCGTGGGCATGCCAGTCACAAAGTGACGACTTATTCGGGCTCCGAAGAGCCCATGGTGCGCTCGATCTGACTCAGTCAGGCGATTGTGTAGTTCGTGTCTGGACTAAGACCCGTTGTGCCATAAAGGTCACAACGTCATTTACATCCCCTCGGAGAGGGGACTACCCTTGATTAATTGCCAGAAATAAGGGCTCCACGGTCGAAAGAAATACTAATTAATGCAGGAAGAAAAAAAAAGGTAGTCGGGCCACGCGGTGAGCCCAGGGTGAGGGCGTGAATACGCGGGTCATGTCGGTCGTCGATGGACCATTCCATGTTTGGACGAAAGTTCATGCGGAAAACGAGACGGTAACGGGGGAACAACCCGTACAAATATCTGCCAGGGTATGGCAATTTCAATACAGGGGGAAGGTGGGATCCCAACGGGAGGAGGGAGCCCTGGTGAGATATTGGCCCGAGGTAGGGCCGGGCGGTCACCATGACGAGGGAGATGATTCCCGAGGATGATGCTCGGCTTACGAGGGCATCATTAATATTCCCAGACTCGGAATCCGAAAGGGGAGATGAAGACCATGTCGTTATGTTCGTGAGTCGCATTGAGTGGCATGGGTCGTTACCGCTCCTTTGTTTGTGTTACTCCCTTTTATCTCGTTATTATTGTTATCACCCGTTATCCCTTTTTATTACAGTTTTTTTTGTACTTATATATTCATTAGAGAGATGATGGGGTGTACTATTGGAAGAGTTGGAGGAGTGCACCGCTAGAGGGGCAAAGGGGAGCGTACCGCTGGAGCACTGGGAGTGTACTGCTGGAAGGGCTGGAGGAGTGCACCGCTAGAGGGCCAAGGGGGGAGCGTAACGCTGGGGCACAGGGAGTGTACCGTTGGAAGGGCTATAGGAGTGCACCGCTAGAGGGCAAAGGGGAGCGTACCGCTGGAGGAGAGAAGGTGTGCCGCTGGCAGGTGGAGACTAGGGTGCACCGCTGAGGGAAGTGGATCAGGGGCACCGCTCGAGGGTGAAGACTAAAGTGTATCGCTGGAGGAGATGGGCCAGGGTGTACCGCTGGAGGGTTGAAGGGTGTACCGCTAGAGGGTTGAAGGGTGTAACGCTGGAGAGTTTGAGGGGTAGGGGGAGTTCAGAAGAAGTCCTCTCGTTTATACAGGTCTGATGGGAGACTTCAGAGGATCAACTTTCGATTTTGTTATGTGATTCAGCCCCAATTCACACCCCATAGTGCAGCCCTTCGGATCTTGTTCAGTTCAATTCCTCAAATCTTGCAAAGTCCTTTTCATTGATTAAAATGTCTCATTGTTGCTTAGTCCATCTGTTTGCTGCTTCTTTTCATCTTTTAAATTTGTTGTTATTCCTGACAAAAATTCGGCAGCACCTCCCCTTGACCCGGGAGGTAAAGGAATAACAAGGAACATGCCCACAGGGAGTGGCATGAACCAACAACTGAGGGGGGTGCCTGAGCAGCCGCCTTTAGGGAAACTTTAGAAATCTCGGAGAAAACATCGAACGAGGAACCAGTAGACTGATGCAAGATATGAGTACACCTGGAGCTGGCCAATGTACAGACTTGGAGTTTGGATGTATAGACTTTACGTCCGAAGCAGCCAGCCAATGTACAGACTTGGAGCTTGGATGTATAGACTTTACGCTCGAAGCAGCCAACCAATGTACAGACTTGGAGCTTGGATGTATAGACTTTGCGTCCGAAGCAGCCATCCAATGTACAGACTTGGAGCTTGGATGTATAGAGTTTGCATTCGAAGCAGCCAGCCAATGTACAGACTTTACGTTGCAGCAACCAACCAATGTACAGACTTCGTTTGTGCAATCAGCCAACGTGCAGACTTCGTGTTGCAGGATGTATAGACTTTGAACGCATGAAACACACGGGCTGTACAGGCTTGGTCTAAAAGTGTATAGACTTGAGCTGACGGATGTATAGACTTGGTGTGCAACCTTGACAGAAACCCTGAATGAAGCGTGCCGCTGAAGGGCCAAATGGTCGTGCCGCTGAAGGGCTGAAGGGCCGTGCCGCTGGAGGGTTGAAGGGCCGTGCCGCTGGGAGCTTGAGGCCGTGCCGCTAAAGGGCCTTAGGCCCGTGCCGCTGGAGGCACCAAAGGTGCCATTTTGACAGGGGCCTTTGCTTTTGCTTCGGGAACTTGAAGCCATGCATTCTTTGGGATATTTCTTCACCGTTAGGGGCCCGAGGGAGGGTCCGTAGCAGTGTGTCAATTCAGGAGGACATATTGTGACTTCTCGGTCTTCTAATGCCCCCGTGTAAATGTGGGGATTTGTCGGGCGGTAGTATCTTCCCGAAGCCTTGGATGGCCAGTCTCTCCGGGTCTTCTTCCTTTGACTTTGACTTTAATGCGGGGCTCGGCGAGACATATGGACGTGTAATTTTATACGTCCACAGCCGCCGGTTAGATTGTCTCCTTTGGGCCCATTTAGCCCGTTTAGCCCCTTTTCATGTTATTTCAGCCCAGTTTAGTTGTCCATCAACATACTGAATATTCTAAAGTCTTTTACTTGTCTTTTGGATCAGATTGGTGAAGCCCGATGACGTTGGGGTCGTAGGGACCAGCCCATTCCATAATAGCTTTATAAGTTGCCGAGGTTGATCTCGAGCGTGTCTCGAGATTCAGTGCAGCCTCATCCCATGATCAGAAGCTTACTGCAAGAGTTTTAATAGGGCGGATGACTGCCCGTAAGTTCTTTCATCCTGCGAGGACTATTCTTTGGGTTTGTTCGACTCAATCGTTTCCGTGACGGATAACGACTTTGTCGGGTAGCGGCTTTACCGAAAAAGGCATGGCCGGATTATTTTTGTGTTACAGTAGACTCCTTTCACTGGTTGATGAAGCTGGGACGCTTCGAGCTTACTTCGGGGATCGTCCCTCGGCTTACGAGAATTTCTTTGGCATTGGACTTGGTTGCCATTCTACTTTCTGAGCATCGGCGGCTCGAGAAGGCATCTTCTGTTTGCATATTGTGACGGTTGACCATAATCGGCCGGTGTCATATATCCGTGTAATATTTTGGGGGTCAACAGTTGTACGTCGCAGAGATATATATTATTCTGAATTGTACTGAGATTGAACCCTATGTTGAGTAAGTTCTTAACTCATATTTTCTTATGTACATAAGTTGTTTATCCTTCTTCTTGCCATTTAAGATAGTAGTGTATTCATATTGCAGACAATTTGATTCAAAATTAGTATAAAAATATCCAAATATCTAGAACATGGAGGTTGAAAAAGAACGCGGGAAGTTTTTTGCCAGATAGCTGAGATATCGAGTTAGTGTCGGTCATTGAATATATACGTTTCCATTTACTTCTGTTGCAATAAATGTTAATATTTTAGCTACTCTGATTTACATATAGGTTGAACAAGGTCTTATTACTGATGAAAGAGTACAGGAGATAAGTTATGGCCCCTCGAAAGTTGTACGTGCCTATCCAAGATATATTATGAATAGATACTAATTTCACACGAGAGATTATAGACGAAATAAGTGTATGATGAACATCGGCGTTTGTGTTAGGGGAAGTGCGTACAATGAAAATGAGCTGGACTACTATGATATTCTTGAGGAATTAAGTCATAAAATTACAATATCTGGGACAAGACAATCATGTATTCCTATTTAAGTTTCATTGGTTTGATTCTAATTCTGTTCGACATGACACAACATATGGGATTGTCGATATCAAACAAAAGTCTAAACTTAATACATATGAACCGTTCATTTTGACCGCACAAGCCCAGAAAGTGTATTATTCAAGCTATTCATCATCCAAGAATAAAGATTGGTGGATAGTTTGTATGGTTAAAGCATGACTTTTTCCCACTTATGAGTTGAATATGAGTGAAATTGTCTTAGAGGATGCCAATGCTGAATATTTTTAATCAGACGAAGTTGGCGTTGTAGGTTCCACACATCTTCATTTGGATGAATCTTATGAGCCACTGTCGTTACATACGGAAAATGAAGTGGAAGAAGTCAATCCAACAGAGCTAAATGTTGATGTTATAGGGGAGGATGTGTAACGACTCGACATTCGAATACCGGGAGAGGCCCGATAACCCGAATCCCGAACCGCCACCCACGAGCCCAAAGACTCGGAAGGGTTAAAATGATGGTGTGGAAATATGCGAGAATCTAAAATAATTGCAGAACTATGCAGTTTATATGAATAAGCGGGATTTAATAATTAACATTAAATAAATTACATGGTCCATAATCTAACAACAGTCTAAAATATAACAGTAGTCCACAACTAGTACAGTGCAGAAAGAAAAGTACAACTACACGGGACATACCCCGGCTCTGGCAACTGGCAACTAACCCTGGGCACTAGAACCACGTGGAGCCTCAGAAGCGCTCCCCTGAAGCCTCGCCTCACCTGAAACCACAGAAAGACACAGGGAATGAGCCTCATAACAAAAGGCTCAGTAGGGATCACCCGGACCTCTACCTCGCAAAACGAGAAACTACACAGAAAGCAATCAAAGGCTAACAAAATAAGTAAACGGGAAAGCTCAGCCACGTCAAGTACCGACCACACGGCACAAAAATTGAGACAACCCGACAGAACACCAAGAGTCACTACCTGAGAAAGATAGGAGTACCACCTACTAGAAGCAAGGCCGGATGCGCCCCCTGGCGTCTTAGATCGCGCCTCAGGTGTCCCCTTCATTGCACCCTGGCGGAACGGGGACTCGTACTAGTTATCACATAACAAGGATTGGTCGGGGTCGGGCTCGTCAGCCCAGGTCCACCGCCCCCGACCATGTGTGCATGCACAGACCATGCGTCCTACGTCAGGCCCTCTGACTGGTTTTTCCCTCAGCCGGACTCTGGCTGCAAGACGTGGGGCCCTACGGTAAGTAGTCTAAAAATCGTCTCTCGCGGTAGCCTCGTCACCACTCCATGGTGAGACCACTCGCGTGTCGAAACGCTACTACTAGTGGAGGGCCGTTGAAGGAGTAGACTCTCTAGCCAACGGAAGACAACGTCTAAACCGGACAAAGTACAAGGACTACACCTCGTACCGACACCGACTCATAGTGACACCAACCGAAACATACCACTCCCTAGGGTCCCCACGACACCCACATAAGGCTCCCATGTGATGTCTAGCATCAGTCGGACCGTAGGTCAACATGGGGATCGAGGTCCACTCGCCCGGGATTTGAATCGGCAAGAAACGAACTCCGGTTGGATAAAAGATAGGTGGCGGTCCACTCTGGACCGCCTCTAGGCAAAAACGGCCTAATGTTGGACCGCCTCAGAGAGAAACAGTCCTCTTGTTGGGTTCGGTGCGGTGGATTCAGAGGGGGGTGAATGAATCTCCCCTTTAAAAATTTCGCCCAATTAAAATCTAATGCTCAGAACTGCGGAATTCAGATTCACTAAGTCAACTGATATGCTTATAGATGAACTGACTAGTGACTTAGGAACAATGACAAAGGACTCTCAAAACTACAATCAAACACACAGTGTGCAATCAATCCATATCGTACCTATGCATTCATCTAGTGAAATCAAACAAGAAATCAAACCACAGTAGACAAGAGGATTTTTCGGTGGTTTGGTCCGCAGACGTACGTCCACCCCACACTCAAACCCGAGTGTGGCTTCCCTCTGACTCAGCTTGAACGGCTGGGCATCATAGCTTGCCTACATCAGCTGGGCCTCTCAGCTTGCCATCCACTGAGCATCACAGCTTGCTACCGCTGGGCAATACAGCTTAGCCATCCGCTGGGGACTACAGCTTAACCCGTCTAGTGGAATCCTCCACTACAAACGTTGAGCAACACAGCTTGCTCTGCTGACAAATAGCTTGAAGAAAGGTTTAAAAGAAAACACAAAATGATAAATCACAGCACCGGAAAGCTGTATACGATAAAGCACAAAGTATATCCCTGCAGGGAATGAAGCTCAAACAATTGAGCAAACTCAGATCTGGTTTTGAACCAAAGATCTGAGGAACGAACTCCTCTCTCTCTCTTCTTTCTTCTCTACTCTCGGTGGCTCTCTGCTTTTCTCTTCTCTCTCTTTTTCTTCTCTGCTTCTTCTGCTTCTCTTTTCTTTCTCACTGGATCGTGCATACTCTCAGATCCTTCTCTGCTTCAGTCACACTCTCCTCTGCTCCGATCAGTCTTCTCCTGAGGAAAAAGTCTTCATATATATAGCAACAGCTAGGGCGTGTGTCTTTCACATTTCTCACCCAGAAGGTTCCTCCACGTGTCATCATCCTGTCAGCCCTTCCAGCCTCAGATCACGTGCCCTTCATTAAGCTCCTCGAGTATAAGTCCTGTCAGGTCAGACGAGGATGCATTGAGTAACTTTAAATCAACTCTGATGGAAAATAAAAGAGTGCATCGAGTAAGTCTGAAGTTTAAACGAGAATGTATAGACTTGATGCACAAAATGCAGTGTGCACATGAGAAAGTATGTACAAACTTGCCCGATGTAAAGTGCACGCAATGTACAGACTTGCTGAACAGTCGTATGGACATAACACCAATGAATGTGTAGACTATGTGCAATGCATGAAGCAATGTAGAGACTTAGAGTGAAGACGTGCACAGATGCAGATAGCAAGGTATATACATTACAAATGGATGCACTGACATGCCAGATGAATGTACAGACTATGCATGCAACAATGTGTAGACTTAGTGTTTGTGCAGCTAGCCAATGTATAGACTTGGCGTTTGTGCAGCTAGCCGTTGTATAGACTTGGCGTTATGAAGCACACGGGCTGTACAGACTTGTGCAGACTTGCTGGCATGCGGATGTATAGACTTGTGCAAACTTGCTAGCAAGCAATGTGCTGACTATGCCATGAATGTATAGACTTATGTGTTGTGCAACAGACAATGTATAGACTTTGCATATGCATGAGACGCTAAGTGTATAGACTATACTGACGATGTGCAGACTTAATTGCATGAAGCACATGATGCAATGTACAGACTTGTCAGCACACGATGTATAGACTTGTTAAAGAAGAGATGCATGTGCAGACTTTGATGAGAGACATGCACATATGCACAAGGAAATGTATTGACTTTGTGTGCAGACTTTGTGTGTGTGCGAGAAGGATGTACAGACTTGAGTGTGTGCGACCAGACAATGTATAGACTTGAAGTCAAGAGATGCACTGGCTGTACAGACGATGTATAGACTTAGCATGAGATGCTAAGTAAGACGGTGCAATGTATAGACTTAGCAAAGACATCGTGAGCAACTGGACGATGTACAGACTTGAGTTCGTGCATGCTACAGGGCAATGTATGGACTTTGAATGTGTTCATGCTAAAACAGTGAACGTAGGTAAAGATAGGAATGTATAGACTTGTGTGTGAGATGCATGAACAAACCACAATGTATAGACTTGGCGGATGTATAGACTTGATATGCATGAAGCACACGATGCAGCTAGACCCTGTACAGACTTATCAATGTGTAGACTTGCACATATGCATGAACAAGTGAAATGTGCAAACGTTGTACAGACTTGCTAAGTCTGGAGTTAAGCATGAACGCACAATGCATAGACTATGCATATGATGTACAGTATGTATGAATGCACCATGTATGCAACAATGTATAGACTTGAGTGTGCATGCGTCAAAGCAATCAGCAGAGAATGTGCAGACTTGTTGTAATGATGCATGAATGTTACAGCTAAGAATGTATAGACTATATGGCGTGCAACTGATGAATGCACCGATGCAGAGTGCGTATAAACAGAGAAATGCACAGACACATTGTGTGAAAGATGAGCAATGCATATAGTAGTGAACAAATGCAATGTATGCTAAACACAATGACTGGCTCACTGTGATACTCTCACAGTGTTGCTATCATCAAAATAAAATAGCATATGCTTGTGCCTAAGGGGCACAACACCTCTTTGGACCGCCAGACTCCTCAGGGAAGAAACGGTCTACTACAGACTGCTTAGGACAAAAATGGTGCACTCCTAGGCCGCCTCATGGTGTAAAATGGTCTCATGGGGACCGCCACGCCATGGAGCTGCGAAGGAGTGAAACGGTCACCTTGTGACCATTTGGACATGAAACAGTCTCTCTGGGACCGCAAGGCGGGGTTAAACGGTCACCCCATGACCGCTTAATCCCAAAAATCTCCAACGGTCAAATGCCAACGGTCAAAAATGCCTCGAAGGTCATGCCGGCCCACAGGGAAAACGGTCGGCCGATAGGCCGCCACTGGGTCTTAGTGGTCTATCGCATGACCGCTAAGCCCAACCGACACTTGGGGCCAGAAAATGGTCAATCTGGGGCCGCTTCTAGCAAGAAATGGTTCCTGGAAGGACCGCTTCCATTCCGAAAAATTGAGAATGGCGGGAATGGCCCAAAAATGCCATTCCACGCCCCATTCACCCCTAGGTGAAGGTGAATCAAAAGGGGAACCCTTCCCCATGCCCCATGGCACCATTTGATGCCCACAAACCACCAAATAACGCGGTGAATCTCTAGATCCCGCGCTCAAACACCAAATCATGGATTTCCCTTTCCCGGCTCAAATGAACCCTTCTTAACCTCCTCTCGGCCTCGAAATCGCAGGGAAGACGGTAAATGAGCTAAGGATCCGTCACCCTACCTCGGAGTTGCCTGAAACACGGCGGATCGCAGTCGATCTTCAAAACTTCGCTTAAAACCCTCGAGCTCCCATGATCTCTCCACGAGCCGCACACCGCCACGATCGCCACACTGCCATTGTCGTCGCCACGCCATCACCTCGCCACGGTCCATAGCCGGAGGGGAGGTTACCGCAGTCGTCGCCGGAAGTGGGGGGGAAAGCCACGGCCGGAAGCGCTCATAGGAGAGAGGAGGAAGAAGAGAGAAAGAAGAAGAAGAAGAAAGAAAAAGAAAAGTGTATATATAGAAAATCTGGATTTTCCAAAAAATATGAAAAATATAGAAAAATATATTTCCTCGATCCCCGGAACACGCCGGACGTACTGGTACTGTCTCGGAGTAGGAGAACGCAACGATTTTCCCTATACAGGGTTCTGTAGGTCCGTCAGAGAAAAACACGTGTAAACTGCGAAACACGTTCCGAGACCCCCAAACTGATCCGAAACCCACGGATCCAGATCTGAAAAGTGTCCAAAAAACTTGAAGCATTACAGCCCACCCCCCTTAAACAGAATTCATCCTCAAAATTCAAAATAAAGCACGGGGGAAACAGAGGGGACTTACTCGAATAGTTAAGGGAACTGTTGACGCATCTCGTCCTCTCGCTCCCAAGACGCCTTGCCGCCAGAGTGTCGCTGCCACACCACATTAACCAGAGGAATAACCTTGTTCCGCAGGTGCTACTCTCGCCGATCCTCAATACGGATGGGGAACTCCGGAAGAGACAGATCGGGAGTCACCTCGGGCCAAACGGAATCCTCCAAAACATGTGAATCGTCGAGCATGTACTTCCTCAGCATGGAGACATGGAACACATCATGCACCGCAACCAACTCCGAGGGTAGCTGCAGCCGATAAGCAACCTCGCCAATGCATTCCACAATGGGAAAAGGGCCAACATAGCGGGGACTCAACTTCCCACGCCGCCTAAAGCGCATTACCCCCTTCATAGGAGAAACCCTCAAAAATACTCGGTCATCGACCGTGAAATTGAGGGACTGCCTTCTCCGATCGACATAACTCTTTTGATGACTCTGCGCCGCCAACATGTTCTGACAGACCAAATGCACCACATTCACGCACTGCTGCACCAGCTCTAGTCCCGTCATAACACACTCACCAACCTCAAAGCAATCGAGTGGAGTCCGACACGGTCGCCCATACAATGTCTCATAGGGAGCCATCACAATGCTCGAATGATAGTTGTTGTTATAGGCAAACTCCACCAATGGTAGATGGTGAATCCAACTCCCCTACCACTCCAGGCAACATGACCTCAGCATCTCCTCTAGCGTCTGGATGGTCCTCTCTGACTGACCGTCCAATTGAGGATGGTACGCCGTGCTAAAATCTAACTCGGTGCCTACATCTCTCTGGAAACTCCTCCATAATCTAGAAGTGAAACGCGGATCTCGATCTGAAACAATGGAAATGGGAGTTCCATGTAAAGGTACGATCCGCTCCACATAAACACGTGCCAATTTGGGCACACTCCAGCTAACTCTGATCGGTAACTACCGAGCCGCCTTCGTCAGCCTATCTACCAACAACCAAATACTATCCTGCCCACTCGGAGTCCTCGACAATCCCACCACAAAATCAGTGATCACATGGTCCCATTTCCACGCGGGAACCTCCAAGGGTTGAAGCCTACCACCAGGTCGTTGATATTTTGCCTTCACCTGCTAACAGGTCAGGCACCTGGCCACAAACTCAGCAACATCTTGCTTCATGCCAGGCCACCAGAACTACCTCCTCAAGTTCTGATACATCTTTGTCACACCCAGATGTACGGTGTACCTACTCCCATGAGCCTCTAGTAACACTACACGTCTCACCTCCTCCTCGGCATGGACGTATAGCCTACCTCGGAATCTCGCCGCTCCGTCCTCACCGAGCTCTACATCTCATAGCCTAAATCTGGGGAAACTCAGGGTCTGCATGCTGGGCCTCTGTCACCTGATGACGGATGGCTAGTGTGACAGTCTAGCTCACAAGAATAGCTAACCCTGGCTCTTGAGGAACCTTAAGCCTAAATGTCACGGCTGGCACTTGTTACCAGAGCCTCCACTTCCTCAACATCATCGCACTAACCACGACCTTCCTGCTCAAGACATCAGCAACAACGTTCATCCTGCCCAGCTGATAAGACAGGGTGAAGTCATAATCCTTCATATACTCCATCCATCTCCACTGCCTAAGGTTAAGGTCCTTCTAAGTGAACACATACCTCAAACTCTGATGGTCAGTGAACACCTCGAACTTCTCGCCGTACAGATAATGCCTCCAAATCTTCAATGCAAAAATTACAGCAGCCAACTCAAGGTTATGGGTAGGGTAGTTCTCCTCGTGTGGCGTCAACTACCGTGATGCATACGCCACAACTCTACCGTGCTACATCAGCACAACACCCAAACCGATCCTGGAAGCATGTGTACACAATACAAAACCTCCTGATCCAGAAGGCAACACCAACACCGGTGCTGAGGTGAGCAACCTCTTTAGCTCCATAAAGCTCTGCTCACACTCATCACTCTAGATAAACGGCACATCCTTCCTCGTAAGTCTGGTCATCGGGGCTGCAATACGAGTAAAATCCTAGATGAACCTCCTATAATAGCCTGCAAGTCCCAAGAAACTCCGAATCTCCGTCATGGACCCCGGCCTCGGCCACTGCACCACTGCCTCGACCTTGGCTGGATCCATGGAAATACTATCACCAGAAATCCTGTGCCCCAAAAAGTGCACCTCACGAAGCCAAAACTCACACTTGCTAAGTTTTGCATACAACTAGTGATCTCGCAAAGTCTGCAACACAATCCTCAAATGGTACTCATGCTCCTCTGTAGACTGCGAATAAACAAGGATGTCGTCCACAAACACGACCATAAACTGATCCAAGTAGGGATGGAACACCCTATGCATCAAATCCATGAACACTGCGGGGGCATTGGTGAGCCCAAACGGCATCACCAGAAACTCATAATGCCCATACCTCGTGCTGAACGCAGAGCTCTCCACATCAGACTCACGAATCCGCAGCTGATAATAAACAGATCGCAGATCAATCCGCGAGAACACTCGAGCAGACTGAAGCTGATCGAACAAGTCATCGATCCGTGGCAACGGATACTTGTTCTTAATGGTCACCTCGTTTAGCTGCCAGTAGTCAATACACAACCTCAGACTACCATCCTTCTTCTTCACAAATAATACTAGCGCACCCCAAGGGGAAAAACTAGGACGAATGTATGTCTTGGTGAGCAACTCCTGCAACTGCGCCCTCAACTCTCTCCGCTCAGCGGGAGCCATGCGGTAAGGAGCCTTCGACAAAGGCCCCGTACCAGGCACAACCTCGATAACAAAATCGATCTCCCGCTGGGAAGGTAATCCAGGTAAATCATCGGGAAAAATATCGGGGAACTCGTACACTACCGGAATGTCTTCCACATCTGGCTCTGACTGATCCACCACGACCATAGAAGCGAGAAAACCTTGACAACCCGCATCGAGCAATCGACGAGCCCTAATAGCCGAAATAAGAAAGCGGGAAGAGGAAGACCTGATACCTTGGAAAAAGAAGGTGGGTCCCCGAAGTTGCCGAAAATAAACCTTCTTCGAGCCACAATCCACTAAGGCATGATGGGCCTCGAGCCTATCCATGTCTAAAATCACATCAAAATCCTGAAGTGGTAATGCATAAAGCCTGGCCGGCAAGCTCCGCCCTTCCACTCACACAGGCACCTTCTCAAAACAATATGGGATGATCATAAAATCACCAGTAGGCAACTCTACCGCCAAATCACAGGACATCTGGGTTACCGGCTCCTCAATACTCAGCGTGAAATCTTCCGAAATAAATGAATGCGACGCGCCAGAATGAAACAAAACTCGAGCTGTGCAACCCAAAATCATAACAGTACCTTCTACAAGCTGCGAAAACTCTGCCTCTGCCCTGGTTATGTGTGTAATCTTACCTCGAGACCTCTGCCTACCCACACTGACTGACTGGGGTAGTGACGGATATTGCCCCTGCTGCTGATGCTGCTGCTGCGGCTGCTAATGCTGAGGGTACTGCTGCTGATGAGGATACTGCTACTGATGCGGACTCAAAGGATAGTCACGCGCCATATGCCCTGCCTGGTCACATCTGAAACAGATCACTGGCGTCGTGCACTGCCTGAGCGGGTGAGAACTGTAAGGTTCCACATAGCACAGTACGTGCAACGTAGCAGATAACAAAAATTTATTTACCCGAACCCGGTTAGATGGAATCCTAGATCTGTGCTCTAATCGATGCATTAATTACCCAACCCCTAATTACGGGTTACAGATTTCATCTTGCGCGGAATGATGCTGTCTGCTATGCCCAATGCAGAATCTCACGGACACCGAGCCGCACAGAAGTACAGCCTCTAGAGCAGATCCACACGGATCCTTGCGCAGCGACGGCGTCTCCCGACCCCGATCTTTCCTTTTCTTTCCCTTTCTGGAGAGAGAGAGAGCTTCTAGGGAGAGAGAGAGAGCAAGAGGGAGGAAGGGGGAGAGTTAATCTCTTCTTCCCTTGCTGTTAGTGCTTGCTTAAGCCAAGGGGGAAGAGAGCTCTCGTAGGATAATATAAATAGATTTAATACCTTTTCAAAAGAGTCCATAAGGATCAAAATTGTATATATATCCTTTTCATTATTGTACATATATATTAAGCCCCTCTTATATGCCTTTCCAAAAAGATTTCAAGGGAATTAATATATACATTTGTACAATAATAATCCGTCACCCAAGAATCTATTGTGTGTGATCTTCTAGACCCTTAGTCACTCTAGTTTAAGGCCCGTTAACTTCTAATTCCCAATTAGAAGTAAATTAAACTTATTATTCGCTTCTACTAGAGCCGAATAATAGTTTAATTTATTCTGAACTCTTCATCACGTTGGGTCAAGCAAATCCGCGTGATCCTAGAGGACGCCGGGTTTAAACCAGCATGTCTGGTACCTGTAAGTCTACAGTTGCCGCATCGCTATAATCCCTCGCTCATTCTGTGAGTCTGGTTCGATCGAGGGTATGATTTCTGTCAAACCCCATGATCGTACCATTTGACCATGACATCCTTTAAAGTGTATGACGTCCATTCTAAACGAACTCACATGACCCTGGCCAGGGATTTAATGGAGCGTCAGTGTCATTACCCATTAACTATCTGATATATACCCGACAGTGAGCGATCCCCTCTTGACCATTGATGATCTTCACACGTATCCTGAAATGGTTAATGACTCGGCAATTCATGACTTATGGTTAAAGTCACTTAGCCAAGTAATTAAACCATCCCAGTCCTCGTGTAAGATCCGATCAATGTCTCAGGTCAAAAGATCAACGATACTACTGAGATAGTTGGATCTTCAGTTGACATTAGGTATAATCAACCATCTGAAGATCCAATAGCGGATTAGTTCAGTGTACATCCTCCAAGAACATACACCTACACATATGTGTTGGTGCCTCGCACCGATGACCAAGAGACTGGTCAGTCACACATCATGTGTACTGGTTTAATAGGTAACCAAAGTCCCCGAGTGATTACCCTCCAACCAGGAACAGTTTAAGGTATGTGTCCATGTAAAGTCAGTCTCATGATCGAGATCTCATCTCGAGTTAACTTTACAACCACATATCCTAGGGACATCGTAAAGTAATATACAATCACATATTTACGCTCAAATACCACTGATCTTTGACCTCCTTGCGCTTCTTACCAAAACCTCTCTTGAAGAACTTCTTGACCTTCGAGCCAAAAGATACAGATCTTGCCGCTGATGCCTCTGGCGCCGATGCTCCCGAACTACCCGTAGCGTGCTGAAAGGTGCTCTACTGCTGGGTAGCCATCTGCTGGCTGCGGCATGACAATGACTGCCCCTGGCCAACCTGTCCTCGGATCTTCTGCATATCCAGCTCCAAGAATGCCGCCACACGAGAAGCTGTCTCCAAATCAGTGGTAGCGTTTGCCATCAAGAGGTGCCTCAGATCCTGCCTCAAACCCTGGACGAACTGCTCAGTCTTCAGCTCCTCATTCTCCATGATATGGGGAGCATAACTGCCTAACTCAACAAACCGAGCCCTATAATGCAACACTGACATGTCGCTCTGAACCAGCTCCAGAAACTGACGCATCTTCTACGTACTGACATAGGGTGGGCAGTAAGTACGCTCGAAGACCCTAACAAAGTCCTTCCACGCGACCTGCTAAAGGGAACATGACTGAAAGGATGTCTTCCACTCCGAATACCACCAAGCTCGAGTCGAACCCAGCAACTGGTTACAAGTCAACATCACCCTATCCTCCTCGGCGCAGTTCATGGAACTAAACACTCTCCCCATCTCATCAAGCCAGTCTCGGGCCACATCTTGGTCTGGCTGGCTGCCATAGTAGGGTGGATGGAACTGAAAAAAGTCCCTCACTGCACGGCTAGGCCCACCCCTAGACGACGAGCCCTCACCAGCATCTCTGCCAAACTGCTGAGTCATAAACTGAAACATACTCCGAAAGAAATTCTCTGCCCCCGGAACTCTCGTTGCATCCCCCGTCTAAGTGGCAACTGGTGGCACTCTGCTTTGCTCCTCCTGCTCCTCTGTCGATTGTCCCTGCTGAGAGTGTGGCCTCCGTCTCGGCGCCATACTTGCCTGTTGCAAAAGACAGAAGACACGGAAAATGATGAAATCAATAAAATATATGATGCCCTAAGCTAGTACCGACTGTACATCATCATTATGGACTAGTGGACCACTGCAATTATTTATTATTCTTATATATATCCACAACCGCGCTCTGATACCAACTGTAATGACCCGAGATCCGAATACCGGGAGAGGCCCGATAACCCGAATCCCAAACCGCCACCCACGAACCTGAAGACTCGGAAGGGTTAAAAGGATGGTGTGGAAATATACGAGAATCTAAAATAATTATAGAACTACATATTTTATATGAATAAGCATGATTTAATAATTAACATTAAACAAATTACATGGTCCACAATCTAATAACAATCTAAAATATAACAGTAGTCCACAACTGGTACAGTCCAAAAAGAAAAGTACAACTACACAGGACATACCCCGGCTCTTGGAACTGGCAAATAACCCTAGGCACTAGAACCACGTGGAGCCTTAGAAGTGCTCCCCTGAAGCCTCGCCCCACCTGAAACCACAGAAAGACATAGGGAATGAGCCTCATAACAAAAGGCTCAGTAGGGATCACCCGGACCCCTACCTCGTAAAACGAGAAACTGCACGGAAAGCAGTCAAAGGCTAACAAAATAAGTAAACAGGATAGCTCACCCACGTCAAGTATCGACCACATGGCACAAAACCTTAGACAACCCGACATAACACCAAGAGTCACTACCTGACAAAGATAGGAGTATCACCCACTAGAAGCAAGGCCAGATGTGCCCCCTAGTGTCTTAAATCGCGCCTTAGGTGTCCCCCTCATCGCACCCTGGTGGAACAGGGACCCGTACTAGTAACCACAGAACAAGGATTGGTCGGGGTCGCACTCGTCAACGCAGGTCCACCGCCCCCGACCACGTGTGCACACACAGACCATGCTTCCTGGGTCAGGCCCTCTGACTGGTTTTCCCCTCAGCCGGACTCTGGCTGCAAGACATGGGGCCCTACGGTAACCAGTCTATAAATCGTCTCTCGGGGTAGCCTCGCCACCGCTCCCTGGTGGGACCACTCGCGTGTCGGAAGGATACGACTAGTGGAGGGTCGCTAAAGGAGTAGACTCTCTAGCCAACGGAAGACAACGTCTAAACCGGATAAAGTACAAGGATTGCTTCTCGTACCGACATCGACTCACAGTGATACCGGCCGAAACATACCACTCCCTGGGGTCCCCACGACACCCATGTACGGCCCCCATGTAATGCCTAGCATCAGTCGGACCGTAGGTCAACACGGGGATCGAGGTCTACTCGCCCGGGATTTGAATCGGCAAGAAACAAACTCCGGTTGGACAAAAGACAAGTGACGGTCCACTCTGGACTGCCTCTGGGCAAAAATGGTCTAATGCTGGACCGCCTCACAGAGAAATGGTCCTCTCTGGACCGCCAGACTCCTCAAGGAAGAAACGGTCTCCTGCAGACCAGTTAGGATAAAAACGGTCCACTCCTAGGCCACCTCATGGTGTAAAATAGTCTCATGGGGACCGCCACGCCATGGAGCTGCGAAGGAGTGAAACGGTCACCTTGTGAGCATTTGGACATGAAACGGTCTCTCTAGGACCACAAGGCGGGGTTAAACGGGCGCCCCATGACCGCTTAATCCCAAAAATGTCTAACGGTCAAATGTCAAAGGTCAAAAATGCCACAAAGATCACGCCAGCCCACGGGGAAAACGGTCGGTCGATAGGCCGCCACTGGGCCTTAGCGGTCTATCGCATGATCGCTAAGCCCAACCGACACTTGGGGCCAGAAAACGGTCTATCTGGGGCCGCTTCTAGCAAGAAACGGTTCCTGGAAGGACCGCTTCCTTGCCGAAAAATTGAGAATGGCGGGAATAGCCCAAAAATGCCATTCCACGCCCCATTCACCCCCAGGTGAAGGGGAATCAAAAGGGGAACCCTTCCCCATGCCCCATGGCACCATTTGATGCCCACAAACCACCAAATAACGAGGTGAATCTCTAGATCCAGTGCTCAACCCCAAATCATGGATTTCCCTTCCCCGGCTCAAATGAACCCCTCTCGACCTCCTCTCAGCCTAGAAATCGCGTGGAAGATGGTAAATGAGCTCAGGATCCGTCACCCTACCTCGGGGTCGCCTGAAACATGGCGGATCGCCGCCGATCATAAAACTTCCCCTAAAACCCTCGAGCTCCCATGATCTCTCCACGAGCCGCACACCGCTGCGATCGCCACGACGCCACCGTCACGCCATCACCTCTCCACGGTCCGCACCGGAGGGGAGGTCGTCGCGGTCATCGCCGGAAGAGGGGGGGGGAAGCCACGGCCGGAAGTGCTCACGGGAGAGCGGAGGAAATAGAGAGAAAGAAGAAGAAAAAAGAAAAAGAAAAGGGGCATATATAGAAATTTCAAATTTTCCAAAAAATATGAAAAATATAAAAATATATTTCCTCGATCATCGGAACACGCCGGACGCACTGGTACTGTCCCGGAGTAGGAGAACGCAACGGTTTGCCTTATACAGGGTTCCGTATGTCCGTTAGAGAAAAACACGTGTAAACTGTGAAACACGTTCCGGGACCCCCAAACTGATCCAAAACCCACAGATCCAGATCCGAAAAGTGTCTGAAAAACTCGGGGTATTACAGGATGAGTCCTCTGAAGAGGAAGAGTTTGAATCTGATGAGACTACTAAGGATGACGAAGATGAGGCTGAGTTAGATATATCATCAGCATCTGAAGACGAAATGGATAATATTTTATAATTTAGTAAGAAATTTTTATATTTTTGTATAATTTTTAATGACTATTATAAATCTTATATATTTGTGGATTGATATGTATTAATTTTATTGTTTTTAATAAATAGATGATCCGAGGAGGTCGTAGTGGGAGTGGGAGGAGACACGATAGTGGGAGGGCTCTACTCCCTCCTCTTTGGCATCTAGATCGAGCACATGTATATCTATCAAATATTTAGCTATATAAGTGTATTAATTATATATTAGATTAAAATATTTTTTTCTTACAGGTCCGTGTGTCGGCTCACCAGCTGGACATGGCATACCGCCACCATCGCAGCTGACATGTATGTATATTTTGAAGCTGCCTAAAATGTTGTGTGATTAAATATTTTGCTTATGATATTTAATTCTTACAGGTCCCAATGCCCTCCCACCAGCTGTGCAGGGCACACCCCCACCACCTCCCGCTACAAGTATGTCTATTTAAATTTCTAGCAAAATATTCTTTGATTATATGTTTTGCTTATGATATTAATTCTTACATGTCCCAATGCCCTCCTACTAGCTAGCTGTGCAGGGCACATCCCCACCACCTCCCGCTTCAGGTATGTATATTTTAATTTCTAACAAAAAATTTTTGATTATATGTTTTGCTTGTGACGTTTAATTCTTACAGTTCCTAGTGCCCTCCCACCAACTGTGCAAGGCACACCCCCACCACTTCCCGTTACAGGTATATCTATTCAAATTTGTAGCAAAATATTCTTTGATTAAATGTTATGCTTATGACATTTAATTCTTGTAGGCCCTAGTGCCCCTATCGGCTCCTCCACCCAGCCGACAGAGGATGTCGGCAGTCGTCACGAGGGTGAGGGAGGCGGGGCCCATGATGGATGTCTATCGTGCTGGATCTTCGAAAAAATTTATATGATTATGAATTATATTCATTATTTATCTTTCAACTATGTAATGCCAACTATTTTAACATTTGTAATTGCAGTGATAAATTAGAACTTGCCGGGGCTGTCCGTCATTCTATGAGATTAGAAATTGTGCATGTTCTCCGGTCGGCAATACTTTCAAAGAATTTTCGATCAGCGTCCAGGATTTATTGTTCGACATGTTCATAGTATGTAATTTAATCATTTAATTCACGTCTTTCCCAAACTCAATTCAGAACAGTATACTAACCCATATAACTTAATTTATTTACAGTGGACTTATCAGTTCACGAGTGGATAGGACGCGGCAAGAGCTCGTTCTGTCTGGGAGGCTATTGTGGAGACACATTATAGGAAGACATTGCATAAGGCCCGAGTAAGGGCTCAAAAAAAAGCTGGTGGGAGCAAAAACTGACATTTCTGGAAGGAGCACCGCCCTCTTTGGATGAGGAAGGAGTATTGGGACGTTGTGTGTGACAAATGGGACGAGCCCAAGTGGATAGAAAAGTCCCAAAAAGAGTTAGCAAATAGGGCGTCACAACCAGACGCAAATGTGCATACGAATGGGTCTGTCTCTTTTACGACCCATAAACAAAAATTGGTAAGTAATATTTCGATTTATCTTCTTATATTTTATTCATATATATGATAATTTTTTACTATGATTTATAAAATAGGCCGTAGAGCTGAATCGAGCTCCATCGTTCCTGGAGGTGTTAGACAGAACACACAAAAAGAAGGGGACAGATCAATTTATTAGTGAGACAGCCCGCTCAGTAGTAGTAAGTTTATATACGTATGCAAGTTTTTCTTTTCATTTAAACATGATTGATTCATATGAAATTTATAAGTTTTTTTATTCGATTTATAGGAAACATATAGCAAACATATGATGGAGAAGTACGGGGAGGGAGACGCGCAACAGCCAGAGTTAGATCCGGTGGCATGGGTGGCAGCAGCTGGCGTACCGAAGAAAGGTTGGTTATATGGTTTTGGGAAGAGCCTGGAGACTAGCACGGTGATATCAGTTTCTACGAGTTCAGGCGCTTCCCTGACTAGTAGCAGCACCTGGCCCCAGTACTTCTCCCAGTGACGTCAGAGACATCGTCCAAGCAGAGATGTCTGATTTTCAGTGGCAAATTAGGATAGAGATGTCAAGCCAGAAGGCATGCATGTTGTAGGCACTCGCTGGCCTCCTCTCCCAGGTAGGAATTCTCCCTCATGGAGCACCCTCGACAACGACATAGCCCCCTCAAGTGAGTGTTTTTTATATTTTTATTTTGGCAAAATTTCAACTAATAAAATCAATGAATATACATGATTTTTGATTCAAAGTAAGAAGACCCTCTTTGGTGTAGGAATAAATCAGGTTAAGATGGTTTATATGAAATAGAATAAGTTTATATAAATCAAAGCGCCCAAATTACTCAATTCAGAACTAAGTTATTTTTCAAAACAAACTTTGTTTAAAATAATTTAGATGACTAGGGGTTCGGGGGTCCAAAATGTGAAATACTTGCCTGATCGGCGTGCCGATCATTCCAACGCAACCTAGGTAGTGAGAGCAACTTGGGAGAGCTGGCGGAATCTAAATCGGATACCCAGTTTAGGCTCGGCGCTCAAATTATTCAATTCAGAACTAAGTTAGTTTTCAAAGTTAACTTTATTTAAAATAATTCAGATAACTAGGGGCTCGGGAGTCTAAAATCTAAAATATCAATCTAAACGACATGTCGATCATTCCAACACGATCTGGGAGGTAATAGTGACTTGGGAGAGCTAAGGGAATCCAAATCGGATACCCGATTTAGGCCCGACGTTAAAAAGAGCATTCTCTAAATGCACTTACTTTAAAATGTAGATAAGGAATTAGGTTGGGGGTCCAAATTCTAAAATACCAGTATGATCGGAGTGTCGATTATTCCAACACGACCAGGAAGGTAACAATGACTTGTGAGAGCTGACGGAATCCAAATCAGATATCTAGTTTGGGCCCAGCGCTCATAAGTACATTCTCTAAATGCACTTAGTTTAAAATATAGATAATAAATTGGGTCGGGGGGTCCAAAATCTAAAATATCGATCTGATCGACGTGCCGATCATTCCAACACGATCTGGGAGGTAAAAGTGACTTATGAGAACTAACGGAATCCAAATCAGATACCCGGTTTAGGCCCAACGCTCAGAAGTGCATTCTTTAAATACACTTAATTTAAAATTAAAGAAGTTGGGTTCGGGAGTCCAAAATCTGAAATACCCATCTGATCGACATGCCGATCATTCCAACACAATCCGAGAGGTAAAAGTGACTTGGGAGAGCTGACGAAATCTAAATGGGATATCCGGTTTGGGCCCGACGCTCAAAAGAGTATTCTCTAAATGCACTTAGTTTAAAATGCAGATAAGAAATTAGGTTGGGGGGTCTAAAATCTAAAATACCGGTCTGATCGATATGTCGATCATTCCAACACGACCTGGGAGGTTAAAGTGACTTGTGATAACTAACGAAATCTAAATCAAATACCCGGTTTGGGCCCGACACTCAGAAGTGAATTCTCTAAATGCACTTAGTTTAAAATTAAAGAATTGAAGCTCGGGGGTCCAAAATCTAAAATACCTATCTGAACAACATGCCAATCGTTCCAACAGGGCCTTAGAGGTAAAAGTGACTTGTGAGAACTGAGGAAATCTAAATCGGATACCTGGTTTGGGCCCGGTGCTCAGAAGTGCATTCTCTAAATGCACTTAGTTTAAAATTAAAGAAGTTGGGCTCGAGGGTCTAAAATCTAAAATATTACTCTGATCGACATGCCGATCTCTTCAACATGACCTGGGAGGTAAAAGTGACATATGAGAGCTGACGGAATCCAAATCAGATACCTAGTTTGGGCCCGGCACTCAGAAGTGCATTCTCTAAATGCACTTAGTTTAAAATTAAAGAAGTTGGGTTCCGGGGTCCAAAATCTAAAATACTGATCTGATCGGCATGCCGATCATTTTAACACTACCTAGGCAGTAAAAGTGACTTGGGAGAGCTGACGGAATCCAAATGTGATATCCAGTTTGGGCTCGGCGCTCAAAAGAGTATTCTCTAAATGCACTTTGTTTAAAATGCAGATAAGAAATTAGGTTGGGGGGGTCCAAAATCTAAAATACCAGTCTGATCGACGTGCTGATCGTTCTAACATGACTTGAGAGATAAAAGTGACTTATGAGAACTGGCGGAATCCAAATTGGATACTCAATTTGGGCTTGGTGCTCAGAAGTGCGTTCTCTAAATGCACTTAGTTTAAAATTAAAGAAGTTGAGTTCGGGGGTCCAAAATCTAAAATACCGATTTGATTGGAATTCCGATCATTCCAACACGACCTAGGAGGTAAAAATGATTTGTTAGAACTGACGGAATCTAAATCGGATACCTGATTTGGGCCCAGCGCTCAGAAGTGCATTATCTAAATGCACTTAGTTTAAAATTAAAGAACTTGGGTTCGGGAGTCCAAAACCTAAAATACCGGTCTAATCGACATGGCAATCATTCCAACACGACCTGAGAGATAAAAGTGACTTGTAAGAGGTGACGAAATCTAAATCGGATTCCTGGTTTGAGCCTGACGCTCAGAAGTGTATTCTCTAAATGCACTTACTTTAAAATTAAAGAAGTTGAGTTCGGGAGTCTAAAATCTAAAATATCGGTCTGATCGACATTTCGATCGTTCCAACACGACCTGAGCGATAAAGGTGACTTATGAGAGCTGACAGAATCCAAATCGGATACTCGGTTTGGATTTAGTATTAAAATTATCGATTTGATATTATGTTTGATTCAAATTTATACAATCAACTAAAATATTTAATTCATCTTTCTATAGTTTTTTAAATTTATTTATTAATAGATGCTTAATGTTATTATTTTTTCAATATAAGATCCTCCAATGAGTGGTGATGAAGGGGACGAGTAGGGCGGGGAGGATAAGGACATGGAGGATGTAGAGGATATTTCTTGATTATTTTTATTATTATAAAATTGATAATTGATGTTTGGTTTCATTTCTTCTATATCTTGGGTTTTGTTTGTGATGGATAGATTTTATGTTTTTTATTTAAATAGGTGTTTATATAAATTATTTATATTTTTTAAAGAATAACAAATATTTTTTCCAACGGAAATTCCAATGGACACATTGCATCCGTCGAAAGGATTCTAACGGAATCACTGGCAGAGTACACTTTCTGTCAGAAAATATATGATGGTTACATTTTAAAAACAATTCACGACGAAATTACCGATGAAATAATTATCCGTCGGAATGGTTTTCGACGAAATTTTCGATGGATTGTATTTTCTGTCAGAAAAAGAATTACAGTTGAAATTTTCGTCGACTACTTGTCCATCAGAAATTACCGACGGAGTTCTGACGAAAAATTCTTCTGTCAGAAACTTTCGATAAGGAATACCTGACGGACATATTCCGTCAGAAATTTCGTCGGAAAATATTTTTTTGATGGATTTCTGATGAAATTTTGACGAAATATGTCCATCGGAAACTTCACCTTTTCTTATGGTGTATAGTTTTCTCCTTTCTCATCAAATTTTTTTTCTCTAACTTGTGAAGGAATATAGTCACATGCAATGCATCCAAATATTCTAAAATGATTTATCTTGGCCTTTTTCTTGAACCGGGTCTCATATGGTGTTTTGTTCGGAACTGCTTTTGTTAGAGACCTATTTAGATTATAAACTATCCCAAAAATTGTTAGGGAGATTCATATCTTTTAGCATGCTATATACAGCCATCTTCACGATTGTCCTATTTTTTTGCTCCGCTACTCCATTTTGCTGAGGTATATATCTTGTTATTAGCTCATTCTTTATTCCTTCCTTTCTATAATATTCTTGAAATTCATTAGAAGTAAACTCTCCTCCACGATCAGTGCTTAAAATTTTGAGCTTTTTTTTTTCACTTTGTTTCTCGGCAAATGCTTTAAACTGTAAGAACATTGTAAATGCCTCTGATTTTTCCTTCAGAAAGTATATCTACATCATTCGACTATAATCATCCACAAATAGTAAGAAATATCGTGAACCATTAAGTGAGACAGACTTTGTTGGACCACAAATGTCAGCATGGACAAATTGCAATAGCTCTTTAGCTCTCCATGATGTTTTAGTGAAGCACAATCTATGCATCTTTCTATAGATGCATCCTTTGCAAATTTTATTTTCTTCTTCTTTAAGATATGGCAATCCAACAACCATTCTCTTCTTCTTCTGTAGTACGAGACTTCTATAATTTAAATGTCCAAATCTCTTATGCCATATGAGAGAGCTATCTTTTCCTTCTATTTTCAGAGTCATATTTTCTAGTTACATTTTCAATGGAAAGACTTTGTTGGGAGCCATCTTGATTTTTGTCACAATCTTTTTACTTCTGTATTCTATAATGATATATTCATCTTTTCTAAAAATAACTCTTTCGCATTAACTGTCCAACATTTAATAAATTTTAAGGTAGGCTAGGAACATAAAGAACATTAGTAATAAACTTCATCTCACCTTTTTTTGTATGCACCGCTATCACTCACTTATCTTTTATCATGTGCAGCCTGTCATCTCCTAGCTTTACTTGAGAATCTATCTCTTCATCTAGTTTGACAAAGCTGCTTTTATTTCCTATCGTATGATTGTTACAGTCACTATCCAAATAGCATGTATCGCTAGAATTTGAATGACTGATAAAGTCTGAATAAAATAGTTCATCTATCTCCGAATAATTAGCTTTACTTTTTTACTAAAAATAACAGTCTCTTTGGGAGTGATTAGTATTTTTACATTTGGTGTATTTAAATCTGTAATCTTTCATAAAATGTCCAAACTTTTTACAAATTCGGCATTGGGAGTAAACGTACCTTTTGGATAATTTTTCTCATATCTTCTTCCTCTGTCTTGACCTTGTTTCATGAACTTCTTATGCCTCATATTACCTTTTCCGAACTGTTGTTGTTGTGAAGAATAGCCTTCCATGTTCTCCTTTGACTCCCCTCTTTTATCAGATAATGATACATTTGATTGAAATGCTTGCTCCATATTCTGATGAGAAAATATATTCATTCTTTACTCATGCGTCTCCAAAGAACTCATTAGTACGTGCATAGAAAACTTTGATAAATCTTTGGATTCTTCAATGGGAGTAATAATATGATCGATCTTGATTGGAAGACTTCTCAAGATTTTCTCAACTATTTTATTCTCTTCAATTTTATCCCCATAGTTTCTAATTTGATTTATGATGCCGACAACTTGAGTAAAACATGCTTGAATAGTTTCATTATCTTTCATCATAATATCACCAAACTCTCTCCATAATGATTGTAATTTAATGGAGATTATCTTCGAAGACCCTTGGAATTCTTCCTTTAGAAGATCCCAAGTATCTTTCGAAGTTACAGACGTCATAATACGGGGAAAGATAGATTTGCATACCCCTTGTTGGATGAATAATAATGTCTTCATATCTTTATTTTTATTTTTTCTATACTCCTTTTATTTTACCGACATCCACGATGCAAGAGTTGCGTCACGCCCCGACGCGGAATATCGAGGGCGCGACGAGTCGTAAACGAGCGTGTCGAATCAGAGCAAGTATAAATTTATTTCTAAAGTCAGAAATGAATGGGAAAATGATACTTTTATTCCATCAAAATGAAGTTTACATCACTAATTCATAAGCCATAAAGGCAAATTATAATTTTCAATCTCAAAGTACATCATTCTTGTAAAAACACTAATGATCTAAATAAACCTAGGTAAAAAGGAAAACACTCTTCACTCTTGTCTATTCCCTTGTTCATTTTCATTTCCTGCAACAATTAATCAAAACGTAGGGTGAGCAATAAGCTCAGTAGGATTTTATATCTCTAAGAACCATGCAATCTTAAAGTATTTAGCAAGTTGAACCATTTTCCAAGTTGAATCGGGAAATGTTTAATCATGAAATTCGAATAGAATTTTGTATAAGGAATTTTAAGTAACAACAAGATATCAAGAGAAGTTTTCAAGTAATAACCTTTGAACAAGTAAAGAATTTCACGAATTTGGCCATTTCACGCAAGTCAAGTAATTCATGTAATTTTTCAAGTAGTCATGTAATCAAGTAAACAAGTACGAGTAGTGGAATGCCGTATCAAGTAAATCTATCATGCACTTCGGTGCAATGCTACACTGTTGGTCAATCAACTCCCATGGGCACAAGTACTTTCGGGCGCTCCTCCTAGGACCAGACCGGGCCCCATTAATACCAGGAATTGAGTCATATGGATCCGAAGATCCCTAATACGTTTAGACATCCACTTAATGTGTATATAGCCAATGATTTTCAAGAATAATGCTGTTTGTAATTAAGCATAGATTTAGCAAAAATTCAGAAGTTGCAAGAAAGTAGATAACAATTTTAAGGCATCATGTTTAACGACATTAAGTCGTGGAGTTCAAAAATGAACGGTAAATAGGAAGACAATTTCAGATAGTAGTTTTATTAGAATTATTTTTAAATATCTTACCTTAATATCATAATCATAAAACATCAAGTTTTAGTTATGAAAATATATACTTATGAATTAAAATCATGAGTTTAGATATTAGTATTTAATCATACATTAATTAACCATATGATAAGAGAATATATTTATCATGCTGAAAGTAGTTTTTATACATCAATATGATAGAAAATACCTTTTTACATTGTGAGATAATTTTCATACATCACTATGATAGAAAATAGAATAGTTATAGGCTGAAAAGATGTTACTATCTGTGAACGTTCTATAGCTCAGGGTCACGTTCATACAGTATATATAAATACACTATATATATTCAAAATATTAGCTTTTGATCACAGAAATTCTGAGAGAAACTTTAAGAACGCGCTATACATGGCTGGCGCGATCTTGAAGAACGCGCTAGCCAGGTGTAGCGCGATCTGGCACATGTAAATATTTTTATACTTTTGAAAACTAAATGAAAGAGATGGGGTCTGTGAAAACCTGATTAAAGAAATGGGGTCTGTATAGATCATAATTTATAAATAAGTACCTTATATATATTAGGAGTATTTAAATTTCGACCCCTCCATCATCCGAGACTTTCAGTCTTAACGCGCTAGTCTCTACTAACGCGATAATGAAGAATGCGCTAGGAATGTATAACGCGAACTTAAAAATTTATTTATATTTATATATATATGTATTTGAAAAATTGGGTGAAAGGGGCGGGGTCTTGTCTTAACGCGCTGGGTCGGGCTGGCGCGTCCAGAACGCGCTACTGAGGTATAGCACGTTATGGATCCGATAAAAAAATGGGAATACCCCTCCAATCAAATGACCATAACTTGCTCATTTCATAACAAAATTTAATAAATGAGCTATCAATGGAAAGAGGAAAGAAAAATAAACAAGAGGGCATGCTTTAATTAGAGTTTAGCCTAAGACACACCTACCTTTTGTCGGATCTAAGGAAATATCCCCAAATATAAAGAAATCCTTTGATCTCCAAATCATCCTTCAAATCTCCACAAATCTTCACAGCAGCATATACTTAACCTCTAGAGATGGTTTAAAAGTCGAATGGGGTTCTATTTATAGTCAAAACTTGACCAAATTTGTCAAGATTCTTCACCTAATTCTACCAAACCCATTAAATCCGAATTAGAAGAAAAATGTCATTTCTCCTCTTAATCTAGCCCATCTTAGGTGTGAAAATAATGTAAAAACGGCTGGTCCAAGGTGGGCTGTTAGGTAAGGGTTGATTTTTGAGCCAATCTTCTATAAATAGGGTTATTTTAATCCCTTAAATATCATATTAAACACATGTTACGAATTTAAGGTTATTTAACCTTTAATAAATCTTTTAATCCATTAATTCAGCCCATTATGGATTATCCTATAGGCCAATTGTAATCCTAGTCCATTACATGGACTTTTATTGGGCTTTCTATGATTTATCTAAGGTTTAAAGTATTTAATCTCTATTTACTTCTAGTTAATTAAAGTAAATTCAATAAACTAGCTTATTTCATATAGTAAAAGTGTAATTTGATTATTTCATGAACATTTTAATTACATTATCAAATTAAAATTTTTATTTCTCATTTTTAATTATCAAGTTTCTACATCCTCCCCCACTTAAAAGAATTTGATCCTCCAAATTCACATTATATAACTAAAAGTCAAAGATTCGAGTAGAAAGGTCGAATTTCTAACCTGAGATTAAATCCGGGTGTAACACCACATATAAAAAAATGATAAAAATAAAAAAAATTATTAATAATCTTTCCCAAATAAATATATATATTTGATAAACTCTAGAGGAAGTTTAAGTACGAAGTTGGAACACGGAGTTATCATATGTAAAGATTATTCACTTAACAATTGACTTCTTAGTGTAGTTGGTTAAGTGATGTGCCTTTCAACCTAGTGACTAGGGTTCCAATCCTAGCATCCACCATTTACCGTTTGTGCCAAATAATTATACGTTATAGGAGGCAGAAACCTATATGCAACACAATATACAGACTTGGTAAATTGATGCACGAACACAACAACAAGTAATGTATAGACTTTGCCTGAAGGATTGCACAAATGCAGATAGTAAGGTGTATGTACATTGGAAATGGATACTCAGACATGCCATGAACGAATGTATGGACTTAATGTGCTTGTGACAACAATGTACAGACTTTGAGTAATGATGTACTGACTTATCAACGGAGAATGTGCAGACTTTGTGTATGCATGCAACCAGTCAATGTACAGACTTTGTGTTGCAGCAACCAGCCAATGTATAGACTTTGAGTTGCACCAAATGGACAATGTACAGACTCTGCGTGTGTGGTAGCAGACGATGTATAGACTTTGAGTTACAGCAAATGGACAATGTACAGACTCTGCGTGTGTGCTAGCAGACGATGTATAGACTTTGAGTCTGTACATTGTGTTGCATATAGGTTTCTGCCTCCTATAACGTATAATTATTTGGCACAAAAGGTAAATTGATGCACGAACACAACAACAAGCAATGTATAGACTTTGCCTGAAGGATTGCACAAATGCAGATAGTAAGGTATGTACATTGGAAATGGATGCTCAGACATGCCATGAACGAATGTATGGACTTAATGTGCTTGTGACAACAATGTACAGACTTTGGGTAATGATGTACCGACTTATCAACGGAGAATGTGCAGACTTTGTGTATGCATGCAACCAACCAATGTACAGACTTTGTGTTGCAGCAACCAACCAATGTATAGACTTTGAGTTGCAGCAAATGGACAATGTACAGACTCTGCGTGTGTGCTAGCAGACGATGTATAGACTTTGAGTTGCAGCAAATGGACAATGTACAGACTCTGCGTGTGTGCTAGCAGATGATGTACAGACTTTGAGTTTGTAGCAAATGAGGAATGCACCGGCTATGCATGGCAAGCTATGCAACCAATGTATAGACTTGTGTGTTTGCTAAACCAGTGAACATAGGTAAAGATATGAATGTATAGACTTTGAATGCATGGAGCACACGGGTTGTACAGACTTGGTCCAAGAGTGTATAGACTTTGAGCTGATGGATGTATAGACTTAGTGTGCATGCGACAGGACGATGCACAGACTTTGAGCTGATGGATGTATAGACTTAGTGTGCATGCAACAGATCGATGTACAGACTTGCGAGAAGAGTGTACAGACTTTCAATGCATGCAATGGCAAGGAGTGTATAGACTTTGAATGCGTGCATGCTACAAGACGATGTACAGACTTGCGAGAAGAGTGTACAGACTTTGAATGTATGTAATGGCAAGGAGTGTATAGACTTTGAATGTGTGCATGCTACAAGATGATGTACAAACTTGCGAGAAGAGTGTACAAACATTGAATGCATGCAATGGCAAGGAGTGTATAGACTTTGAATGCGTGCATGTTACAAGGCGATGTACAAACTTTCTATAATGATGCACAAATGCATATATGAAAGTATGCACATTGAAGAAGGATGCTCAGGCATGCGATGTACAGACTTTGAAGTGAAAGATGTATAGACTTAGTGTGTGTGTGCGACAAATCTATACCTACGCTTGAACAGGTTTTGCACCAACCTTAGGTACATGAATAGTGTCAATTTTATTTAGAGAAAATTTTGAGAAATAAATTTTATGAAAAATAAGAGAAAAATATAAGGATCCTAGCCATGAAATTTCAGAAATTGATTCCATCAATTTTTAAAGATAAAAATCTTTAAAGTTAGATACGGAGTTTCAGGTTGAATTTTATTCTGGCATATTTTAATAAAATAAAATTTTGATAAATATCATAAAAATCTAGGGATCATAAAAATATGTAATTTACTATTTTTATTAACATAGTTAATTAGATATAAAATTTCTAAGCGTTGTAATCATTGTTAACATATGATGATGCACCCCTATAATTTAGCTTACACGACCCCCTCCACGTTTGTAGACACGCCATTCGTGACGTCTCCTGAGAAAGACTCATATTACTATACAACGCCCCGCAACGGCTTACGCATTTCGAATCACTCGAGTGCTTTCTTTTCTTGGGTCTTCTTCTGCCTTTTTCGGCATTCGGAATCGTCCCGTCACGGCATTCGGACAGCGTCAACACCAGTCTGACGCATCAGGAGGTTTCGGAATCAGGAAGGGTGTCTGACGGGCGGCCGCCGACGTCTGATTTGAGGACCCGGGTGGGTCTTAATGGGGGCGTTCAGGCCCCTGGACGCCCCCATCTTTTTTTTATTTTATTATTTTCTCAGGGCCCAAAACTAAATAAAAAAAAATATATATATATTAATGGAGGCGTCCAGGCCCCTGGACGCCTCCATAAAAACAAAAATAAAAAATGTGTGTGTGTAAAATACCAGTTGGCATAAAAATTAGAAAATAAATAAATATATATATATATTAATGGAGGGGTCCAGGCCCCTGGACGCCTCCATAAAAACAATTATAAAAAAAATCAAAATGTCAGCTTTGGCATAAAAGATAAAAGAAAAATAAAAAATAATAATATATATTTTGGAGGCGTCCAGGCCCCTGGACGCCTCCATCAACTCTCTCACGGGCGCCGCTCACCGAACGACGGTTTGTCGTGTGTGAAAAAATCCAAATTATAGAGACGTCCAGTCAACTAGACGCGCCCATTTCTGAATCACGAGACGCCGCTCACAAAACCACGCGTTGTGCCAAACTGCGTGCGGCCGTCGTCGGTTTTCGGTGGACCTGTTTGAGGCGTCCAGAGCCCTGGACGCCTTCACAAAAGTATTCCAAAAAAAATATAAAAATAGAATAAAATATTAATTCGGCCCTGATGGAGGTGTCCAGGGTCCTGGACGCCTCCACCCTCCGGAGCTCTATAAATAGAGGCCCACCCCCTCAGTTCTGGGAGGAGCTTCGAAGTGATCCGATAGGCTGCCGGAGCCCAGAGGCTACGCAGTCATTTTCTAACCCGTGGGTTCTTTTGTAGGTGGAGGTTCTGCCGGCTTCTCGGGTGCTCACGCTCGCGAGAGGAAGGTCGTCTTCATCCACCGCGCTTCCACGTCATCCCCACGCTGCCGGAGCTCCGCCGGATTTCACCATCGGCACATCCAATAAGCCAATTCTTTCCTTTTCTTCGTAGTTCTTTTGCATTCATCATCTTGCATCCCCTATCCCCCTTCATAAGGGTGCCTTTTCTTATACACTTCTTACATCCATCATCTCATTTTACTCCTACTCGAGTCCGAGAGGGGTTTAAAAGATAACACCAACCAGGTGTGTGTCTTGCCATCATTTCGTTATTTTTATCGCAAGGATTTGAATACTACACCTCCATCTTTCTAATCCACTTGTCATTTGTTTGTCATTGTTTTGCAAGGGTAGCCGAGGAAAGCCCTCTCCGTCGGCCGGCCGGAGGGAGAGGAAGAAGCAACCCGCCATCTCTCACCCTTGAGGTAGGCGCGATCACTTTCTTATTTTGGGGTCTTTCGGCCCCTGGCGATCACATCTTGTTTTCGAGGCCGCGGCGAGTCACCTCCCCAATGGCCGTTTAAATTTCCGTTCTTATATTCTCTTTATACTCTATTATATTCTGCTCATATTCTCGAGGCCGCGGCGAGTCACTTCCCCAATGGCCGTTTAAATTCCTGTTCTTATATGCTATATTCTTATCTGTTCGTGTTCTCGAGGCCGTGGCGAGTCACTTCCCCAATGGCCGTTTAAATTCACGTTCTTATACGTTATATTCTTATCTATTTATGTTCTCGAGGCCGCGGCGAGTCACTTCCCCAATGGCCGTTTAAATTCCCGCTCTTTGTATTCTCTTTATATTCTGTCATCTTATTATTTGCTCATATTCTCGAGGCCGCGGCGAGTCACTTCCCCAATGGCCGTTTCAATTCTTGTTATTTAATTTCTGCACCATTCCCGTCCCCCCGAGGCCGCGGCGAGTCACTTCCCGCTATGGCCGTTTAACCCCCATATCTTGCTATATCACACTTGTCCCGCTCGCCCCGCCGGAGCAATCTCCCGTGGTGCCCCTTCTCTCTCTTCTCTTATTTCTGTGTTGCAGCAAACAAACAAACAAAAAGAGGAGCCCGCGCGCGCTCCGCGTCTTCTCTGCTCTTCCCCGAACCGCGTGACGTCGCTCACAGATTGGCGATCACGGTGGGACGTCTACTGCTTCCTTTCGGCTACCCTTGCAAGTTCGGCACCACCCGTGCCTCTCCACCTTCGCGCTCGCGCGCGCCCCCGTTGTGCTCACGGCAGCACTATCAGTTGTGATTGGTTGTTTGTTTATTATATGTCTGTTATTTCTGTTATTTTCTTACTCTATATATCTCTCAGCATTCCATTGCACACATCCATTCCTCTTTTCTATCCTTTTTTTATTTTTTGAGGATCACCCTTTCCCGGTGAAGGAAGGACTCTCCGTTTGAGAATTCCTCTCAACGGACTAGAATCTCCTACACTGGGACCTCCGTAAGTCCCCGACATCGAAGAATCTCCTCTTCGCTCACTGGGTTGGTTGTACCATTGAAGTTCCCCGGAGTTAGTCATTTCATTCGTGGTGAGACGAGAGACCCTAGCTGACACGGCGGTGAAACAAAAACAAACTAGGGTCCCCATTTTGTGTGAACTTCGGATCTCGCTAAAAAAATACAAAAAATCATCAAAATCAAAACACAAAAAAGGGCGTAAAGGCATCCACTTGTTTGATAATCTCTGCTACCTACTTGCTAGTGTATGTTTTTACGTTCTGGGAAAACTGTGAGCATGTCTCACGAGTCTTTTGAGGAGAACCACCCTAGCCGTGGTTTGTCAGCCGACCCGCGAGTCTATGCTATGGACTCGGGTCCTTTTCATGACCCCTCGCATGAGGTACAGGTTATTGCCGGGGACACGTCCCCACCACAGGATATCTCTTCTTTACTGGGCGTCCTCGCCAACACGGAGCTTACCTCTGAATAGCTCCGGGCCTTCCAGGCCATTCTAAAGGGGAAATCTGTTTCCCCCACGCCCCAGGAATCAACTCCGGTCATCGCACCTCTCCAAGAGTCCGTGCAGGCCATTCCATCTCCCTCATTGGCGCAAGCCATCCAGTCTCCCTCGCTTCAAGGTCAAGCGAGCCAACAACCACCCTCATTCCAATTCCCGTCACAATCTTAAACTCCCGTTGTTCCCCACACACCGCTTCAACCAGGGCCAACTGTCGGTGGTCCGACAGCTCCCTCTTATTCGGGGTTTCCCCCTCAAGTCTCCGGGAGACAGTTTGTCCCCCAGTGGCAAGTGCCACCTTCACCTCCAGAGGAGCTCGCCCAATCGCTCCTCAATAGGTTCAATCGCATGGACGAGCAGTTTCAAAATCTAAGAAGAATGGTGGACGTGAAAGCCACCCCGGAGGTTGCTTTGCCAATCCTTCCCGTCATTCATCTTCCTCCCTCCGAAATGCCCACGTACCGCAGATACAATGGTACCGGTAACCCCTTCATTCACCTCAAGGACTTCATGTATGAGTCCTCCTATTGGCAAAATGATCAAAGGTCCCTGGCATACCTCTTTCGGAGATCATTGGATGGTCCTGCGCTTGAGTGGTTCTATTCTCTGGAGCCCCGCGAGGTCGAGAATTTTGAAATAGTCTAGAGAAGGTTCTTACAGAAATATAGGGATAGGGTCGGTCCCTCACTCTCCATTACCGACCTAGTGGCCGAAAAGATGAAACCCGACGAGGATTTTGTCCGATATGCTGATAGATGGAGGTCTCTGGCGGAAAGAATAAGGGATACCCTCTCCGAGCCCGAACAAGTGAAGATGATTGTGTCTAATGTAACCCCACAGTTCAGACATGTCCTGGCCATGAATAAACTTACTACAATGGAGGAACTCTATGAAAGGGCCCGGTACATCCAAACCCAGCTAAAAGACTCCCCCATCATGAACATGTTTGAGTCGCCGAAACCCAAAGTGGTCAGAAAGACAGGCGCTGGTGTCCCGGGCGGAGCCACAGAAGGGGTCGTGATAAATGAGCAAGTCAGTGCGGTCAACAATGCCAACTATGCAGTCAACCCAAGGCCTCCACAAATACCCCGACTTCCACCCTAACCAGGTCCTTTCCCTCTTCATTCTCCACCCCAAAATAATCCACCCCAGGATAATATGCCTCCATTACGCCAACCCCAGCAACAACAACCACAACCTCAGCAACAACAACCACCGCTTCAGTACAACCAAGTTCCACCCCCGGGGAACTATGGTCCCCAACAGCAACAAAGGAGGCCTCTCGGTCCCAAGAGAGCCTACTATCCACCATTGCCGGAAACCTTAGCAGACATTTTTAATGCCCTCATGGCATCAAACCAACTCGCCCTACCCAGAGAGAGGCCCGCGTGGCCACCCAATGTTGATACCTCCAAATACTGTGTCTACCACGGGCAGCCGGGACACACAGTAGATTACTGCTTCCATTTCAAAGATTACATCCTTGATATGAATGATGAACATCAAATAGATTGGGATGAGATGAGACGATACGTCGCGGCTCTCAAGGCTAGGAGACCCCCTCATAGGCCACAGCAGCAGTTACAACAGCAACAGTAACAGCAACCACAACAACAACAGCAGGCTCAGCAGGCCCCACAACAACAGCCCGACATGGGCATAATCCAGAATCCATTACCGGAGCACCAACAGCCCAATCATCAGGTTAACCCCATCTCCTCCTTCCCGGAAGTCGGGAGAGAGCAGGTGTGGCACCAGGAAAGTACCTCCATTCTTTCTACCTCCAACCCTATCGTCATGCAACCCCCTCACCTTGCCCGGGTAGCACCTCTCTCTCATCAACCCGCATCAGTATCACCATCACCATTTCCACTACCATTACGCCCTCTCATCCGCACCCCGACCTCCTATCAACCGACACTCTCCACTACGCCTTCACACCCTCTCATCTTCTCTCACTCCCCCACTTTACCATCCACCTCTACCACATTTACCCCTACGCCTTCTAAACCCCTTATCATCCGTCAACCATACATAACCCCGTCTTTCTCCACCGTATCACCACTAATGTCTTCAAAATCACTCATTAACCATCACCCACCTCAAAATCATTGCCCCCTTCAAGCCCTACCCACTCCTACTTCGTCTCCACTGCCACCTTCTAGACCCCTTATCCTTCATAATCCGCGTAATATCCCCTCTACCTCCACCATGCCGCCACCTAACAAACCCCTCATCAGAATCCCTGCTCCCGTCATCACCCCTGCTTCATCAACTATTCCTCCACTACTACCCCTCAAACCCCTGTTAAAACTCACTGCTACCCCCACAGAGGTACAAAAGCCGCAGGCAATGGTGCTCCGGAGTGGAAGGATTTTCCACAGGGTTTTCCCCTACAACAGTCAGAATCCTGAGCAATCTCAGCCAGAGAAGGATGATGCAGAACAACCAGAAAGAGCTATCCCTGGAACACAGTATGATCTATTGAAACACTTGGACAAGACACCTGCCCGGATCTCCATCCTAGAGCTACTTCAAAGATCCACATCCCACCAGGCGGCCTTGATGGAATATCTTCAAAAGGTCATGGTTAATGAAGACCTCCCCGTGGAGAAGATTTCGACCGTCCTGACCCCAACAGACACACAACCAGCCATCATGTTTCACAACTACGAGCTCGCTCCCAAGGAAGCTCGGAAATATGCATTGTGCATTTCAATAAAAATTAATGGGGTATCCATAAACCCGTGTCTTGTGGACACGGGTGCATCCATAAATGTGATCTTCATGAGCACTCTTCAGTTGTGTGGGGTCAACGAGGAACAAATAAGACCTTCCTCGATCACGGTCACGGCTTATGACAATAGCAAAAGGCCGACGCAGGGGATGATTATTCTGAAGGCAGAACTAGGCCCCATGTCAATTCCCACGGAATTCCATGTCCTCGACATGGACCCCACATTCAAGGCTATACTGGGTCGCCCTTACATCGAAGCCATGGACGCTGTGCCTTCCACCAACCATCAGTGCCTGAAGTTTCCTTACAATGGAAGAATTATTAAAGTGGTCAGTACACCTGTCCTTCACACAGTGGATGCTATCAACACCTCTCTGCCTTCTGTTTGGCCGTCTCATCGGCCCATATTGTCACTGCTGGACGTACGTGATCCGTCTCATGTTCCACTAGCACCAAAGGAGCCGGTCAGGGCAACCACAACATCATGTCTCCCTTTTCACTCCAAAGGTTGGGAGATTATGAGGAACATCGGCTATCAACAAGGAAAAGGTCTGGGCGCACAGTTACAGGGTATGCTCAAACCGCCAAAGGAAATTAGGCCAAACCGCAGGTTTGGCCTAGGCTTCAAAGGACCGTTCAAGGCAGATTGGAAGCCCCTCACGTGGACTCAGAGGGCCCGTTGTTCAGATGGGGGATCACCCACGAGAAGCATATGGGGGATCACATGCTGTATATTTGGCTGAAAAATGTCCAAGGATCACCAAAAGAGGCAAGATCAAAGATCCGGAATGCGAGTGGGACAAATGGTTCGATATACGGGACATTTTCGTTGCACTGGAAAGGATGTTCTCGTCTCCGCAGTTTGAAGGACCACCATTGATCTCCGAAATATCAGAGAATATTACCACTCTTGCCAAGGTTCCAAACTATCCTCGTCCTCGCCAGAAGGACCCTGTCATCAATGGATCTTCATCCGTCCTCAACATTGCCGTCGACGGCTCATTAGCCGCCATCCTCTCCATCCACTCATCTCAGCCTTTGCTGATATCTTCTTCCTGGGCCAGATAATTGTCTGATGATCTTCCCAGGTCCCCTTCTTTGCTTACATACCTATGCGGGCTTTTCAACCCGCGCCAGGTCTTCAACCATGATATGCTCTATGAGCCTCACAATCCTCTAGCCATAACCACTTTCCTCTCTCCTCCAATCTCTTTTCACTGCTTTGTCATTAAAAATGAAAAAAAAAACGTCAATTTTCAAACTCCCCAACAACACATCTTCGTTGAGGAAACCTCCTACATCTCCCACGGGTGCGTACCGCCTTGCGGACCACCCGTCCAAGGTCCAATGAGCGACCTTTTCTACCCCTCCTCTGAGGGGTCTTCTCTTGTACATTCTACACCATCCTCTTCGTCTTCCTCTTCTTCTGTAAATATTGTCAGTCAATCTAGGAATGATAGGCCAAGGGTAGTACCTAGGCAGAAATCCAAGGGTAGGCAGATCCCTCGTCGATTCCTTCTGGATTTGGCCGCCAGGTGTTAGGCCCTTCTTGCCATCCCCCAGTTGTTAGAAAATCCCATCCAGCTACTCGAAATAGAATGCGAGGGTGACTGTGCATCTGATGAAGGGCATGGAGTCTACGAGATCACGGATGAAGAATGCCCCACTGAAGATGAGGGTGAAGAATATGAGGATGCGGCGGGCGCATACGCTAGTGGAATGAGGAGATTCGACGAGCCGTCAACCGCCGTAGAAGAATCCACCAAAGAAGTCAACTTGGGAACTGAGGAAGACCCTAGGATCATCCTCATAAGTGACAACCTACCACCCTCTGAAGAAGAGGTATTAATTGAGGTTCTCAAGGAATATAAGGACACGTTTGCATGGAGCTACGAGGATATGCCGGGTCTGGATTCAACCTTGGTCGAACACCGTTTAACCCTAAAACCGGGGTCCATCTCGGTAAAACAAAGGTTAAGGCGTTTCCATCCTCAGATGGCTTTGAAAATGAAAGAAGAGGTCGATAAGCTCCACAAAGTTAGGTTCATTAGAGTCGTTCTTTATCCTCAATGGGTGGCGAACATTGTCCCGGTCATGAAGAAAGATGGGAAAGTCGGGATTTGCATCGACTTCCGGGACCTTAACCGCGCGTGTCCAAAAGATGATTTTCCCTTACCTCACATTGATGTGCTGATTGATAACACGGCAGGCTACGAAACCCTCTCTTTCATGGATGGGTTTTCAGGATACAATCAAATTCGTTTGGCAGAAGAGGATCAGGAAAAGACGTCATTCACTACCCCTTGGGGAACATATTGTTACGTGGTCATGCCATTCGGATTAAAGAATGCTGGAGCTACTTACCAAAGAGCGATGATGGTCATATTTCATGACATGATGCACATATATCTGGAAGTGTATGTGGATGACTTATTGGTAAAATCAAGGACCAGGATGGAACATCCAGAAGTTTTGGCTAAGGTCTTGTAGAGGTCAAGGGAGTTCCAACTGAAAATGAACCCGAAGAAGTGTGTGTTTGGTGTGTCGTCAGGTAAATTGCTGGGGTTCATTGTGAGCAAAAGAGGGATCGAGATATATCTTGACAAAGCTAAGGCTATCAGGGATATGCCGCCTCCCAAGAATTTGAGGGAAGTCCGAGGTTTAATCGGGAGGTTGCAGTTTATTCGTCGGTTTGTGTCCCAACATTCACAAAGGTGTAGATCTCTCTACGAGTTGACCAAGCCAGGAGTAGAATTCCACTGGAATTCAGTCAGAAAGCTTTTGAAGGGTTAAAGGAATATCTGGCTAGTCCACCCGTTCTCATTCCACCCAAACCAGAAAAACCTCTGATCCTTTACGTCTCAGTCTTGGATGACTCCGTAGGAGCCGTCCTCGCACAAGCTGATGAAGAAGGCAAGGAACGGGCAACCTATTACTTGTCCAAACTTCTCAATCCCTGTGAGCAGAAGTACACCGGCATGGAGAAAACCTGTGCTACCCTCGTTTGGGTAGTGCAGAAATTGAAGTACTACTTCTTGGCTCACGAGGTCCACTTGATTGCTCGAATGAATCCTATCAAATTCCTTCTGGAGAAATCTGTCCTCACGGATAGATTAGCACGCTGGCAAAGTTTTCTCTCTCAGTTTGACATCGTCTACGTCCAGCAAAAGGCGATTAAAGGCTATGCCATAGCCGAGCATCTCGCTCACCATCCTCTTCCCAAGTTCGATCCCGTCCAATCAGAGTTTCCAGATGAGGAACTAATGTCCATCAACCAATCAGATGAGCCAATGTGGACGCTATATTTTGATGGAGCTCTGAATTCTCAAGGGAGAGGAATCGGCATCGCCCTCCTGTCGCCTGAAGGCCTCACATTCTCATTGGCATACCAACTCAAATTTCCAGTCACCAACAATATAGCTGAATATGAAGCCCTTCTAGCTGGCCTAGAACTCGCTCATTCTTTTCGTATCACTGAGTTGCGAGTCGTAGGTGATAGCCAACTCATCCTTCGCCAGGTGCTCACTAAATATCGCACTCGCGATCCCAAACTCAAGCCATACCAAGAACTCACTGCTGCCTTTGTCAAACTGTTCGCCAAACTGATCTTTGTTCATGTCCCTCGTCATCAGAATATTCTCGCCGATGCCCTCGCCTCGTTGGCATCATCCATAAGGTTCCCTCTAGGAAGATGGTTTAAGTCCATTTCCATCTATAAACTTCACGCCCCTGCAATGGATGATGCCTCCTACGTAAATATCAAAGACAGGATAGCAAGGAAGATCCTGCAGGAAGATATCCTTGAGAAGAGGGAAATCATGTTGGCAGAGGCCGAAGAAGAACTGGCTGATGAAGAGAAACCATGGTTCTATGAAATTGTCAAATACTGCCAAGATCAGTCTTATCCTGAAGGGGCCACCATAGAGGACAAGAAAGCCATAAGAAGGGTGGCTCAGAAATATACTTTGGTTGGAGGTCTACTCTATAGGAGGAGCCATACTGGTATTCTGTTAAGATGTCTTGGTGACGATGAGGTTTGAAAATGTGTAGAAGAGACGCACTCGGGTGTGTGCGGTGGCCACGTGAATAGTCAGATGCTCGCCAAAAAGATCATTCGGCAAGGTTTTTACTGGCCCACTATGGAAGAGGATTGTGCTGTCTATGTCCGTAGGTGTGTCAAGTGTCAACTTCACGCCGATAAAATCCATTCACCATCTTCCTCACTTTATCCAATATCCTCCCCATGGCCTTTCTCCATGTGGGCATTCGACATCATTGGTCCCCTAGGTGATCCCAATTCCCCCACCAAGCAGAAATCTTTCATCCTTACTGCGACGGAATACTTCACCAAATGGGCCGAAGCTGAAGCTTACGCGGAAATCAAGGCGTCAACAGTCTGCAAGTTCATCATAAAGAACATCCTCGCCAGATTCGGCATCCCAAGCACGATCGTCACCGACAATGGGCCACAGTTCATTTCTCAGGACCTACAGGACCTCTGCAAAAGGTACGCATTTGCATTGCATCATTCATCGCCTTATTACCCACAATGTAACGGCCAAGCGGAGGCCACCAATAAAACATTGCTCAAAATCATCAAAAAAACCTGCGAGTCTAGTAAGTTTTCAGACTGGCCAGAAAAGCTTATCGAAGCTCTATGGGCCTATCGCACTTCAATCCGTACCCCCACCGGGCAGACTCCATTTGCCCTTACTTATGGTATGGAAGCGGTAGTCCCGTACGAGACTCTGATCCCTTCTCTCAGGGTACAATTGGATGAGGAATTTTCCCTCGGCGATCGTCGTGATTCACTCCTCGCCCAATTGGAACTCTTGGATGAGAAGCGGCTGGCCGCTGCCGAACACGCGCGTGTGTATCAAAATAGACTCGCTCGCTTTTACCAAAAGAAAGTCGTTGAGAGAAAATTCAAAGTTGGTGAGATGGTCGTAAAAAGAATTTTTGTCAAACCTGGAGGTCTGCGTTCTAAACTCCAACCCAATTGGGAAGGACCATTTGTAATTCAAGCCGTGTACCCTGGTAACGCCTACAAGCTAGTCAACGCCGAAGGGACCGAGTTATCCCACCCTTGGAATGGGTTTTATCTTAAGAAATACTACCCTTAGCACAAACAAAAAAAGTGATGAAAAGATAAAAACATCAAAAACAAAGGAATATTGAAAACCACTAAAAATATGGAAAATTCAAAATGCCGATGCCCGGCAGTCACCATATAGTTAAGTCCCTGCATTTAACCTTCATGTTAGGATAGGGCCCATTGAGGCTTGGTAGGCACCGGGTCTTGGTTTGCCAGAACCGTGGAGATCCCTGTCCGGCCACGTCGGCCTATGCTCGCTCGAAGGAAGCTAACATGTGCTCACTTATGTATTTTACTCAAAAAAATCGGTAGCATCACCTACGGTGGGGCCCCACCCAGAAGATCTCCGGAAGCTGTAATCTTTATTCTTTTCCCTTCGACCAAATGAGACAGTCGGCGCCCTTAAAACGCTGAGCATGAGAAACCAAAACTCAAACCCCAAAGGCAAGAGTAGGATCCATTTCCTCGAGCATCGATCAGAGCACGAGAAGAGGGCAGTGTCCCCGTAGGCATACGAAAAGGGAGCCCACAAACGTCAAACGACTATATCTCCCTCACAAAAAGAAATATAAAATCAAAATCAAGAGAAAAGCCTGGTCGTGACCGTGCCTGTTACGATAAACGGAACCCCTTAAAGCAAAAGTCTGAATCAACAAAAGGGGCCGTGGAATGTAAACGCTCGAGATTTGGTCCGAAGTTGTCTGAAAGGAAAGAGTTAATGGGCCCTTATTCGCTCGCCGGGTTAACGGTTTTGCCGGTCCTCTCAGGAGGTTTATCCCCTGCGCTCTTCCTTCTTCCTCTAAAGATGAAGGTTCGATGGAGTTTCTGAAGGATGAAAACTGCCTAGGGTCTGCGACCTTATCTTAATATACACATTTGGTTGCCTACTTTGAAAAGTAAAAGCTATCGCTGCGAAGGAGTCTCTGTGTTTCTGGCTGGTCAAGACCCCTGTTTACCACCTTGATGTCTTCTTGTTTAACCTCGGGCTTAGGCCAATGCAAGCGCGTCACCTATGGGTGCGACGGCGTCTGATTCCGGGTCAGCGTCGCGCGGTTGGTCGTTAGGGTTCCAGGGTGGTCCATCATATACCATCTAGAGTTGTGAGGAAACAGACCCGGGTCAGACAAATCTTTTACCTCAAACATCTTTTGGGTGAATCCCTGTGGTCGGAAGCAATTGGGAGCCTAAGCATGGCATGACGGTATTGTCATCAGGGTAAGTCTTAGGCGGCGGGATCATGATTCGAGGGGTCTAGAGGCCCAAATCAACCTAGATGTGCACTTAGGATACCTGGGAGGTTAGTAAGAAACCCCTGTTCTCACGAAGGTTAGGTGCCATTTGGGTGCTTGCCGGGCGTTAGCAATAAAAAAAACTGAGATGATAAAATAACAAAAAAATGGAAAAGAGAAAATGTACATATTTCCAAACAAAAAAAATCTTTTTATGATAAAATAAAAAAATATCAAATATAAAAGAGAAAAACAAATCAATTTTGCATGATTGCATTTGCGTGCAGCATCTCACTTTAATACCGCTTGCATTCGTGTGCTTGCATGTCGCATTTATCATCACCACTTCTTTCCCTTGCCTTCGTTAAAATAAAGGCTTGCCCCCTTGACCAGTTATCAAGGACAGTCACAGTGACCATTTGCTTATTGAGCAAGGGGCCAAGTCAGAACAGAAATTCTGATTTATTTGTTTCAGTGATATATGCAGGGATTCAGGCAACTGAAGCAAAGGTGAAAAACAAACAAACCGAACCTTGTATTTTATTCCAAAAAACCAAAAAAATTACATCAAGTTCCGCCCTCTCTCTCTGCATTACTCGTCCCACTACTCTCCGGGTAAAACACTCTCAAAGGTGCTACCCAACTACGAAAAGCGGTACTCCTACCGCTCTGTACTCCTCTTCCTATTCCCGCATCCCGGCGTTGATCTATGGAAACAGCAGAGAAGCTACCAACACGAAAGCCACGCTCTCGTGCTCTTCGGTAGCGCTCTTCACCATCTCTCAGCCACTGTTCAGCAAGGCCAAGGCTGATTCGGAGTTCGAATAGTTGGGCCCCCATGGCCCTTCGTTCCTCCCTTTCAGTCAATCTGTTGGCTCTTTCTCTCTCCACGTCTCTTTCTCTCTCTGCACGTTCTCTCTCACGGTCTTCCCTCTCCAACTGGAGAGTGATCCTCAGTTCCACGGCATCCCTAGAGGAGTCGTCATCAGGATGACGCCGCAGTTCCCTCTCCAGTTCTGCTATCCTAGCCTCCTTCTGCGCAGCTTGGCCAAGCGCTTCTTCTGTCTCCTTTTCCTGCCGAGTGTACCATCTCAGATACACGATAAGGCATAAACAAGGAGAACTTAACACTGAGACTCTTACCTGTATAGAGAGCATCCCTTCTGCCTCCGTAGCACGCTGCGTGGCGTGAGCAAGTTGCTCATGAAGCAAGTCAAGATCTGAGGTGAGAATCCACAAGCTGGAAGAGGCACCACCTACTCCCATCGCTGGGGAAGCCGCGCCAATCTGGGCATGCTACGACCGCGTGAATTAGCAGCCAACATCAGGAATCTGAGGATTTAATTACGAACGCGCACTGTACACCTACCAAGGCGCTCGTAGCTCCGCGGGCATCGCCCAACTGTTGTTCCATCTCTGCCAAGCGAGTTCGTAAATTCGCTATCATGGCATCCCGGACATCCTGCAGCCATACGAGTCAGCATTTCCACCGGAAAACCAAAAAAAAGAGAAAAGGGAGAAAGAAGAAAAGAGAAAAAGGGGAAACCTACCTCCGCAAGTCCCCGAGGTTGGAGCCGCTCTGCGTACTTTGTCCTATATAGACGCAAGTAGTCCTCGCTATCCCGCGCCTGTGATTCTACAATCGTGCCACCCCATTGCCAGTCCTCATACTGTTCGGGGAATCGCACGCGCCAGTCAATGCAGGTCGCCGGTCCCCGCGTCTTTCTCCCGACACGAGGTGGCGCAGCTGAATCCACCCATTCTTGAGCCAGTCCTAAAGTCCTCATAACTAATCGTAGCCGAAGCGGCTCGATTTCATTTAGGCAGTGCATCCACAGTTCCCGTCCGAACCGGGCACAACTTGCTAGAACCCACGGCTGGTCGGCATCGACCATGTCTGAGTAGGGTCTCCAGTTTACCATCGCTACAGGGAACTCCTGTAGCACCCGCCTTAGCACCATCAGTTGGTAGGTTAGGGGTGCCGCACTCATGATGGGTTCCCACAGCTTGGCTAGCGGCACCATCGCAGGTCGCCAATGCCGAGCTCTCCCCATAGGGAGGTAATAATAGCTCCACAGCTGCTCGGCGCAGGTCATCAGAACTTTACAAAAATACAAAAAAATACAAAACAAGCAAAACCAAAAAAAATACCTGGATGAATGGTGTGAAACCACTCACAGTCTTCTCACGATCCGTTTCTTGGAATAGGCCTGCAAATAAGTGTGCCAGCATGGCGGCTCCCCAGGCATAGTACCCTACTCTTTCAAGGTCTGACAGCAGCTCTAGGAAGCAACATTGGATACCATCCCCTTTCGAGCTCAGTACCAATCTCCCCAAAAGGAAGAGGAGAAATCTCCTCAAATCTATGTTGCATCTTTCCCAGTCGCCGAAATCTGTGCAGTACACGGCACGGCATCCTATTTCCATCCTTTCCATGAACTCTTTTGAGGATTCATCATCCCGCCGACGAGTGTCGGTGAGCCCTAATGCATCCATCAGGGACGCCCTAGCTACCGACCTATTTTTCTGACCATCTAGGTCCAAACCCAGTAACTTCTGGGCACCTTCTCTGTAGTCCGCGTAAGTGACTCCGGTCACTGCCTCGCCCTCTACCTTCAGACTTGTGATCCGGACCACATCCTCCAAGCTGGGCACCATGTGCCCCCACGGCATCAGGAATGCCCGACTCACTGGGTCCCATCTCTCACACAAGGCTTGGATCAGGACCAGGTCGAGCTGGATCGGCTCGATCCGAAGGAAGGTACCAAATCCCATCACGTCTAGCCTCGCCTTCTGAAAATCTGGGAGGCCCCTGTACGCTGCTACTACCAACTCCCATAAGATTTGTGATTTCATCACAACCTACACATACAAGGAATGGGGGTGAGATTTGGTCAGAAGAAAGGAAGAAAGAATGAAAAAGGGGCAAGAAAACTTGGCTTACGAGTTGTGATTGGGCCCTTTCGCTGAAGTGCCCTTCAAGGTCTGAAAGCCTGCTGGAACTACTACCACTGGACCTGCTTCTCTTCGAGGAATGGGAAGATTCGCCCTCCATCCAACTCTCAAAATTTTGAACTCCTCCTCTCCCGTAAGAACTCGTGCTCCTCGAGTTAGCTCTCGATATACCTGGGAAAATAAAAGGGACAAGAATTTATAGAAACGGAAGGAGTGCGGGCCAAGATTGCCTCCATCACCTGTTAATGATAGCCCTCGCAATGAGGCACCGGCCAAGCGGTCCCATGTGTCGCTTCACCGCTCGCACAGGGTGATTGACTGGACGAAGAATAGGACGAATAGCCCCTATGATTGTCTAGGGATACCCTATCATGATTTGGAGGACGTCCGCAAAATTTGACATAACATCCGGGAAAAGGGACTAAGGCCGTCATTATTGACTTCGACGGCAGATTCCTGTGGAAATGGTCACAACAAGACGCGATTCTCCGCTCAGGGCGGAGTCTCGACAGACCCATCACATGGGAACAGTGCAAAGGAGAAGAAGTGTAGGGAAGAAGGAATGCACAAAAGAACAAATAACAGCAGAAAATCAAATCATTCCATTCATAATTCTACATAAGCTGTCACAAACACTACAATCATAGAGAGGTGGCGGGTCCACTAGCTCGCCAATCCTCACCATCACTCATCTCTCTGGGCACTCTCCTCCTCTCCCCCGAGGTGAGGGTCCCTCAGAAGCCTCCGGGATCCCCGTACAGTAGCACCTGCCTCGCCTCTGGGCGCCTGCTCCGCAGCAGTAACTCGCTGCTCCTCCCCTGGCGTGGCGAAGAAGCCACTGGCGGCAAAGCGACCGGACTGGCGGAGTCGCTCCCCGAACTCTCGCGCTCTCTCGTAGCGCGTCTCCATCCCTCCTAGCCTCTGCACGATGGCCTGAAGGCCCAGCTGGAGCTCCCTCACTTGGGCCTCCATGGCCATCCTCTCGGTCAGATCCCGTTGTCGCTCGGACCTTCTCTCGACTTTCTCTCTCTCTGCTTCTCTCCTCATCATCTGCAGAAGAACCCTTAACTCCAGGATGTCTGGAGAAGGTCTCTCCTCACCACGATGCCGCAGCTCCGCTACAGTCGCCACCCAGGCGTCACGCTCCTCTTCCGCCCGGGTCGCGCGGGCCACCGCACCAGCAAGTTGCTCCCGGAGGGAGGCAATCTCGAGAAAAGGGGCCGAGGAACTGGAAGATCCGCCAGCCACTCCCACCGTCGCTGTCTGCTGGGCACACTGGAACAAAATAAACAACGGCCGTCAGTGAAACTCCAAAATCTGAAGATAAAAGTGCGGCACGTAACTTACCAGGAGCGACAGCTCATGTTGAGCGATGGCCAGCTGCCGCCTAGTCTCTGACAGTTGGGCGCGCGAGCCGCCGATGCCACGCGTGTCCCCAGCTTGGGGAAGCCCCGCGTAACTCTCTCTCTGCTGCCGCAGGAAGTCGGCACTGTCCTGCACCAGTACACCCCCTTGCTGTCCAGGGAGACGTACGGGCCAGTCCTCGAGCCTCGCCTTGCCGCGACTCTCCCTCCTGACGTGGCTCGGCTCGTCCGCACTCGCCCACTCATCGGCTAGACCCAGGGTCCTTGCCATGTCCTGCACCAAGAAAGGGGTCCCACATCAGTCAAAAAGAACACGTCCCCTGTCTAGGACGCGTCCATCATTTAAGTGTGACACTCGCCGAACCCTTTCCCCCCTCGCGCGGCTCGCTTCAAACACAAAATGAATTAAAAGAGGAAGAGATCGAAGGACCTACCGGACCGTGTTCACCTCCTCCCGCGCCCTCGGGTCCCTCGGGGGCCCGAAGCGGCCCTTCCTCCTCCATGGACGCCGTTCCGTGCTCTGGCGCGTCCCTCCTCGGGCGAGGAGTTCCTCGTCCCTCTCCACCTTCACCATGATCGGGCCCACCGAACTCCATCAATCAAAAGAGGAGGTAAGATGAAAATGGGGCAAGCGAGTTTTGACAGAAGGCGGGCTCATTTGCGGGTAAGGCACGGGAGAAAAAAGGCCACCCGACGCTTTAAATTTGAATTCAAAGACTAAGACGCGTCCTCGTGCCTGGACGCGCCCAAAAGGAGGAGAAAGGAAATAGAATCCCTCCGTGCAAAGCGTAGTTCCCCGCTGTTCAGGATAAGGTCTCGTGGAGCGTGCCTCGAAGGATAACTCAGTGCAAAGAAGAAAGTGTGGGAGAGAGAAAAGTACACACAACACAAGAAAGCCATTTTCATTTCATATAATAGCCGAAAGTACATCATACAGCGAGAAGGGTGACGTGTACAAGCAACTCTCTAACTCTCACCATCACCCTCCTGGTCATCTCTCTCCTCCCTCCTCTGCCGGGGATCCCTAGGGGGCCTCTGCGAACCCTGAGAAGCCGTGCTCGCCTCGCCCTGCGGTGGCACTCCAGCCTCGAAGGCGCGACGACGCTCCTCGACCGAAGAGACCAGATAGCTGCCCATGGAAAAAGAACCAGACTGACGAAGTCGCGCCCCGCGTTCCTTCGCCCTCTGGTACCGCTCCTCACTCTCCCGAAGCCTCCCCTCCGCCGTGTCGAGACTCAGTCGGAGCTCCAGCAGCTGGGCCTCCAGAGCCCTCCTCTCGGTCTGATCCCGCTGTCGCTCCTCCCTCTCTCTCTCCCTCTCCTCTCTCTCTCTCATCGCCTCCCTCCTCGACAGCTCGAGGGCGATCCGCAGATCCAGCACGTCACGAGGGAGCTCCTCAGCCTCCCGTCGACGCTCCTCCTCCAGCTCCACAATCCGGGCGT